>JAMPIV010003537.1:0-388601 GCA_024509875.1 Oreohelix idahoensis
CCTTCTGCAACGGTCAGTGTCATGATTGTCCATCTGACAATTCTTACACCACCTTTTTCCTTGGTTGTAAGATTTTCTTTCATCATATTTCCTTTCATCGAATTGTGGGAATTTATTTTTATTTTCATACCGTGGCCTATCAAATTGGTGCTTACCTTTATTTTGATCCCTAGGATCAAATTTATTAAAGTTCTGTGGTGCCCTAAAGTTATCCAGCCTCTCTGCACCTTGTTCCATGAGAAACTTTCTCAGGTCTGGAGCCATGGACTCTCTTAGTTGCTCTATAAGGACCATTTCCTTAAGATCTTGGGTTTTCCCCAGAGAAGTCCATTTCTCCAAGTATGTCTCTATGCGTGCAGAGAACTGGTGATAGGTTTCACCTGACAGTAGTTTAGCATTCCTAAATTTTTTCCTGTAAAACTCTGCATTCTTTTCATACCTTAACAAAAGAGCCTGCTTTAGCATGTCATAATTTTCCTGATCACCTCTGCTCATTTTTGCAAAAACTTCATAAGCTGCCCCACGAAGTCCCTGAGATAACTTTAAGCTCCACCTTTCTCTCTCAAACCCATACGTGGTAGCTAATAGTTCGTACCTATTTATATAGCTCTCAATATCATCGTCTTTCTCAACAAAATGATCTAAATGAAAGTTCATAGCTGAGGTTGAGGCTCCCTGAGTAACCGTAGCATCAGAGGCAAAGGGACTGGCACCATTTTCAGGAGCATGGCCTTGAAACTCAAACTCCCTTAGTCGTAACTCATGTTCCCTTTGTAATCTCTTCTCCTCCTTTTCTGCTTCCCTCTCTGCAGCTAATCTCTTCTCTTCTCTTTCTGCAGCTTGTCTTCTTTCCTCGGCTTCCAATGCTTTAGCCTCTTTGTCAGCCTCAATCTGCAACCTCTTAGTCTCAGCCTCAGCTTGCAACCTCTTAGTCTCAGCCTCAGCTTCAAATTGTAACTTCTTAATTTTCCTGTCAGCCTCTAACTTTCTTTCGGCTTCAAACCTTCTTTCTTCACGTTCAATAAATTTGTCACATTCCGTCGTGACATAGGCAACCATAACTTGCCCATCTAATCCTAACTCTTTTGCAGTCTGAACCGCAGCAGATCGAAATTTGGCCAGGTCCGCCATTGTCTATTATGTAAATTTATACAATGTCTAACCAACAATTCAATCTCTAATGGACAACACAGGCACCGTGAGCTCAACCTTATTTAATTCCACCCAAGGATACCTTTTAATTCTTATATTCCCTGAAGTGAATTACCCCCAATATTTTTAATAGTTAAAGATTCAAAATCCCAAGAGCGAGACCCCAATATATGTGGTGAAGTGGGATGTTATAAATACTTATAGGGAACTTAGTGTACTGACTGAGATCAGCTGTGAAGGTATCTATATCTATTAAGAGTAGTGTATTATAGATAACCTTACTTGCTACCACATATCTATATATCTCAGTCAGAATTATTCTGGAATAGTGTGATGCTACGTTATGTGTCTAGGGTATGTGTATGGATGAAGTGTAAGTCACAACAACAGACAGATAAACAATTTAATTTAATCCACTACTCTTGACAACACTGTGACACTCACATACATATAACACTCTACAAAGATATCTTAAAAGAGTCCACTGATAAACTTTCGAATAACAATATGTATTCATTACTGGCATGAATGAATATGTGTCCTGATTCAACTACAAGGGAACCAGGAATCACAATCAATTTAAATTACAAGTTATGTACAGAATGTATTTAATATGAATATTGTAGTGACATATATTATTACAAATGTTCTATGTGTGTCAGTTGTGTAGTAGTAAAATGAGGTAATACTGGTTTTGTTTTGTTCAAGCTCTGTTGGTATTTGTCATCATGACTTCAATAGTTTGTCTTTAGGGACCAGTATTTGAGATGTTCAAAGTTCCTGATTTTAAGACAAGTAAATTCCCCTCTGAATAGTATTTTTATAAAGTTATTTCAAGATGAGGGGACATAATGTTGAGCTCAGCTGGCCAACTCTGCTTATCTTGAGTGATGGCGGCAGGAAAGGACTCCTCTGCTCGAATTCTCCTCTGGGCTCAGGAGACACCTCACTGATAGCTAAAAGGACCAAGGAGTATGCTGTCCGACTCTGGATTCAGCAAATCTCTGACCAGATGCTGCTCAGTACCATCAAGACCACTGTCCCTGAAATCAAGAAGGATGTACCTTCTACTTCATAACTAATTTATATTCTCTTTTACACTGATCACAATACAGCACAAACATTGCGTTCAGAGCGTTAGGCCAACAGTCAGCTTCATCTGAAATACTTTATACCAGCATTACCATCCTTAATGGTCACTACGCCTCTGCACTTCCAGCATTATTTCTTTCTAGTCAATCATCCAGGTGTCAGTGTACTATTTGGCCATTCCATGCCGTTTGACTTTTCTCCGACACCCTCCGTTCAGGCTGGAGCATTTTAGGCTTTACCTCACGTTTGCCACTGAACTACACATATATATACAGGCATAAATCAACAATTCACATTCAATTTTCATTAAAAGATATTAAATGGTTCAAGCTTACCACAATTCATACGAATAACACAGATACGTTGATTAGCAATGAATTCTGGCACAAACTGGCACAAACTTCCATCTGCCTATGTTCCAGGCTTTTATTGAGCCAAATATATGCTGGCTTCAACGCACTGATGCTTTATCAAGTGTATTTAAACAAGTGGTTTCGAACTAACGCTCCCAAGTGTGTATATCAGCGAGACTGGCCAATGAGCCACGTTTCGACAAGTGTTTGAAAAAATGTTATCTTTTCCCGTCTCCCCCAACAACCAAGATAGTATTTATAGCCCGACCAATCGTGGTTAGGCTTTCATTTGTTGCGCTCCAATCAATTTGGAGTTTACATGGTAGGCTATTTATGTAACGTAAGGTTTTTTTCAAACACGTTATAAAAAAATTTTATGAGCAGAAATGAGTTTATGCTGTCAGGCACCCCCAATATTTTATTTTGGGTATAATTTATTAATTCCTGGACTATTTGCGTAACGTTTTACATATTATTTGTCAGCAAGCCCTAAGGAACCCAAAAATACTAATTTAAAGGAGCTACGTGGCTGCGTTCAAAATATGCAATTTCTTCTACCTCCTGTTTGGAAGATGTGCTGTCTGGGTACTGTTATGTGTTCAAACGTAAACCCATCTATTGTTATCTTTTCTAATAAGAGTCTGTTATGATTTATAAACCTAACTCTGGGAAAGGGTAGTGTATTTTATCACTGTCCGTCTGAAAAAAGTTAGTGCTTGTAGACTTACACGCGTGATGGTAGCATTTGTATATCGCGCGTCGCGTGTTGCATGCGTTCCTGATTTTCAGCCCTCCCCTCTCTCTATCCTTTTGTCCATCTGTTCGTTCGTTTTGGTAACGTAATGTAGAAAAAGACATGAATGGAATTTAAAATTTAGGTCATTACGCAGTCTCTCAATGTTTTTTCCAAGAAATACAGCACACGTTTCATTGAAGAAAGCGGGTATAATACAGTAAGCTTTTACTATCAACGTGAAAGCGTTACAATTTGCAGACGAAGCAGAAAACAAGGGGGATTTCGAGTACATTCTCTGTGACAGCACTGTTATTTTACCATTGCTCTTCTCTTTATTAATTTTATTTGTTAGGCTTCATATTTACCTAATAATTTATATATGTGGATTAGAATATTTCATGACAAGCCTATAGGCTTTACATCATGTTCGCTACTGAACCACACATATATACAGACATAAATTATCAATTTACATTCAATTTTCATTAAAAGATATTGAATATTTCAAGCTTACCACAATTCATGGAAATAATAATAAACAGTTTCGTTGACCGGCAATGAATATAGCACAACTCCGATCTGCCGATGTCCCAGGCTTTATTTTATAAAAAATATACACTGGTGCTCAACGCACTGCTTCTTAGTAGGTTTATTACAAGATGTGGCAATGAACAGACGCTCTGAATGGTGTATATTCGCAGCTCTACCCAATCACACCACGTCTACACATCTTTTCAAAAAAGTACTCCTTTTTCACGTTTCCCCTGACAACACAAGATAGTATTTATAGTCCGACCAATCGTGTTTAGTCTTTCATTTGTTGCGCTCCAATCACATAGGAGTTAACATGGTAGGCTATTTCCGTAACGTAATGTTTTTTCAAACACGTTATAAAAAAATTTTATGAGCAGAAATGATTTCATGCTGTCAGGCACCCCTACTATTTTATTTTGGCCATAACTTGGTAATTCCTAAACTATTTGCGTAACGTTTTACATATTCTTTGTCAGCAAACCCTAAGGAACCCAAATATATATTTTTAATAGAGCTAATATGCTGCGTTCAAAATATGCAATTTCTTCTACCTCCTGTTTCGAAGATGTGCTGTCTGGGTACTGTAATGTTTTCAAACGTAAACCGGTATAATGTCATAATTCCTAATAAGCGTTTTTCAGGATTTTAAAACCTAACTCTGGGAAGGGTAGTGAATTTTATCACTGTCGATTTGAAATAAAGTTAGTGCATGTGGCCTTACACGCGTGATGGCAGCAATTGTGTATCGCGCGACGCGTGTTTAGTATTGCCGGTGTTCGGCTTTCTGCCTCTCCCTTTCTTTCTATCTTTTAGTCCATCTGTCTTTTGTTTTTGGTAACAGTGCATAAAATGGAATGAATGAAATATTAAATTTAGGTCATTGATCAGCTTGCGTGTCTCAAGGTTTTTCCAAGAAATACAGTACACGTTTCATTGAAGAAAGCGGGTAATAATACAGTAGGCTTTTACTATCAACGTGAAAGCGTTACAATTTGCAGACGAAGTAGAAAACAAGGGGGATTTCGAGTACAGTCATTGTGACAGCACTGTTCTTTACCATTCTTCTTTCCTTTTATTAAATTTATTTGTTAGGCTTTGCATTTACGTTTTAATTTATATATGGGGATTAGAATAATTCATGACAGTGTAGATGTCTTGCTTTTATTCATGGGTACGTAAATTTGTATTGCTGATACTTAATGGTATGTGTAGATGTCTTGGCTTGTATGGCTTGGCTTGTATTCATGGGAACGTCTATTTGTATTGCTGATACTTAATGGTATGTGTAGATGTCTTGGCTTATATTCAAGGGTACGTCAATTTGTATTGCTGATACTTAATGGTATGTGTAGATGTCCTGGCTTGTATTCATGGGTACATCAATTTGTATTGCTGATGCTTAATGGTATGTGTAGATGTCATGCTTGTACTTAATTGTATGTGTAGATGTCTTGCTTGTATTCATGGGTACGTCAATTTGTATTGCTGATACTTAATGGTATGTTTAGATGTCTTGCTTGTATTCATGGGTACGTCAATTTGTATTGCTGATACTTAATGGTATGTGTAGATGTCTGGCTTGTATTCATGGAATTTGTATTGCTGATACTTAATGGTATGTGTAGCTGTCTTGCTTGTATTCATGGAATTTGTATTGCTTATACAAAGAGTTGGCCGCTCGGGGAGCAGCGGCTGGGAGACTTTTTCGGGCCATAGATCGAGGATTCCTTGGCAGGAGAGAAGTTGGTAAGAAAACGAAGATGTCTGTGTGCCGCTCCACCTGTGTCCCAGTCTTGACATGTGGATGTGAGTCGTGGGCAATGACTGCCATAAAAGCCAGATCCAAACCTCGGAAGTGAGGTATCTGAGGAAGGTGGTTGGGGTGACGGGAGGAGACATGGTACGCAACCAGACGATACGTCAAGGCCTTAAATCCTACCCCCTGCGGACCCAAGTAGAACGGTCCCAATTAAGATGATTTGGCCATGTCTGCAGAGTGGGAGAAGATCGGATACCACGACGGGCGTGGGAAACAGGGAGCCAAGGATCCAGACCCCGGGGGCGACCCAGAGTCCGCTGGGAGGACAACATTAGACAATCTTTGAAGGACCGAGGACTAGAATGGAACCAGGCCAGGAGGAAGACAGCCGATAGGATAGTCTGGCGCTCTCTCTTCCAAACCTCTACACCTCACGGTAGAAGGGAACGACTAAGTAAGTAAGATACTTAATGGTATGTGTAGATGTCTTGCTTGTACTTAATGGTATGTGTAGATGTCTTGCTTGTATTCATGGAATTTGTATTGCAGATATTTAATGGTATGTGTAGATGTCTGGCTTGTATTCATGGAATTTGTATTGCTGATATTTAATGGTATGTGTAGATGTCCTGCTTGCATTGCATGGAGTTTATATTGCTGATACTTAATGGTATGTGTATATGTCTTGCTTTTACTTAATGGTATGTGTAGATGTCTTGCATGTACTTAATGGTTTGTGTAGATGTCTTGCTTGTAATCATGGAATTTGTATTGCTTAAACTTAATGGTATGTGTAGATGTCTTGCTTGTATTCGTGGAATTTGTATTGCTGATACTTAATGGTATGTGTAGATGTCTAACTTGTATTCATGGAATTTGTATTGCTGATACTTAATGATATGTGTAGATGTCGTGCTTGTATTAATGGAATTTGTATTGCTGATACTTAATGGTATGTGTAGATGTCTTGCTTGTACTTAATGGTATTTGTAGATGTCGGTTTTGTACTTAATGGTATGTGTAGATGTCTGGCTTGTACTTAATGGTATGTGTAGATGTCTTTCTTGTACTTAATGGTATGTGTAGATGTCTGTCTTGTACTTAATGGTATGTGTAGATGTCTTGCTTGTACTTAATGGTATATGTAGATGTCTGGCTTGTACTTAATGGTATGTGTAGATGTCTTGCTTGTACTTAATGGTATATGTAGATGTCTGGCTTGTACTTAATGGAATGCGAGAAAAAAAAAGACCGCGTGTTGTTTCCGGGGGTCTCTGGTGAGACAAAGAAAGAAAAAGCCTACTGCTGTCTGAAGCATGTCGTAGAGAGCCACTAATATGAGGTTTTACGCGAGATTGGCAACCTCATCATGTAAGACAAATTGCTGCAGAAACCACCACTACAAGACCATGTAATAGCTTGGCGCAGGCTTCTGGCACAGAGGCCAGGCAGTTGTCAGTGAGTCCATGCCAGTCAGTTGTCAGTGAGTCCAGTCAGTTGTCAGTGAGTCCATGCCAGTCAGTTGTCAGTGAGTCCAGGCAGTTGTCAGTGAGGCCAGTCAGTTGTCAGTGAGTCCAGTCAGTTGTGAGTGAGTCCAGTCAGTTGTGAGTGAGTCCAGTCAGTTGTCAGTGAGGCCAGTCAGTTGTCAGTGAGGCCAGTCAGTTGTCAGTGAGTCCAGTCAGTTGTCAGTGAATCCAGTCAGTTGTCAGTGAGGCCAGTCAGTTGTCAGTGAGTCCAGTCAGTTGTCAGTGAGTCCAGTCAGTTGTCAGTGAGTCCAGTCAGTTGTCAGTGAGTCCAGTCAGTTGTCAGTGAGGCCAGTCAGTTATCAGTGAGTCCAGTCAGTTGTCAGTGAGTCCAGTCAGTTGTCAGTGAGTCCAGTCAGTTGTCAGCGAGTCCAGTCAGTTGTCAGTGAGTCCAGTCAGTTGTCAGTGAGTCCAGTCAGTTGTGAGTGAAGCCAGTCAGTTGTGAGTGAGGCCAGTCAGTTGTCAGTGAGTCCATGCTCTAGACGCAGTGACAAGGAATAGAAGAAATGTAACAATGCGACAGACATTGCATTAGATTAAAATTATCCACCTTTTATTATGATCTCTAGGGAGCGGTCACCCGTGTGTTACCGGGGCCCGAAAGGGGAGCAAAGAATAGTAACACTGCACCCTACCACGCATGTCGTAAAAGGCGACTAAGGAGGGTATGGGCATGGGGCTGTTTACCCCATCCCGTAAAAACTTCGCACAGTGGGCTGATCACCTGCTTGCCAACCAATCTGATTACGGAAACAATGATAGATTGTTTGGTCTGTTTTTGTTCCACAAAGACGCCACTAGGCGTGGTGGAAACAGCGATAGATTGATCAATTTGTTGTTGCCCTAAGACGCCACTAGGCGTACTGGCCACATACTGCTTTGCCGGTTGATGGCTAAGGATGGAAGAAGAAGAAGAAGATCTAGGGAGCGGCGCTGGTGTAATCGCCACAACATTGTACTGGCGACCAGGTTTTCATTGTTCAAACCCGGGCGTCAGCGTTTGAAGGAATGTTTACGACCGGAAATTTGACTGAATAAACTGAATGGCTCCTGCACATAAATCCCGTGTGGATGGGAAGGAGCGAAGCTCCTGACCGGGTTGGAAGGAAAGTCCACTGACCCCCCAGCCTCGCAATGACATGTCATTGGGCCAAAAGAGCTGGAATGCTCGAGTGCCGCTGGTTAGAGAAAAAAAAAAAAAATTATGATCTCCCATGTACGAATCGCCCACGCGCCATTCCTAAAAGTAAGTACCTTGTGAATAGTATAAATTCCTGGTGAATGCACTTAGCAATAAATAAATGAAATAAAAACATTCCTGAGGTTATATATTCCTGGTGACCTCGGCGAAAAGTATTTACATTCATAAAATTATATATCGCTGCTGAATGAAGTCAGGTCATCTTATTTAAAATATCCAACTACCTTGTGATTCCAAAATTCGTCATGAATTAAAATAGTGGATGTGAATTTCAAAGCTTAACTAGGTTATGTCGACCGATATCAGTCTTCGTTCTTGCCAGCATTAGTCATCAAAATTATTATTTTCATAACCAGTGTTAGTCATCGGCGCATATGTAAATTTTTTTTTTTTTTTTTTTCGGTAACGTCTGCAAGTTTTCTGACAAAGTCCACGACTCGCTGCAGCACACAGGTAAGGGTTGGGAGTTTGCTAGTTGTATCATTGTTGACGATGGTTGATTTTAAGATATGTAAATAAGTTGCATCGTGGTTTGTTGCAGGAATAATTAATGTTTATAATTCAGTGATTTATTTGTGTCTGTCTGTCAGTCTGTCAGCCGATGCAGATAATTATTTTCTAATGGGGAAGTTATATCTTGCCTCCTGTTGTATTGCTCTGTATACAGTTTTCTGTCATTGTACAAGTTGTCTGTTATTATCATCGCCACCACCATCACCATCATTACCACTGTTGCGAGTCTTTATATAATTTGATTTGTAACTTGTGAGTAAACGCCTGGTTACTCTGGCCAAGATAAGATTAGGGTAGAACTGCTTGACAACGCATACAGCAATACAACTTGGAATATCAATGTCACCACAAAGGCCGAGTGGATAATCTACACACTGTTTATTACAACAAACGCTGCTCCACATGCATAATCTTGAAAGCCTTTATATCTTATGGCATAACATATTCAGTCATCAGTATAGCTCTGTATCGTCAGTAGCCAGAACACTGTCCACGACAGTTTTACACATTTTTATTTAATCAGTTCAACGAAATGCATACTCCCTTTCACATGAAGATATCTAGTACACCTCACATAAGATCTTGATGTACTAGTGATGGTACAACGTAGGGATATATCACAGAAGCATATAAATCTCAGGAGCTCAGATACATACGTCCACTCGCCATCAGCCACACATAAGAAGAAGCTAGCAGACGATCTTCCCCCCGTCTGCCTAGCTTACCACGACGTCTGCCGAACTGCACCTCGAGGCAATGACGTCACTTCCTTGTGTTACCAAGGACTACGTATAATAAACAAACACGGAGCCTTGTCGAACCCTCTAATGATATCGACAGACTTGTTATGAATTTAACTCATAACAACCACCATCATCACCACCACCATCATCATCATCACCATCAGCATCATCGCTACCACCACGATCATGATCATCATTATCACCATCATGATCATCATCATCATCGCCACCACCACCATCATCATCATCAATATCACCATCATTAACATCATCATCATCATCGCCACCACCACCATCATCATCACAATCATCATCATCGCTACCACTATCATCATCATCTTTATCACCATCATCACCATCATCATCGAAACGACCACCATCATCATCATCATTATCACCATTCTCACCATCATCACCGTCATCATTATCACCATCATCATTATCGCCATCATCATCACCATCATCATCATTATCACCATCATCACCATCATCATCACTATCGTCATCACCACCGCCATCATCATCATTATCATCATCATCAACATCAACATCACCACCATCACCATAATCATCACCACCACCATCATCCTTATCTCCATCATCATTATCACCACCACCATACCAGCATGGGCAGAGAAATGGATGGTGCAGATCAACGCTGAAAAATCCTCAACAACACTTTTCACGCTCTCAAACAAAGACAAAGCAGGAGAGATACGACTTGGAAATATACATGTCCAAACAGACGAGGAACCGGTGTACTTGGGCATTACATTAGATAAGAGAATGACATGGAGGCACCACATCGAGAGAACAGAGGCCAAAGCAAGAAGAAAACTTGCCATACTGAGGAAAATAGCTGGATCAAGTTGGGGAGCTAATGAAACGACACTAAAGAAAGTTTATACAGGTGCAATAAGACTAATATTAGAATACGGATCAGCAGCAAGGTCTGCAGCAGCCAAATCACACCTACAAGCCTTGGATAAGGTACAAAATCAAGCGCTTTGGTTGATCACGGGTGCCATGAAGACCACACCAATAAACGAAATGGAAAAAATCACAGGCATTCCACCTTTATTCTACAGACGAGACACTAAGACCCTGATCCAAGCAGAAAAGTACAAGAACATGCCAGCACATCCAATGAAAACTAGATTTAGAGATTTAGCCAGTGGGAGGTTGAAGAGAAGCAGTTTTGTGCATCGGTCCAAAAAACTAATTAGAATATACAAGGATGAACTACCAGACATCACTAAGGAAATAATTCCAACACTCCTCCCAACCCCATGGGAACAACATCAAAATGTCAGCATTAAAACCTCCATAACTACCACCTGCCCCATGGGAGAGGTAAATACTCTTAATTACTTACTTAGTCGTTCCCCTTCTACCGTGAGGTGTAGAGGTTTGGAAGAGAGAGAGCGCCAGACTAACCTATCGGCTGTCTTCCTCCTGGCCTGGTTCCATTCTAGTTCTCAGTCCTTCAAAGATTGTCTAAAGTTGTCCTCCCAGCGGACTCTGGGTCGTCCTGGGGATCTGGATCCTTGGCTCTTTGTTTCCCATGCTTGTCGTGTGCCGTGTGAAATTCTAATCCACATATATAAATTAAAAAGTAAATGTAAAGCCTAACAAATAACTTCACTAAAAGGAAAGAAGAATGGTAAAGAACAGTGCTGTCACAATGACTGTACTCGAAATCCCCCTTGTTTTCTACTTCGTCTGCAAATTGTAACGTTTCACGTTGATAGTAAAAGCCTACTGCATCACTACACGCTTTCTTCAATAAAACGTGTACTGCCTTTCTAAGAAAAACCTTGAGATACGCAAGCTGACCTATATTAATATTCCATTCATGTCATTTTATACACTAACACGCGTCTCGCTATACAATTACTACCATCACGCGTGTAAGGCCACAAGCACTAGCTTTTTTTCAAATCGACAGTGATAAAAAAACACTACCCATACGAGAGTTAGGTTTTAAAACCGGAAAAACGCTTATTAGGAAACATGACATTATACTGGTTTTACGTTGAAATTTGAAAACATTACAGTACCCAGACAGCACATCTTCGAAACAGGAGGTAGAAGAAAATACATATTTTGAACGCAGCCCCTTAGCCCCATTAAATTTATATATTTGGGTTCCTTAGGACTTGCTGACAAAGAATATGTTAAACGTTACGCAAATAGTCTAGGAATTAACAAATTATAGCCAAAAGAAATAGTGAGGGATGTCAGACAACACCAAAATCAGAATCGCTCAGTGGCAGATTTTCACACCACCATTGTACGGGAAATAGGTCCCCATGTTACCTCCTATTTGATTGGCGGAAAGTAAATGTAAGGCTAAACACGATTAGTCAGGCTATAAATATTGATTCTTTGTTGTTAGGGAAACGTGAGTAAGGGTACTTTTTTTTTTAAAAACTGTGTAAACATGGCACGATTGGTTAGACCAGCCAATATAGTCAATCAGAGGCGTCAGGTCAGCACCACATTTTCAAATAAACTTACTAAAGAACCAGTGCGTTGAGCGCCAGTGCATATTTTTCTAAATAAAAGCCTGGGACATCGGCAGATCGAAATTGTGCTATATTCATTGCCAGTCAACGTAACTGTGTATTATTCCATGAATTGTGGTAAGCTTGAAATATTTGATATCTTTTTAATGAAAATTGAATGTAAATTGATAATTTATGTCTGTATATATGTGTGGTTCAGTAGCGAACATGAGGTAAAGCCTATATAGTGCTCCAACCTGAACAGAAGGTGTCGGAGGAAAGTAAAACTACATGGAATTGCCAAACAGTACACTGACACCTATCTTATTGACTAGAAAGAAATAATGCTGGAATTGCAGAGGCGTAGTAACCATTAGGGAGGAGTATACTGGTGAAAATTGTTTCAGATGAAGATAGCAGTTGGCCTACCGCTCTGAACTCAGTGTTTGTTATGTATTGTGTTCAGTCTGGAAATTTATTATAAATTAGTTCTGAAATAGGAGGTACAACCTTCTTGTTTCAGGGACCGTGGTCCTAAAGTTATTGAGCAGCACCTGGTCTGAGCTTTGCTGAATCTAGAGGCTGACAACATACTCCTGGGTCCAGATAGTGACCAGTGAGGTGTCTCCAGAACACAGGGAGGCTATCGAGCAGAGGAGTCTTTTCCTGCCGCCATCACGAAAGATAAGCGTCTGTGGCCAGAGGAGCTCAACATTATCCCCCCCCACCCCCCCCCCCCTCAAAATCTGACTTTATAATAAAACAGAGGGAAAATACAGTGTTTAAATTGATAGGAACTGTGAACTTTTCCCCATACTATTTCCAAGATAAACAAACACTTGAAGTCATGATGACAAATAACAACATAGCTTGAAAAAATAAAACCAGTATTACCTCATATTACTACTACACAACTGACACACATAGGATAATATTAATAAAATATGTCACTACAAGGTTCATATTGATAAATTCTGTACATATAAATTGTAATTACAATTGATTGTGATTCCTGGTTCACTTTGTAGTTGAATCAGGACATATATATTAGTGAAAGTAATTAATACATATTTATATTTGAAACTTTACCAGTGACTCATTTAAGATAGTCTTATAGAGTGTTAAATGTGTGTGAGTGTCACAGTGTTGTCAAGTGTGGTGGAATAAATTAAATTGTTTATCTGTCTGTTGTTGTTGTGACTTAAACTTCATCATATACATACCCTAGACATTTAACGTAGTCATCACAATATTCCAGAATAATTCTGACTGAGGTATAATGTGGTAGCAAGTAAGGTTATCTGCAAAACACTACACCTATTAGATACAGATACCTTCACAGCTGATCTCAGTCAGTACACTAAGTCCCCTATAAATATTTATAACATCCCACTTTACCACATCGTGGTAGCCGATCTTCTCCCATTCTGCAGACATGGCAAAACCATCTTAGTTGGGACTGTTCTACTTGGGTCTGCAGGGGGTGGGATTTTAGGCCTTGACGTATCGTCTGGTTGCGGACCATGTCTCTTCTTGTTACTTCAACCACGTTCCTCAGGCACCTCATTTCTGAGGTTTGGATCTGGCTTTTGTGGGTTGTAGTCATTGCCCATGACTCGCATCCATATGTCAAGACTGGGACATAGGTGGAGCGGTATACAGCCATCTTCGTTTTCTTACCAACCTCTCTCTTGCTGGGGAATCCTCGATTTATGGCCTGAAAAAGTCTCCCAGCTGCTGCATTTCGAGTGGCCAACTCTTTTTTGATGCCTCCCTTTGGTCAATAATAGCTCCGAGGTATTTAAAGTGGTCTACCTGCTCCAGGACCTATTCTCCCAGCTTAATCTGAAGTCTTCTTTCTTCTCGTGATATCACCATGGATTTTGTTTTAGAGCTGCTTATGACCAACTCTCTCTTCTTCGGCATCTGTTCCTTTCAGACTTGCAGGTTGGATTGGAGATGTGCCTCTGATTTAGCAATCATCATCAGCAAATGCCAGCTCTGAAATACAGACCTGTCTCATCTTCCAGTACCCCACTGAATACTTTCTTGTTCTCTCCTTACATGCCTTGATGACATCGTCCATGAGGAGTATGAAGAGGTAAGGTGATAGGATATCATCTTGTCTTACACCAGTGGTGGTTGTGGTGAAGTGGGATGTTATAAATATTTATAGGGGACTTAGTGTACTGACTGAGATCAGCTGTGAAGGTATCTATATCTATTAAGAGTAGTGTATTATAGATAACCTTACTTGCTACCACATATCTCTATATCTCAGTCAGAATTATTCTGGAATAGTGTGATGCTACGTTATGTGTCTAGGGTATGTGTATGATGAAGTGTAAGTCACAACAACAGACAGATAAACAATTTAATGTAATCTACTACTCTTGACAACACTGTGACACTCACATACATATAACACTCTATGAGAATATCTTAAAGGAGTCACTCGTAACGTTTCAAATAACAACATGTATTCATTACTGGCATGAATGAATATGTGTCCTGATTCAACTACAAGGGAACCAGGAATCACAATCAATTTAAATTACAAGTTATGTACAGAATGTATTTAATATGAATATTGTAGTGACATATATTATTACAAATGTTCTATGTGTGTCAGTTGTGTAGTAGTAAAATGAGGTAATACTGGTTTTGTTTTGTTCAAGCTCTGTTGGTATTTGTCATCATGACTTCAATAGTTTGTCTTTAGGGACTAGTATTGGAGATGTTCACAGTTCCTGATTTTAAGACAAGTAAATTCCCCTCTGAATAGTATTTTTATAAAGTTATTTCAAGATGAGGGGACACAATGTTGAGCTCAGCTGGCCAACTCTGCTTATCTTGAGTGATGGCGGCAGGAAAGGACTCCTCTGCTCGAATTCTCCTCTGGGCTCAGGAGACACCTCACTGATAGCTAAAAAGACCAAGGAGTATGCTGTCCGACTCTGGATTCAGCAAATCTCTGACCAGATGCTGCTCAGTACCATCAAGACCACTGTCCCACAATTCATACGAATACACACAGATACGTTGATTAGCAATGAATTCTGGCACAAACTGGCACAAATTTCCATCTGCTTATCTTCCAGGCTTTTATTGAGCCAAATATAAGCTGGCTTCAACGCACTGATGCTTTATCAAGTGTATTTAAACAAGTGGTTTCGAACTAACGCTCCCAAGTGTGTATATCAGCGAGGGCATGAGGAGCACTGGCCAATGAGCCCACGTTTTCGACAAGTGTTTTTGAAAATAAAAAATGTTATTTTTTTTCCGGCCCACCTTCTCCCCCTAAAACAAGATGTATTTATAACAATCGTGGTTTCATGGAACTAAACGCTCCCAAAGTGTGTATATCAGCGAGACTGGCCAATGAGCCACGTTTCGACAAGTGTTTGAAAAAAATGTTATCTTTTCCCGTCTCCCCTAACAACCAAGATAGTATTTATAGCCCGACCAATCGTGGTTAGGCTTTCATTTGTTGCGCTCCAATCAATTTGGAGTTTACATGGTAGGCTATTTCTGTAACGTAAATTTTTTTCAAACACGTTTAAAAAAAATCTTATGAGCAGAAATGATTTTATGCTGTCAGGCACCCCCAATATTTTATTTTGGGTATAATTTATTAATTCCTGGACTATTTGCGTAACGTTTTACATATTATTTGTCAGCAAGCCCTAAGGAACCCCAAAAATACTAATTTAAAGGAGCTACGTGGCTGCGTTCAAAATATGCAATTTCTTCTACCTCCTGTTTCGAAGATGTGCTGTCTGGGTACTGTTATGTGTTCAAACGTAAACCCATCTAATGTTGTCTTTTCTAATAAGAGTTTGTTATGATTTATAAACCTAACTCTGGGAAAGGGTAGTGTATTTTATCACTGTCCGTCTGAAAAAAAGTTAGTGCTTGTAGACTTACACGCGTGATGCCAGCATTTGTATATCGCGCGTCGCGTGTTGCATGCGTTCCTGATTTTCAGCCCTCCCCTCTCGCTATCCTTTTGTCCATCTGTTCGTTCGTTTTGGTAACGTAATATAATTAATGTTAGGATTAATTTAGGTCATTACGCAGTACGTCTCAATGTTTTTCTTAGAAATGCAGCACACGTTTCATTGAAGAAGGCGGGTAATAATACAGTAAGCTTTTATATCAACGTGAAAGCGTTACAATTTGCAGACGAAGCAGAAAACAAGGGGGATTTCGAGTACATTCCTTGTGACAGCACTGTCATTTTACCATTGCTCTTCTCTTTATTAATTTTATTTGTTAGGCTTCATATTTACCTAATAATTTATATATGTGGATTAGAATATTTCATGACACCTCCCCTCTTAAAACAGACATTATATGTCAGTCCTTTATTCTATATACACATAGAGAAATTTATTATTATTTCTGGGGTTTACGGTGATTCTCATCACACGGATGGCGGCTTAAAAAATCCGCTCCCAGATTGGTTTTTCCAGATATATATTCAATGCTAAAATTATATGGAGCCAGAAGCAAAGACCATCGGAGTAACCTAGAGTTCTCATGCTTAGCCTGTGCTAAAAACGATAAAGGTTTGTGGTCAGTTTGCAACTTAAATGCCTTCCCATATAGATAAATATTGAATTTCTTTATTGCCCATATTACTGCAAGACATTCTTTTTCGCTAGTTGAGTAGTTGATTTCAGCTTTATTCAACTTTCTGCTAGCATATGCCACTGGGCTTAATTCCCCATCCAATGCATCTGATTTCTGTAGTAAAGTTGCACCTAACCCAATATTACTTGCATCCGTCCTTACTATGAATTCTTGACTTAAGTCAGGTAATTTCAAAATGGGTTTACTTGTGAGCTTTTCCTTCAATTCTTGGTAAGTCATTTCACATTGTGGTGTCCATGTAATGCGATCTGGAAGTCCTTTACGTGTCAATTCCGTTAAAGGTGCACATATGGAATTAAAGTTTTTGATATACTTCTGGTAGAAACCACATAATGAGACAAAGGATCTCACGTCCTTCTTGGTTTGTGGTCTCGGGGCTTTCTGTAGTTTCTCTAAATTCTTTGGGTCAGGGGTCATGTTTCCCTGATAAAACTGTGTGTCCCAAAAATTCCAATTCTTTACATCCAACGCAACATTTGGTTGGTCGGGCTGTTAAATTTGCCTCCCTAAGTCGATCAAACAGCATGTTCAGAGAGTCAATGTGTTCCTCAAATGTTTCTGTTGCTATAAGGATATCATCCATAAAATTTGTTATACAGGGATTATTCAGAGGATCCAATAATTTTCTCATCATTCTAGAGAAGACACTAGGCGCATTCTTCAATCCAAATGGCAATCTATTAAACTCATAGTGTCCTTCTGAGGTACTAAAAGCTAGGTATGGTCTAACCTCAGGCTTTACTGGAATCTGATAGTATCCTTTACTCAGATCCACTTTTGAGAAATATTTAGCTTTATTTAGTCTGGCAAACAGCTGATTTGTATCTGGCAATGGATCCACCTGTCCTTCTGTAATAGCATTCAGTCTCCTGTAATCTATACAGAGTCTGTTCTCCAGAGGGCTTCCTTAAGAGTACAACACCGGAACTATACGAAGACTCACTGTGCGAAATAATTCCTTCCTTCAACAGATAGTCTATCTCTTCCTTCAAAGCTCTTTCACGTTGATAGTAAAGCTTACTGTATTATTACCCGCCTTCTTCAATGAAACGTGTGCTGTATTTCTTGGAAAAGCATTGAGACGTACTGCGTAATGACCTAAATTAACCCTAACATTAATTATACTGCGTTACCAAAACGAACGAACAGATGGACTAAAGGGATAAAAAGAGAAGGGAGAGGCAGAAAGCCGAACACTAAACCCGCTTCGCGCGATACACAATTACTACCATCACGCGTGTAAGTCTACATGCACTAATTTTTTTTCAGACGGACAGTGATAAAATACACTACCCTTTCCCAGAGTTAGGTTTATAAATCATAACAGACTCTTATTAGAAAAGACAACATTATATGGGTTTACGTTTGAACACATAACAGTACCCAGACAGCACATCTTCTAAACAGGAGATAGAAGAAATTGCATATTTTGAACGCAGCCACGTAGCTCCTTTAAATTAGTATTTTTGGGTTCCTTAGGGTTTGCTGACAAATAATATGTAAAACGTTACGCAAATAGTCCAGGAATTAATAAATTATACCCAAAATAAAATATTGGGGGTGCCTGACAGCATAAAATCATTTCTGCTCATAAAATTTTTTTTTATAACGTGTTTGAAAAAACCTTACGTTACATAAATAGCCTACCATGTAAACTCCAAATTGATTGGAGCGCAACAAATGAAAGCCTAACCACGATTGGTCGGGCTATAAATACTATCTTGGTTGTTGGGGGAGACGGGAAAAGATAACATTTTTTTCAAACACTTGTCGAAACGTGGCTCATTGGCCAGTCTCGCTGATATACACACTTGGGAGCGTTAGTTCGAGACCACTAATTCAAATAAGCTTGATAAAGCGACAGTACGTTGAAGCTAGCTCACATTTTTGCTAAAATAAAAGCCTGGAACATAGGCAGAACGGAATTTGTGCCAATTTGTGCCAGAATTCATTGCTAATCAACGTATCTGTGTTTATTTCCATGAAATTGTGGTAAGCTTGAACCATTCAGTATCTTTTAATGAAAAATTGAATGTGAATTGTTGATTTATGCCTGTATATATATGTGTAGTTCAGTGGCAAACGTGAGGTAAAGCCTATAATGCTCCAGCCTGAACAGAGGGTGTCGGAGAGAAGTAAAACGGCATGGAATGGCCAAATAGTACACTGACACCTGGATGATGGACTAGAAAGAAATAATGCTGGAAGTGCAGAGGCGTAGTAACCATTAAGAAGGGTAATACTGGAATAAAGTATTTCAAATGAAGCTGACTGTTGGCCTAACGCTCTGAACGCAATGTTTGTGCTGTATTGTGATCAGTGTAAAAGAGAATATAAATTAGTTATGAAGTAGAAGGTACATCCTTCTTGATTTCAGGGACAGTGGTCTTGATGGTAGTGAGCAGCACCTGGTCAGAGATTTGCTGAATCCAGAGTCGGACAGCATACTCCTTGGTCTTTTTAGCTATCAGGGAGGTGTCTCCTGAGCCCAGAGGAGAATTCGAGCAGAGGAGTCCTTTCCTGCCGCCATCACGCCAGATAAGCGAATTGGCCAGCTGAGCTCAACATTATGTCCCCTCATCTTGAAATAACTTTATAAAAATACTATTCAGAGGGGAATTTACTTGTCTTAAAATCAGGAACTGTGAACATCTACAATAATGGTCCCTAAAGACAAACTATTGAAGTCATGATGACAAATACCAACAGAGCTTGAACAAAACAAAACCAGTATTACCTCATTTTACCACTACACAAATGACACACATAGAACATTGGTAATAATATATGTCACTACAATATTCATATTAAATACATTCTGTACATAACTTGTAATTTAAATTGATTGTGATTCCTGGTTCCCTTGTAGTTGAATCAGGACACATATTCATTCATGCCAGTAATGAATACATATTGTTATTTGAAACGTTACTAGTGACTTCTTTAAGATATTCTCATAGAGTGTTATATGTATGTGAGTGTCACAGTGTTGTTAAGAGTAGTGGATTAAATTAAATTGTTTATCTGTCTGTTGTTGTGACTTACACTTCACCATACACATACCCTAGACACATAACGTAGCATCACACTATTCCAGAATAATTCTGACTGAGATATATAGATATGTGGTAGCAAGTAAGGTTATATATATAATATACTACTCTTATTAGATATATATATACCTTCACAGCTGATCTCAGTCAGTACACTAAGTCCCTTATAAATATTATAACATCCCACTTCACCACATATATTGGGGTCTCGCTCTCGGGATTTTGAATCTTTAACTATTAAAAATATTGGGGGTAATTCACTTCAGGGAATATAAGAATTAAAAGGTATCCTTGGGTGGAATTAAATAAGGTTGAGCTCACGGTGCCTGTTTTGTCCATTAGAGATTGAATTGTTGGTTAGACATTGTATTAAGTTACCTGATAGACAATGGCGGACCTGGCCAAATTTCGATCTGCTGCGGTTCAGACTGCAAAAGAGTTAGGATTAGATGGGCAAGTTATGGTTGCCTATGTCACAACGGAATGTGACAAATTTATTGAACGCGAAGAAAGAAGATTAGAAAAAGAAGCCGAAAGAAAGTTAGAGGCTGAGACTAAGAGGTTGCAAGCTGAGGCTGAGACTAAGAGGTTGCAAGCTGAGGCTGAGACTAAGAGGTTGCAGATTGAGGCTGAGGCTAAGAAATTGGAGGCAGAAAGAGAAGCCGAGGAAAGAAGACAAGCTGCAGAAAGGGAAGCAGAAAAGGAGGAGAAGAGATTACAAAGGGAACATGAGTTACGACTAAGGGAGTTTGAGTTTCAAGGCCATGCTCCTGAAAATGGTGCCAGCCCCTTTGCCTCTGATGCTACGGTTACTCAAGGAGCCTCAATCTCAGCTATGAACTTTCATTTAGATCATTTTGTTGAGAAAGACGATGATATTGAGAGCTATATAAATAGGTACGAACTATTAGCTACCACGTATGGGTTAGAGAGAGAAAGGTGGAGCTTAAAGTTATCTCAGGGACTTCGTGGGGCAGCTTATGAAGTTTTTGCAAAAATGAGCAGAGGTGATCAGGAAAATTATGACATGCTAAAGCAGGCTCTTTTGTTAAGGTATGAAAAGAATGCAGAGTTTTACAGGAAAAAATTTAGGAATGCTAAACTACTGTCAGGTGAAACCTATCACCAGTTCTCTGCACGAATAGAGACATACTTGGAGAAATGGACTTCTCTGGGGAAAACCCAAGATCTTAAGGAAATGGTCCTTATAGAGCAACTAAGAGAGTCCATGGCTCCAGACCTGAGAAAGTTTCTCATGGAACAAGGTGCAGAGAGGCTGGGTGAGTTGCTAAATGTTGCTGAAAGGTATCAAGCAGCTCAAGCAGAGGTAACAGGTAATAAAAAGAAACAGGTGGACAACTTCAGGGCACCACAGAACTTTAATAAATTTGATCCTAAGGATCAAAATAAAGGTAAGCACCAATTTGATAGGCCACGGTATGAAAATAAAAATAAATTCCCACAATTCGATGAAAGGAAATATGATGAAAGAAAATCTTTCAACCAAGGAAAAGGTGGTGTAAGAATTGTCAGATGGACAATCATGACACTGACCGTTGCAGAAGGAAACCTGTGTATATGGCAACCCTTCAGGTCAGGTCGACCTCAAGACAGGAGGAGGATATTATGTTAGATACCACTCCAGAAGAGATGAGGAAGGCACAGGCTGGAGATAAAACACTCAAGCCTTGTTTCAGAAAATTGTCAACTTGTCATACAACTCCAGGCAAGGGAGATTTTTACATGAAAAACAAGTTGATGTATAGGAAGGCCGGAACTAGATCCCATGGTCACGGACAGCTGGTTCTTCCAAAAAGATACAGGACAGAATTAATAAGGAGCCTACATGTGAAACCAGATGGGGACCATGAGAAGATAGGTACCATCATTCAAAAGGTGGCTCACAATTATTATTGGCCCAAAGCAAGATGGGACATTGAGAATTTTGTAGAAAGGTGTAGCATAGCACATGAGGGAACACCCACAAGTGGGAACATGGATCAGGACCTGGACACGCCCCGAGGCAAAATTAGGCCTGACAATAAAAAGAAATATAGATTTGATAAAGTGGACCAAATGGAATGGGAAGCCCCTTTTCACGGACAAGCTTCACTTAACTGTTTTACAATGGCCACTATGCGGAGAGTGCAAAGAGATGTCTTACCCCAGGATAAGCCGAAAATCCCTCAATCGGACTTAAACAAACTGGAGGAAGAGGATGTAGAGAGGAAATCTCTCATCAAGAATTTTAAGAGGGGAGAAAGCCCCAAAAGAAAAATTGGTAGCGGTCGTTTTGTGAATGATAATTCTGGGAGGAAAAATCATCACTATAAAGCTTCAAGTGGAAGAGACCATACCGGTGCATGGACAAATAGGTCCACACAATTAAAGGTCCATATGTAGCTATGTTAAGAACGTGGACTGATGAAAAGGCAGAGGAAAACATTACATCTTCATACCAGTATGTGAATGAGCTGACCACTCGGTTAAAAACTGGCTGGAAACTTGCCAATGAAAATTTGAAACAAGCCAGGAAGAAACATGCTGCCTATTATAACAGGAAGGCGAAAGACAGAAATTTGGCTGTGGGAGAGAAGGTACTGCTTCTTTTGCCCGGGAGTCAGAATAAGTTACAAATTGGATGGCAGGGTCCATATACAGTTCTAGAGAAGGTGTCTAGAACAAATTATAAGATAGATAAGAAGGGGAAAGAAAAAATCTATCATGTGAATCTCCTGAAGAAATATTTGGAAAGAGAACATCAGGAAGAGACACACTTGTTGACCTTGTCCATCGCCATGGAGATGAAAAAGGAACCACTTTCATCATTTGAATATCCATTACACCCCTGTGAGACAGCAGCACAGGTGAAAATCAGTACACATTTAACGAAAACTCAGAAAGAGAGAGTGCAACAGGTTCTAAATAATCATGCAGAGGTGTTAACAGACCGACCAGGACATACAAACCTATTGGAATATGATATGAAACTCATAGACTCCACACCTGTCTGTATGAAACCATATTCGATTCCGTTTGCTAAGGAAAAAGCTTTGAAGGAAGAGATAGACTATCTATTGAAGGAAGGAATTATTTCGCACAGTGAGTCTTCGTATAGCTCCGGTGTTGTACTCTTAAGGAAGCCCTCTGGAGAACATAGACTCTGTATAGATTACAGGAGACTGAATGCTATTACAGAAGGACAGGTGGATCCATTGCCGGATACAAATCAGCTGTTTGCCAGACTAAATAAAGCTAAATATTTCTCAAAAGTGGATCTGAGTAAAGGATACTATCAGATTCCAGTAAAGCCTGAGGTTAGACCATACCTAGCTTTTAGTACCTCAGAAGGACACTATGAGTTTAATAGATTGCCATTTGGATTGAAGAATGCGCCTAGTGTCTTCTCTAGAATGATGAGAAAATTATTGGATCCTCTGAATAATCCCTGTATAACAAATTTTATGGATGATATCCTTATAGCAACAGAAACATTTGAGGAACACATTGACTCTCTGAACATGCTGTTTGATCGACTTAGGGAGGCAAATTTAACAGCCCGACCAACCAAATGTTGCGTTGGATGTAAAGAATTGGAATTTTTGGGACACACAGTTTATCAGGGAAACATGACCCCTGACCCAAAGAATTTAGAGAAACTACAGAAAGCCCCGAGACCACAAACCAAGAAGGACGTGAGATCCTTTGTCTCATTATGTGGTTTCTACCAGAAGTATATCAAAAACTTTAATTCCATATGTGCACCTTTAACGGAATTGACACGTAAAGGACTTCCAGATCGCATTACATGGACACCACAATGTGAAATGACTTACCAAGAATTGAAGGAAAAGCTCACAAGTAAACCCATTTTGAAATTACCTGACTTAAGTCAAGAATTCATAGTAAGGACGGATGCAAGTAATATTGGGCTAGGTGCAACTTTACTACAGAAATCAGATGCATTGGATGGGGAATTAAGCCCAGTGGCATATGCTAGCAGAAAGTTGAATAAAGCTGAAATCAACTACTCAACTAGCGAAAAAGAATGTCTTGCAGTAATATGGGCAATAAAGAAATTCAATATTTATCTATATGGGAAGGCATTTAAGTTGCAAACTGACCACAAACCTTTATCGTTTTTAGCACAGGCTAAGCATGAGAACTCTAGGTTACTCCGATGGTCTTTGCTTCTGGCTCCATATAATTTTAGCATTGAATATATATCTGGAAAAACAAATCTGGGAGCGGATTTTTTAAGCCGCCATCCGTGTGATGAGAATCACCGTAAACCCCAGAAATAATAATAAATTTCTCTATGTGAATATAGAATAAAGGACTGACATATAATGTCTGTTTTAAGAGGGGAAGTGTCATGAAATATTCTAATCCACATATATAAATTATTAGGTAAATATGAAGCCTAACAAATAAAATTAATAAAGAGAAGAGCAATGGTAAAATGACAGTGCTGTCCCAAAGAATGTACTCGAAATCCCCCTTGTTTTCTGCTTCGTCTGCAAATTGTAACGCTTTCACGTTGATAGTAAAGCTTACTGTATTATTACCCGCCTTCTTCAATGAAACGTGTGCTGTATTTCTTGGAAAAGCATTGAGACGTACTGCGTAATGACCTAAATTAACCCTAACATTAATTATACTGCGTTACCAAAACGAACGAACAGATGGACTAAAGGGATAAAAAGAGAAGGGAGAGGCAGAAAGCCGAACACTAAACCCGCTTCGCGCGATACACAATTACTACCATCACGCGTGTAAGTCTACATGCACTAATTTTTTTTCAGACGGACAGTGATAAAATACACTACCCTTTCCCAGAGTTAGGTTTATAAATCATAACAGACTCTTATTAGAAAAGACAACATTATATGGGTTTACGTTTGAACACATAACAGTACCCAGACAGCACATCTTCTAAACAGGAGATAGAAGAAATTGCATATTTTGAACGCAGCCACGTAGCTCCTTTAAATTAGTATTTTTGGGTTCCTTAGGGTTTGCTGACAAATAATATGTAAAACGTTACGCAAATAGTCCAGGAATTAATAAATTATACCCAAAATAAAATATTGGGGGTGCCTGACAGCATAAAATCATTTCTGCTCATAAAATTTTTTTTATAACGTGTTTGAAAAAACCTTACGTTACATAAATAGCCTACCATGTAAACTCCAAATTGATTGGAGCGCAACAAATGAAAGCCTAACCACGATTGGTCGGGCTATAAATACTATCTTGGTTGTTGGGGGAGACGGGAAAAGATAACATTTTTTTCAAACACTTGTCGAAACGTGGCTCATTGGCCAGTCTCGCTGATATACACACTTGGGAGCGTTAGTTCGAGACCACTAATTCAAATAAGCTTGATAAAGCGACAGTACGTTGAAGCTAGCTCACATTTTTGCTAAAATAAAAGCCTGGAACATAGGCAGAACGGAATTTGTGCCAGTTTGTGCCAGAATTCATTGCTAATCAACGTATCTGTGTTTATTTCCATGAAATTGTGGTAAGCTTGAACCATTCAGTATCTTTAATGAAAAATTGAATGTGAATTGTTGATTTATGCCTGTATATATATGTGTAGTTCAGTGGCAAACGTGAGGTAAAGCCTATAATGCTCCAGCCTGAACAGAGGGTGTCGGAGAGAAGTAAAACGGCATGGAATGGCCAAATAGTACACTGACACCTGGATGATGGACTAGAAAGAAATAATGCTGGAAGTGCAGAGGCGTAGTAACCATTAAGAAGGGTAATACTGGAATAAAGTATTTCAAATGAAGCTGACTGTTGGCCTAACGCTCTGAACGCAATGTTTGTGCTGTATTGTGATCAGTGTAAAAGAGAATATAAATTAGTTATGAAGTAGAAGGTACATCCTTCTTGATTTCAGGGACAGTGGTCTTGATGGTAGTGAGCAGCACCTGGTCAGAGATTTGCTGAATCCAGAGTCGGACAGCATACTCCTTGGTCTTTTTAGCTATCAGGGAGGTGTCTCCTGAGCCCAGAGGAGAATTCGAGCAGAGGAGTCCTTTCCTGCCGCCATCACGCCAGATAAGCGAATTGGCCAGCTGAGCTCAACATTATGTCCCCTCATCTTGAAATAACTTTATAAAAATACTATTCAGAGGGGAATTTACTTGTCTTAAAATCAGGAACTGTGAACATCTACAATAATGGTCCCTAAAGACAAACTATTGAAGTCATGATGACAAATACCAACAGAGCTTGAACAAAACAAAACCAGTATTACCTCATTTTACCACTACACAAATGACACACATAGAACATTGGTAATAATATATGTCACTACAATATTCATATTAAATACATTCTGTACATAACTTGTAATTTAAATTGATTGTGATTCCTGGTTCCCTTGTAGTTGAATCAGGACACATATTCATTCATGCCAGTAATGAATACATATTGTTATTTGAAACGTTACTAGTGACTTCTTTAAGATATTCTCATAGAGTGTTATATGTATGTGAGTGTCACAGTGTTGTTAAGAGTAGTGGATTAAATTAAATTGTTTATCTGTCTGTTGTTGTGACTTACACTTCACCATACACATACCCTAGACACATAACGTAGCATCACACTATTCCAGAATAATTCTGACTGAGATATATAGATATGTGGTAGCAAGTAAGGTTATATATATAATATACTACTCTTATTAGATATATATATATACCTTCACAGCTGATCTCAGTCAGTACACTAAGTCCCTTATAAATATTTATAACATCCCACTTTACCACACAGGGGTGTAATGGATATTCAAATGATGAAAGTGGTTCCTTTTTCATCTCCATGGCGATGGACAAGGTCAACAAGTGTGTCTCTTCCTGATGTTCTCTTTCCAAATATTTCTTCAGGAGATTCACATGATAGATTTTTTCTTTCCCCTTCTTATCTATCTTATAATTTGTTCTAGACACCTTCTCTAGAACTGTATATGGACCCTGCCATCCAATTTGTAACTTATTCTGACTCCCGGGCAAAAGAAGCAGTACTTTTTCTCCCACAGCCAAATTTCTGTCTTTCGCCTTCCTGTTATAATAGGCAGCATGTTTCTTCCTGGCTTGTTTCAAATTTTCATTGGCAAGTTTCCAGCCAGTTTTCAACCGAGTGGTCAGCTCATTCACATATTGGTATGAAGATGTAATGTTTTCCTCTGCCTTTTCATCAGTCCACGTTCTTAACAAAGCTACATATGGACCTTTAATTGTGTGGACCTATTTGTCCATGCACCGGTATGGTCTCTTCCACTTGAAGCTTTATAGTGATGATTTTTCCTCCCAGAATTATCATTCACAAAACGACCGCTACCAATTTTTCTTTTGGGGCTGTCTCCCCTCTTAAAATTCTTGATGAGAGATTTCCTCTCTACATCTTCTTCCTCCAGTTTGTTTAAGTCCGATTGAGGGATTGTCGGCTTATCCTGGGGTAAGACATCTTTTTGCACTCTCCGCATAGTGGCCATAGTAAAACAGTTAAGTGAAGCTTGTCCGTGAAAAGGGGCTTCCCATTCCATTTGGTCCACTTTATCAAATCTATATTTCTTTTTATTATCAGGCCTAATTTTGCCCCGTGGCGTGTCCAGGTCCTGATCCATGTTCCCACTGGTGGGTGTTCCCTCATGTGCTATGCTACACCTTTCTACAAAATTCTCAATGTCCCATCTTGCTTTGGGCCAATAATAATTGTGAGCCACCTTTTGAATGATGGTACCTATCTTCTCATGGTCCCCATCTGGTTTCACATGTAGGCTCCTTATTAAGTCTGTCCTGTATCTTTTTGGAAGAACCAGCTGTCCGTGACCATTGGATCTAGTTCCGGCCTTCCTATACATCAACTTGTTTTTCATGTAAAATTCTCCCTTGCCTGGAGTTGTATGACAAGTTGACAATTTTCTGAAACAAGGCTTGAGTGTTTTATCCCCAGCCTGTGCCTTCCTCATCTCTTCTGGAGTGGTATCTAACATAATATCCTCCTCCTGTCTTGAGGTCGACCTGACCTGAAGGGTTGCCATATACACAGGTTTCCTTCTGCAACGGTCAGTGTCATGATTGTCCATCTGACAATTCTTACACCACCTTTTTCCTTGGTTGAAAGATTTTCTTTCATCATATTTCCTTTCATCGAATTGTGGGAATTTATTTTTATTGTCATACCGTGGCCTATCAAATTGGTGCTTACCTTTATTTTGATCCCTAGGATCAAATTTATTAAAGTTCTGTGGTGCCCTAAAGTTATCCACCTGTTTCTTTTTATTACCTGTTACCTCTGCTTGAGCTGCTTGATACCTTTCAGCAACATTTAGCAACTCACCCAGCCTCTCTGCACCTTGTTCCATGAGAAACTTTCTCAGGTCTGGAGCCATGGACTCTCTTAATTGCTCTATAAGGACCATTTCCTTAAGGTCTTGGGTTTTCCCCAGAGAAGTCCATTTCTCCAAGTATGTCTCTATTCGTGCAGAGAACTGGTGATAGGTTTCACCTGACAGTAGTTTAGCATTCCTAAATTTTTTTCTATAGAATTCTGCATTCTTTTCATACTTTAACAAAAGAGCCTGCTTTAGCATGTCATAATTTTCCTGATCACCTCTGCTCATTTTAGCAAAAACTTCATAAGCTGCCCCACGAAGTCCCTGAGATAACTTTAAGCTCCACCTTTCTCTCTCTAACCCATACGTGGTAGCTAATAGCTCATACCTATTTATATAGCTCTCAATATCATCGTCTTTCTCAACAAAATGATCTAAATGAAAATTCATAGCTGAGATTGAGGCTCCCTGAGTAACCGTAGCATCAGAGGCAAAGGGGCTGGCACCATTTTCAGGAGCATGGCCTTGAAACTCAAACTCCCTTAGTCGTAACTCATGTTCCCTTTGTAATCTCTTCTCCTCCTTTTCTGCTTCCCTTTCTGCAGCTAATCTCTTCTCTTCCCTTTCTGCAGCCTGTCTTCTTTCCTCGGCTTCTCTTTCTGTAGCTAATCTTTTGTCTTCTCTTTCTGCCTCCAATTTCTTAGCCTCAGCCTCAATCTGCAACCTCTTAGTCTCAGCCTCAGCTTCAAATTGTAACTTCTTAATTTCCCTGTCAGCCTCTAACTTTCTTTCGGCTTCAAACCTTCTTTCTTCGCGTTCAATAAATTTGTCACATTCCGTAGTAACATAGGCAACCATAACTTGCCCATCTAATCCTAACTCTTTTGCAGTCTGAACCGCAGCAGATCGAAATTTGGCCAGGTCCGCCATTGTCTATCAGGTAAATTTTTATAATGTCTACCCAACAATTCAATTTCTAACTATATATCTAATGGACAACACAGGCACCGTGAGCTCAACCTTATTTAATTCCACCCAAGGATACCTTTTAATTCTTATATTCCCTGAAGTGAATTACCCCCAATATTTTTAATAGTTAAAGATTCAAAATCCCGGGAGCGAGACCCCAATATATGTGGTGAAGTGGGATGTTATAAATATTTATAGGGGACTTAGTGTACTGACTGAGATCAGCTGTGAAGGTATCTATATCTATTAAGAGTAGTGTATTATAGATAACCTTACTTGCTACCACATATCTCTATATCTCAGTCAGAATTATTCTGGAATAGTGTGATGCTACGTTATGTGTCTAGGGTATGTGTATGATGAAGTGTAAGTCACAACAACAGACAGATAAACAATTTAATGTAATCTACTACTCTTGACAACACTGTGACACTCACATACATATAACACTCTATGAGAATATCTTAAAGGAGTCACTCGTAACGTTTCAAATAACAACATGTATTCATTACTGGCATGAATGAATATGTGTCCTGATTCAACTACAAGGGAACCAGGAATCACAATCAATTTAAATTACAAGTTATGTACAGAATGTATTTAATATGAATATTGTAGTGACATATATTATTACAAATGTTCTATGTGTGTCAGTTGTGTAGTAGTAAAATGAGGTAATACTGGTTTTGTTTTGTTCAAGCTCTGTTGGTATTTGTCATCATGACTTCAATAGTTTGTCTTTAGGGACTAGTATTGGAGATGTTCACAGTTCCTGATTTTAAGACAAGTAAATTCCCCTCTGAATAGTATTTTTATAAAGTTATTTCAAGATGAGGGGACATAATGTTGAGCTCAGCTGGCCAACTCTGCTTATCTTGAGTGATGGCGGCAGGAAAGGACTCCTCTGCTCGAATTCTCCTCTGGGCTCAGGAGACACCTCACTGATAGCTAAAAAGACCAAGGAGTATGCTGTCCGACTCTGGATTCAGCAAATCTCTGACCAGATGCTGCTCAGTACCATCAAGACCACTGTCCCACAATTCATACGAATACACACAGATACGTTGATTAGCAATGAATTCTGGCACAAACTGGCACAAATTTCCATCTGCTTATCTTCCAGGCTTTTATTGAGCCAAATATAAGCTGGCTTCAACGCACTGATGCTTTATCAAGTGTATTTAAACAAGTGGTTTCGAACTAACGCTCCCAAGTGTGTATATCAGCGAGACTGGCCAATGAGCCACGTTTCGACAAGTGTTTGAAAAAATGTTATCTTTTCCCGTCTCCCCTAACAACCAAGATAGTATTTATAGCCCGACCAATCGTGGTTAGGCTTTCATTTGTTGCGCTCCAATCAATTTGAAGTTTACATGGTAGGCTATTTCTGTAACGTAAATTTTTTTCAAACACGTTAAAAAAAAATCTTATGAGCAGAAATGATGTTATGCTGTCAGGCACCCCCAATATTTTATTTTGGGTATAATTTATTAATTCCTGGACTATTTGCGTAACGTTTTACATATTATTTGTCAGCAAGCCCTAAGGAACCCAAAAATACTAATTTAAAGGAGCTACGTGGCTGCGTTCAAAATATGCAATTTCTTCTACCTCCTGTTTCGAAGATGTGCTGTCTGGGTACTGTTATGTGTTCAAACGTAAACCCATCTAATGTTGTCTTTTCTAATAAGAGTTTGTTATGATTTATAAACCTAACTCTGGGAAAGGGTAGTGTATTTTATCACTGTCCGTCTGAAAAAGTTAGTGCTTGTAGACTTACACGCGTGATGCCAGCATTTGTATATCGCGCGTCGCGTGTTGCATGCGTTCCTGATTTTCAGCCCTCCCCTCTCGCTATCCTTTTGTCCATCTGTTCGTTCGTTTTGGTAACGTAATATAATTAATGTTAGGATTAATTTAGGTCATTACGCAGTACGTCTCAATGTTTTTCTTAGAAATGCAGCACACGTTTCATTGAAGAAGGCGGGTAATAATACAGTAAGCTTTTATATCAACGTGAAAGCGTTACAATTTGCAGACGAAGCAGAAAACAAGGGGGATTTCGAGTACATTCCTTGTGTCAGCACTGTCATTTTACCATTGCTCTTCTCTTTATTAATTTTATTTGTTAGGCTTCATATTTACCTAATAATTTATATATGTGGATTAGAATATTTCATGACAGTGGTCCTGAACTCTTCTGACTTATGGTTTGCTGTCCTCACATAATTTCTGCAAGACTTGTAGAAGCTCTGTATAGCATGAATCAGAGGTGCTGGAATGTTCTTCCTTGCCAAACAGTCCCAAAGTTTGCTCCAGGGGACCCTGTCAAATGCCTTTTCCAGATCTATGAAACAAAGATGGATCTCACTCTTATACTCAAGGGCCTTTTCACTCAGCTGTCTGAGTGTGAAGATTAGGTCTTGAGTACTTCGGTTTGCTCGGAATCCGCACTGAACCTCATCCAATTGTGGCTCAGCTAGGCGTCGGAGTCTCTGCTCAAGGATTCTAGAGTAGATTTTACCTGAGAAAGGATATGCCTCTATGGTTTCCACATTGTCGATTGTCACCCTTTTTTAAAATTGGTGTTATGATGGCAATCTCCCAATCCTTTGGTATGGTCTTGTTGCACCACGCTGTCTGTATGACCCTTAAGAGTAATAGATCACCTGATGCTCCTATGTATTTAACCATTTCTGGTGTTACACCATCATGGCCTGCTGCTTTGCCCATCTTGATTTTCTCCAGTTCTGTCTTCAGTTCTTCCATCTTTATGTCATCTTCACCATCATTGGTATTCTCTTCTGTGCTAGTGGTTTTCATTTCTGATGCTTCACCATGTTCACCATCCAGGAGTTCTGAGAAATATTATTTCCATCTGTCCATTACTTCCTTCGGGGCAGTAAGCAATTTGCCTTGCTTGTCCTTTATAAATTTGAGAGGGCATTGTTTTTCCTTCCTCATGTTCTTTATGGTCTTATAGAACAATTTCTGGTTTTCTTGCGCATCTTTTCTAGCTTTTCTCCAAATTCTTCCCAGGACTTCTGTTTTGCTGCTAGCACCTTGTTCTTAGCTTCTGATCTGAGTGTCACATATTCTCTATATATCTCCATTTATCCTGTTATGTTTTTAGCTCCTTTGTTTCCATGCCATTTTCTTCTCTCTTATTTTCTCTTTGACTTCCTCTGTCCACCAAGGTGTCCTCTTTCTCTGGTTCCCAAGTCGGACTTCACCACGTGCTTCTGCAGCAGCTGTCTTTATGATGTCCTTGAATTTAAGCCAGAGGGTTTGCAAGTCATCAGGTTGTTCTTCTGTGCTGCTCACCGCTGCAGCAATAAGCCCCTGATATCTGGTCTTAATTTCTGGCTCTCTCAGCTTGTAGGTCTTAATGCTCATTTCTCCCGTTCGGTTACTTGGTTTCTTGCGTGATGTTGGGCAGTTGCTAGGCTGAGCAACTCTTTCAGTTGTTCTTTTGATTGTAAGCAGGTGGTGATCACTTCCAATCTCTGGCCCCCTCCAGACTCTAGCATCCGGACATATTTGAATGAGCTCCTCCTAACAATGGCATAGTCGATCACTGACTTCTCATTCTTTGTTGGTTCACATTTAGTGTATGCATGTATGCGCTTATGGGGGAACTTTGTGTTTGTAATAATCAAATTCTGCTCACTGCAGAATCTAAGGAGTCGCTTTCCATTGTCATTGAGAGTATCTTCTCCATTTCTTCCGATAACTCCACCCCATCTAGCATGGTCATTTCCAACTCTGGCATTGAAATCTCCGAGCATGATAATTTCATTTAGGCAGTCATCCACTGTCCTTTGAAGCAGCTCGAAGAATTCCTCCTTGACCTCTGCTCTCTCATCCTCATTTGGCCCATACACTATGACCAGGTTGACTATGGTTTCTCCTTCTTTTAGTTTTACAACCATAATGCGCTCCGAGACAAAGTTCCATCCCTTGATACTATCTTTTTGGTTTTTGGCCACAATGCAACCCACGCCCCCTTTAGCTCTTTCAGATGTGGGTACACCACTGTAGAGCAGCGTGTTGCCATCGAGATACATGACCCCTTGTCCTTTTTTCTTTGTTTCCGTTATAGCGAGGATTTCTAGTTTTGCTTTCCTCATCTCTTCCACCAGCTCCTCTTCTTTCCCATTTATACTTCTTGTGTTCCAAGTTCCATAAGTCGTAGTCCGTAGTCCGTTCCAGTTCGTCGCCTTTAGAATCAGTCCGGTTTTCTCTATTGTAGTTCTCGTAATCAAGATGCAGCAATAGTGAATGCAGTCAGCGACCCATAGCTGTAATGCATGCATCAGGACCAGCGAACCAGAGCTGGTCAAGACCGCACTCTACCTCCACGTGGTGGTCCTGGAAACAGTCTGCAGCAGTGCAGTCTGGCTGAGCGAGTGCGGATCGCAATGGGAAGGCAAACCCGGTCCCTAAAAAATGCCGTGCTGAAGTCGGATGTGTCGACCGAAAGGTGCAGATATCACAGCTTAGGCGCAAACAGACACAACGCAACCACCGTCCTTTTCAGGGCGAACGAGGAAGAAGAAGAAGAAGTAATCAAAAGTTTAAAGCAAACAGGTGATTGGCCTGTTGTGCCTTTGCATGGTGGAGGGGCTGCCTCCTGACGGCCTCCATGCAGGCCGCCCTCCTCCTTTTTCATCCGGGCTTGGGACCGGCCTAGGCGGAGTTGAGCTAAATACTCTCCAAAGGAAAATAGCAGCATGTGACATGATTGAAGAACTATACAACAGAGAAGCATGGATCCAAGTATTTACTAATGGATCTGCAACCAGAGCAATGAAGAACGGAGGCGCAGGAGTTTATGTGGTCTATCCAGACAAAGAAAACGAATCCACCTGTTCACCTACTGGAATATTATGTTCAAACTACTCTGCTGAAGTACAAGCCTTAAGCATTGCTGCGGGAATAATAAATAACACAATAAGCCAATGTCAGCAGGTTGTATTCCTTACCGATGCAAAGTCAGTTCTGCAAGCCCTCAACAGTGATAAACTGCCAGAGTTAAATAAAGCGCGATGTGAAGTAACTGTCAAAAGAAGGGTAGTGCTGCAGTGGATACCATCACACTGTGGCATACCAGGAAATGAGAGAGCAGATACGTTAGCAAAAGAGGGAGTGTGGCGTTGGCTATTGCACGCTACATCTAAGAAGTAATGAAGATAACTGGTGCTGGTAGCACGGCACTAGTGTAGACTATAGTTATGTGTGTTAGGCAGATGACGTGTGAATGTTTTGCGTAGTAACTGAGCATTATGTTGTTTACCCTTTGAATGGGAAGGCGATGCACCGGATCGTGTTCCAAGAGGAACCTATGGAAAATTGTTGCTAATCATTATCACGAATGTGTACTAGTAGTACTTGAGATGTTCATAGAATAGATTAATGCCTGCTGGAAGTATAATGTCATATTGTGAATCCGTGCCGTAAAATAAATGTGGAGAAATACCAGTGGGACTTGGTACTCAATATTATTATTATTATGTTGGCGATTTGGAAAGCCTTTATATGGTTGATGTGGCCAGTTGTACGAGGGGCGTTCAGAAAGTAATGCACCACATCATTTTTCTCAGGAGCTGTTTATTCAAAAAGCATGAAATTTATACACAATATACATGGATATGTCATGTAAACATCGGTATTATTCAACATAATACCCATCAACTTGTACGACTTTATGCCAGCGCGAAACAAGTGCATGTATTCCTAGCCCGTACCAGATTTTGTCTTGATCATGTAGCCATTTCTTCGCTGCATGAATCACTCCTTCATCATCTTCAAACCTCGTCCCACGGAGTGCATCTTTAAGTGGACCAAATATATGAAAATCAGAGGGTGCAAAATCGGGACTATAGGGTGAATGGGGTAGTACAATCCAACCCAATTTTTTTATTGCTTCCCGTGTTGCCAGACTTGTGTGAGGTCGCGCATTGTCGTGAAGGAGAAGCAGGTCTGCTGGATTCTTGTGCGGCCGAACTCTGCTACAACGTTGATTGAGTTTTTTCAATGTCTTAATGTAAGCTTGCGAATTGATTGTCTCTCCTTTTGGCATAACGTCCACAAGAATCACACCTTCAATATCCCAAAAGACAGTGATCATGACCTTTCCAGCTAAAGGAATTGTCTTGAATTTCTTTCTTCGTGGTGATTGCGGATGATGCCACTCCATTGACTGTCTTTTTGTCTCAGGTTCAAAATGATGTGCCCAGGTTTCGACCAATGCTGACTGACAGCTGCAAGGCCAACTGTTGAGTAGTGATTCGCGTATCAGTAAGAATAATGCCCTCAGCGCATTTCAACATTTCTGCGTTGGTGGCTGTGGCAGGACGTCCACAGCGCGGTCGATCAAGCAGCTCCGTATCTCCACTTCCTGATTCTTTGATTCTCTGAACCCAGCGACTGACTGTACTCCTGTAGACTGCAAAACTTCCATACACATCACATAGAGGCTTGTGAATGTTCACAACCGTTTCCTTCTCTGCAACGAGAAATTCTATCACAATTCGCTGCTTATAACGCAAGTTGCTAACACGCTCCATTTCAACGGTTTAGGGCAGCCGTATTATTTGGCCGGCTGCAGTGCAATTTGGTGCACACAAATGGCACATGCCCTGTTTGAAGTGTCCAAAATGTCATGCTTTTATCTTCATTATTTGCTGAGAAAAACGTTGTGGTGCATTACTTTCTGAACGCCCCTCGTATGAACTCATGGTAACAATCAATTACACCCCAGTCAACTTAAAGACAGCGGCTGAACTGAACTATATAATTTACAATGCCACAGGGAGCAACACGGGAACAAAAAGAACAAACAATCACCTGCCAGGAAAAGAAGACCCTTATCAAGGCCATCAGGAAAGTTGACCAACAAAGAGACAACTATCACTATCTTGATCGAGCAAAACAGATGATCCTGTTCCATATTAGAACAGGACATAACAGACTGAACAGTCACTTTTACAGACTGAGATTGGTCCCATCACCACTATGTACGTGTGGACAGGCAGCACAGACAGCCGAACATATCCTGCAAGACTGCCACATGCTTAGTCAATTGTTGACTGAACACTGGCCCACAGAGACGCACATCCACACAAAGCTGTTTGAGAGTCTTGGCGAACTTTCAACCACAGCAACATACATCCAGAGAACCGGACTTCTTGTGTAGACATTACTAAACAACAGCGAACGATTAGAAGAAGAAGACCAACACCATCATCACCATGACCATCATCATCATCATTATCACCATCATCATCATTATCACCATCATCATTATCACTATCACCATCATCATTTTCACCATCACCATTATCACCATTATCACCATCACCACCATCATCATTACCATTATCACTATCACCATTATCACCATCACCATTATCATTATCACCATCACCATTATCATCATCACCATTATCACCATCACCATTATCACCATTATCATCATCACCACCACCATCATCATCATCATTTTCACCATCATCATCGTTTTTCTGTGCGTTCCTTACGGAGCACGGAGTCACCACTACAGCTGGTCCCCTTGTATGAAGTCTGCATGAAGAAGTCTCAAGCTGTTGTAGTAGTGGTTTATGTGACAATGTGTATTACATGACGACGCTGCCAGCCCATGCACAACCTTCATATTACTCGTCTTGTACTTGCCGGAGTGTGCAGCTGTGCAATTCTGACTGGGGGACCACTTCTGATTATCAGAGTACCTTCTATTATAAGACTGTTTATAGAGTTTCCTATCATTACTGTTAATTTTTATTCTCATATTCTCCTCCTAATTCCGCTGTCTGTCATTCTTCTAATGTTTGTACCCTTTCACCTTTCTTTCACCCTTATCTAGATCTCATATTCATCTCATTCCACAATTTCTGTTATCACCTTTTGTATTCCCTTCTTCGTCATCTTCTGTTCTTCCTTCTTTCACCTTTCACCTCCTCAAGGACCACAGGCTTACAACAAACGTATGCCCAGTCTTCCTGTGCCGTGCCATCAACAAACTTATGCCCAGTCTTCCTGTGCCGTGCCATCAACAAACTTATGCCCAGTCTTCCTGTGACGTGCCATCAACAAACTTATGCCCAGTCTTCCTGTGCCGTGCCATCAACAAACTTATGCCCAGTCTTCCTGTGCCGTGCCATCAACAAACTTATGCCCAGTCTTCCTGTCACGTGCCATCAACAAACTTATGCCCAGTCTTCCTGTCACGTGCCATCAACAAACTTATGCCCAGTCTTCCTGTGCCGTGCCATCAACAAACTTATGCCCAGTCTTCCTGTGCCGTGCCATCAACAAACTTATGCCCAGTCTTCCTGTCACGTGCCATCAACAAACTTATGCCCAGTCTTCCTGTCACGTGCCATCCGCACAAGGTATTTCCATGTCTTCTTTATCCCCTTCATGGATATCTCCAGTTCTCTTTTCCATGATTCCTTTAGTCTACCTTTCCTTCTCTTGCCCTGGGGGTTCCAGAAGACGTACTGCCTTGTAAAGCTATCAACAAGTTTTCTCAGTGTGTGTCCTACCCATATCTAACATCTTCTTCTCATCTCTTGTCCCACAGGCGCTTGCCTGGTTCTTGTCATTCAGTTCCGTCTTAGAGATCCCGTCTTACCGTTTCAGTCTTTCTATTCTACGCGATCATCCATTAATGATATTCACTGCCTGTTTGTTATAATCTGGGGGGTGCACCCCTCTAATATAGCAGTTAAACTTCACCTCTTACAAAATAAGTACAAAAACGTTATATTTGCTTAAACCGTAAAACTTACTTCCTAGCGACATCTGCACCGAAAGTACAATTGATTTTACCTTATTCACAGCCCTGAAATAGACCAGGCTATATTTAGCAAGCTAGCCTAGCTTTAGTTCCATCCATACTGTTTAGTTCCGTCCATGTTGTTTCATTCCGTCCCATGTTATGTATTTTCGTCCATACTTTTAAATTCCGGTCATATTATATAGTTTTGTCCATACTGTTTATTTCCGTCCATACTGTTTAGTTCCGTCAATACTGTTTAGCTCCGTCTATATTGTATCGTTCCGTCAGTGTTATGTAGTTTCAACGATATAGTTTAGTTTCGCTCAATTTGTTTAGTTCCGCCCATGTTGAGTAGTTCCGTACATATTGGTTAGTTCCGTCCATGTTATTTGGTTCCGTGCATATTGTTGACCATAGTACGTATTTTCTCAGTTCTGCTTATATTGCTTAGTTCTGCCCATATTGTTTAGTTGTGTCCATATTGTTTAGTTCTGTCCATATTGTTTAGTTCTGTCCATATTGTTTAGTTCTGTCTATATTGTTTAATTATGCCCATATTGTTTAGTTCCATCCCTGTAGTGTAATTCCGCCCATATTATGTAGTACCGTTCATATTGTTTAGCTTCTGCCATACTGTTTACTTTCTATCATACTGTTTACTTTCTCCAATATTTTTTAGCCTCTCTCATGTTGTTTAACTTCTCTCATATTGTTTAGTTCCTCCCATATTGTTTAACTTCTCCCATATTGTTTAGCTTCGCCCATATTGTTTAACTTCTCCCATATTGTTTAACTTCTCCCATATTGTTTAGCCTCTTCTATAATGTTTAGCCTCTCCCATATTATATAACTTCTCCCATATTGTATAACTTCTCCCACATTGTCTAACTTCTCCCACATTGTCCAACTTCTCCCATATGGTTCAACTCCTCCCATATGGTTCAACTTCTCCCATATTGTTTAACTTCTCCCATATTGTTTAACTTCTCCCATATTGTTTAACTTCTCCCATATTGTTTAACTTCTCCCATATTGTTTAACTTCTCCCATATTGTTTAATTCTTAGCTTCACTTCTTAGGGTTCCTCTTGTACCATTTTTTTACTCCGGACATTGTTTTGCCTTCCAGCTCTCCTCTTGTCATATGGGTTTCCGCAGAGAGCTTGTACGGCTATGTATAGCTGTCTGTCGGTTTCTCATTATATGTCCTGCCGATCTCAATTTATTGGTTAATTCACCCCCACTGTATTTCTTGAAAGTTAGATTGAATTAGGAGAAAGGTCCCTATACGATTTATTGTGTACGACTGGCTCAGAGGCTAGAGCGCTTTCCTCTCATTTCAAAGTTCACTGTCTTCTGGGATTGAAACCTGGTAGCGTCATACTCCAGTATACTGTCATAACATGGGCAAAGGCACTCTGGAATTGCCACGTAAACTATTGTCTTTATGATAAATTATGAATCGCACACCAGTAATTCCGCTATAACTTTATGGTTAACGGAAACATTCTCGCCCCAACTCTGATTCATGCTTAGTATCTCAGCCTCCACTGTTCTCCCTTCTATTCTACGCAAGTACCGGTACCCTTTTGTGAAAGTCTCCAACGGGTGGACATAAAAGTAAAGGTGGTCCCATATTTCTATACTGCCGTAGAGAAGTGAAGAGCTAAGGTACTTCACCATACTAGGTCCAACTTATTTATGAGGGTGGGTGCCGGTTCCATTCCTCGTTACATTGTCCTGTTCCTAACTCAAGAGCAGTCAGGTATACATTTGCAGCTAGGTAGACGAGAGCGTCACCCCACCAGGGAACACGGTAACTGTTCCGCTAGAGGAAAGCGCTCTACCTAATTGAACGCAGCAGTTAACAAACTTCATCTGTCCAATAGAAAACAACTCAGACCTAGTTTCTTGGCCAATCATACTTACTTATTTAGTGCTCTTCTACCGTCAGGTGTAGAGTTTTGGAAGAGAGAGCGCCATACTATCATATCGGCTGTCTTCCTGCTGGCCTGGTTCCATTCTAGTCCTCGGTCCTTCAGAGATTGTCTAATGTTGTCTCCCAGCGGACTATGGGTCGTCCTGGAGGTCTGGATCCCTGGCTGCTGTTAGTTTCCCATACTTGTCGTCGTGGTCGCCGATCTTCTTAGCCAGTCACTGTGTAAATATTTTTTTTGTTTTGTTTTAGTCTATCTGTCTTTGCCGGTCAGCCTATCCGGTCAGTTGTCTATTCGGTTATTTGCATTTACTAGATCGACACTTATGGTCAAACTTCCTCTTCTTTGGAGCCGCCATATTGATGTGTAGAACACAACTCGAGCATCCCTGGTGACGCTGTCAGCGCTGAATAACGACCGGGAATTTTACGGTTGAAAGATTATTTCTGGCCACACAATTATGATTGAAGTCTTGTTACTTACGGAAGATCTATACAAATATAAGGAATGTGACAGTTATTAGTAATATTTCTAGTATTCACTTCTGACGCTGTATTTCGTGTTGGATCGTGTAACGTATTACGTCGGGCGTGAGGGGTTAAGCATCTAGTTAGTCTAAATATGACAACATTTATATTCAATTTTTGATCCCTGCGTTTGTTGTCAGCATGTTCTTTAAGGGAATATACTGTGACCCACTTGTACGTGAAACGAAAAGAGATCAATGGTACGCACTCGTTGAGATAAAAAAAAAAGAAAAAAAAAAGAAAGAAAGAAAAACAGGCGGACAAACGGACAGCCATGAAGGCAGGCAAGCAGACAGACCAGTAGACAGACAGATCAACATACAGACAGACACTAACGAAGTAACAGAACTGATAGCCTCATCGGAGAATGGAACCAGGGACGTTATCCTGGTGCTATGTTCCGTAATTGCGAAAAGTGTCGTGAGAATGACCACCGCTTGGCGTTAGAGATCACGTCTGTCAGCTTCAAAAGGTCGCTGGTGGTCTTGAATCAACAGTTGTCTTCAATCACCTGCCATGCCATGACGGTGAGTCCATCAAGATATGTTTGTCCGTCTTTGTCAAGATATTCCGGCCTGTCTCAGGCGTCCTCGTTTTCTGTGCGTTGAATTGACTAGACACAGACATAATAGGATTGCTATACCCTCAGGCTGGATGATGAAGCAAGTATGGAAGACCACCGGGAACAGATATAAAATATATGGAAAGAGACATGTAGAGAGGTACTGGGAAACAGAGAACGTCAGCACAAGTCATGGATAACAACAGAAACAGTCAACAAGATAGAAGATAGGGAAAACAAGAAAACAAATTTAAACAGAAGCAAAACCAGAAGCTACTAAGCCAAAGCTTATGAAGTGTACATAGAAGCAAACAAAGAAGTAAGAAGAAACATCAAGAGATAATGGTGGTCAGAGTGTCTAAGAGGTATGGCGTCCGCCTGGAATTCTAGAAGTACCGGGTTCGATTCCCAGTTGTAGGAATATAATTTATGGACATTTTTTATTCAGAACTAGTGGTCCTACTGATGTCATACTCCCGCCCCCCCCCCCCTTTTCCACACCCCCCCCCGGTCTCTTGGGTAGTGAGATCGGATGTCTAGCCTTCTCGGATAAGGGCGAAAACTTAGGATGTCTCATGTGCACGTTGCGCACTTCAAAAATCCCATGGCAATTGGAAATAGTAAAGAGTAGGCCACATGGCCGCTGCCCTGGCAAAATTTAAAAAATTAGAAACCTACCCACCACAAAAATATTTATAGAATGTGTGATTCCTATATACACACATTGGGATTCTCGCCGATGCCACAGAGTTCGTTTACTGTGCTGAGATCCTCCGTGTGTGATCTAAAGGGGGTGGGGGAGGGGAGATCGTAGCACTGATGGTGTTTCTGTGTGCAATGAAGATAGTCCTTAAAACCAAATCAAGAGATTCATTCATAACCCTCCGCTCCCAAGGGAGCATAGGCCTTCAACAAACACATGCCAAGTCCTCCTGTCACGTGCCATCATCTCAAGTTCTTTCCACGTTCTCCTCATCATTTTCACCTCTGTTTCCAGCTCTCTTCTCCGTATGCTTCTTGGTCTACCTCTCTTGCCCTGGGGGTTCCAGAACAAGGACTGCCTTGTAATGCTATCAACAGGTTTCCTCAGTGTGTGTCCTATCCATCGCCGTCGTCTTCTTGTCATCTCTTGTTCCACTGGCACTTGTCTAGTTCTTGTCATCAGTTCCACGTTGGTAACCTTGTCATGCCATTTTAATCCCTCTATTCTACGCAAGCACCCATTTATGAAAGTCTGTAGCTTTTTGGTTGTTGTCTTTGTTGTTCTCCATGTCTCAGAGCCATACAATAGGACTGACTTCACATTTGAGTTGAAGATTCTTATTTTCGTGTTGGATCCGATTTCTCTTGATCTCCATATATTTCCCAATGCAACTAAAGCCCCTCTTGCTTTTTGTATTCTTATTTTGATATCACTGTCTGTCCCTCCAACTTTGTCTATATTGCTGCCAAGATATGTGTACGATTCTACATCTTTTATTAGTGCTTCTTCAAGTTCAACCCTAGTATCATTACCTGCATTTATTCTCATTATTTTTGTCTTTTCCCTGTGTATTTTCAGACCCAATTGCTGTGACCTCTCATCGAGTGTTTTCAATTTGTCCTGCATCTGATTACGGTTATGGGACAGAAGAGCCAAGTCATCAGCAAAATCCAGATCATCCAACTGCTTAGTCAGAGTCCACTGGATTCCATTTCTGTTGTGTGTTGTCGATATTCTCATAATCCAGTCTATTGCTAGTAAGAAAAGAAATGGAGACAAGAGGCATCCCTGTCGCACTCCTATTCTTATCCCAAACGGTTCTGTAAACTATCCTTCATGAAGAACTCTGCATGTCATGTCTTCATATGCTTTCTTTATTAAATTAATGATCTTCAGGGGAACTCCATAATGCCTCATCACTTTCCAAATGATTCTCTGTCTACACTGTCAAATGCCTTTTCGTAGTCCACAAATCCGATGTATAGTGGGGAATTCCATTCCAGACTTTGTTCAACTGTTATTCTCAAAGTGGCTATCTGGTCTGTACAGGATCTGTTTTGTCGAAAACCTGTTTGTTCATCTCTCAGTTTCTTGTCCATGGACTCTTTTAATCTCTCAAGGATAATCCTGTTTAATACTTTTCCTGGCACTGATAGTAACATTATTCCTCTATAATTTGTGCACTCTTGTAAATTTCCCTTCTTAGGCAACTTAACCAGATATCCTTCCTTCCATTCTGCTGGTATCTCTTCCTTTTCCCAGACTTTACCAAGTAATGTATATAACATCTCTGTAGCCGTGTCGATATCTGCTTTGATGGCCTCTGCTGGAATGCCATCAGGTCCAGACGCTTTTCCATCTCTTAGAAGCTTTATGGCTTTCTTTATTTTTTTCCTTCGTTAGTCTTTCACCGTTAATTTGTAACTCTTCTTCTGCTGGCCGGATGTCCGGGAGGTTTTGTGGAGCTGGTCTATTGAGAAGGTCCTCAAAATATTCTGTCCACCTCTTCATTTGCTCTTGTATATTGCTGAGCAGTTTTCCATTCTTGTCTTTTATGAAGCAACTTGTTTGCTTGTATTTCCCTGTTAGCTTCTTTGTGCTGTTATACAGTTCTCTCATATTTCCTTTGGCTGCAGCATCTTCTGCCTCTCTTGCCAACTCCTCAATATACTTCCTCTTGTCTCTTTTGATACTTCTTTTTACTTCTTTGTTTGCTTCTGTGTACACTTCTTGAGCCTTGGCTTTGGAACTTTTGGTTTTGCTTGTGTTTAAATCTGCTTTCTTGTTTTTTCTGTCTTTTATCTTATTGATGGTTTCTGTTGTTATCTATGCTTTTTGTTGTCGTTCCCTTTTCCCCAGTATTTCTTCACATGTCTCATTCCATACCGTTTTGATTTGCTGTCAATAGTCTTCTGTATTCTCTACATCTTCCAGCTGTTGGAGCACTTGGTTTTTGTTGGATATTGTGACCGCAAATTTGTCTCTTGTTTCTTGATTTCTTAGATTTCCTACATTAAATTGTTGTCTATAATTTTGCATTGTTGCATATATCTTGAGTTTCATTTTTACTTTGGCTATCAGACGGTGGTGATCTGATGCCACATCTGCCCCTTTCTATACCTTTACATCCTGCAATGATGATCTAAACTTCTTGTTTATGCATATATGATCAATCTGATTTTCTGTTCTATGGTCTGGTGATATCCATGTTGCCTTGTGTATTCTCTTATGTGGAAACATGCTTCCTCCTATAGCCAGTTGCAAATCTGGAAGTTCTCCTAGAAGAAAGAAGGTTAGTCAGTAACACAGACTCCTTTCGGCTTTCTCTGTGTTGCATCATACGCCTCCCTGCGAGAGGACCTTCCCCTGTCTTGGATGGCTGTGTTTTGTTTTCCTTAATTGACTTGTCCATGTTTGTTAAAGTTTTTTGTGGTTTAAATTTTTTACAGGATGGGGTAACCAGCCCCATGCCCAACCCTCCTTAGTCGCTTTCTACGACATGTGTGGCAGGGAACAGTGTTACTATTCTTTGCTCTCCTTTTGGTCCCGGTAACACACGGGTGAAATCAAGAGATGCAAGAGAAAATATATCGAAGAGTTAACAAGGGAAGCAGAAGAAGCTGCAGCCAAAGGAAATGTCAGGGTACACGTTGAAAGAGTTGGAGCTGGTGGCACGTGATAGGAAGACTTGGCATGTGTTTGTGCAAGGCCTATGCTTCTAGGGGAGCTAAAGGGTATTGATTGTTTCTTCTCCATTGGGATGTGAAAAGTTGTGTAAGAATGAACGACTATTGTTTTTAAATCAAACTGGTGACATATTTTCCACTTGGTGTAAACAGTTTGAAATAAGCATCAGAAACAGTTTCCTGTTGATATTAGTCATCATCATCATCAGCTGCCATCTCCACAACGAAGGTTGGCTGTAAAGGATCCCCAACGTCTTCTGTCTCTTGTCTTGGTGGTACACTCTGATAGGCTCTTTCCTGTCCATCTCTTGATGTTATCTTCCCACTTATAGCGCTGTCTTCCTCTTGCACGTTTGCCTTCACCTCTCCTTTATATTATGGTCTTCTGCAAGGTGTTATGCCTTTTTATGTGGCCGAAGTATTTTAGCTGCCGAACTTTGATCTCCCTCATTAGTTCTCTTTTCATACCTAGATTTTCTAGGACCTCCTTATTTGTTTTCATCTCTTTCCATGAGATACGCCCCATTCTTCAGTATATCCACATTTCAAGAGCTTCAATTCTTTCTTCCAAATGCTTATTCATCGTCCATGTTTCTGCCCCATACAGAAATGCAGAATATATATAACACTTTATGATTCTCAGTTTTAATTTGTGAGATAACTGTTTGGATGTCAGTATATGTTTCATGTTGTTGAATGTAGCTTTGGCCATTCCTATTCTCTTCTTGATTTCTGTTTCACATCTGCCATCTTCTGTTATTATATGACCAAGATATACGTAGCTCTTGACTTGTTACAGGGTTTTCCCATTTACGCTTATCTTTAATGTGGGTTTAAATATTAGTACTTGATATTAGTACTGTACCACAGTTACAAGTCCCCATCGTTTTAACATATTTTGTAAATAGACACAATTCATGTGCGAATAACTGGCAACAGCACCAGTTACTGTACATCAAAATACGTGTCACCTGTTACAGAAGTTCTCAACGCAGCAGATGCATTTCAAAACAAGTACAGACAAAAACATGCTATAGTGAACCAATTTGATTATTGTTACCAGATGTACTAAAAAGAGAAAATAAATGTTCCATACACTTTATTTAATCAATCAATCAATCAATCAATCAATACACTTTTGGTCCCCAAGGAGCATAGGCCTTCAACAAACACAAGCCAAGTCTTCCTGTCACGTGTCATCAGCACAAGTTCTTTCCACGTCTGCTTCATCATTTTCACTTCTGTCTCCAGTTCTCTCCTCCAAGAGTTTTTGATCTACCACTGTCTCTCTTACCCTGGGAGGTCTCTCTTACCCTGGGAGGTCTCTCTTACCCTGGGAGGTCTCTCTTACCCTGGGAGGTCTCTCTTACCATGGGAGGTCTCTCTTACCCTGGGAGGTCTCTCTTACCCTGGGGGGTCTCTCTTACACTGGGGGTCTCTCTTGCCCTGGGAGGCCTCTCTTACCCTGTGGGTTCAAGAACAAGGACTGCCGTGTAATTCTATCACAGGTTTCCTCAGTGTGTACTGTCCATCGCCAGCGTCTTCCTCTCATCTCCAGCTTCCCCATCACACGTCTGGCTCCCGCCATCAGTTCCACATTGTGTGATCTATTTCTTCCTCCTTCCTTGACTCGCAGAGTCCCAGGATGTCAGTCATGCAATTCCTCATTTCTGCTGCCGTGTGTACAGTTTTCCATTATTCTTTTAGATGACGAACTTCCTGGAGATTTTCCTTGACCAAAAAAAAAAAAAAAAAAGAACAGGTTAGTCGGCAACCCGAACTCCTTTCGGCTTTCTCTGGGTTGCTCCACGAGCCTACTTTCCTTTTCTGTCTTGGGTGGCTGAATCGAATTATATTCTGTATTTGACCTGACAATGTTGTTTGTTGAAGTTTTTGTGGTAACGATTTTTTTTTTACAGAATGGGGCAAACAGCCCCATGCCGAACCCTCCTTAGTCGCTTTTTAGGACGATGCCTGGTAGGGTACAGTGTTACTATTCTATGCCCCCCTTCCAGGACACGGTAACACACACGAGGGCGTACATTCTATTCGATAAAATAACAGTGGACGCCCAGTTAGCATTAATGAGTAAGTTATTATATCCGTCAACCAAACTAGATACATTGTCTGTACGATGGTAAGAATTACAGATTGACATATACACTGTGCCATCCGCTCAAGTCATTTCCATGCCTTAATTATCCTTATCATGCCAGTCTCCATTTCTCTTCTCCGTCTGTTTTTTTGCTATTCCTCTACTTCTCTCGCCTATCGGATTCCAGAACATGAACTGCCTTGCGTGCTACAAGTTTCCTTACTGTGTATTCTGTCATGGCCATAGTCTTGTTCTCATCTCTTGTTCTACTGTTGTTTGGTATTTTCTGTCAGTTCCATTTTGATGATCGTGTCATCGCATTTCAGCTCTTCACGTGCATGTAGATTAGAACAGGTCAAACACAGTTTGAGATATATAGAACAAGTAAAATACGATATTAGATATAGATAAGTATATCTAAAATACAGTTTTTGACAGATTCTCCTTCTTTGATCCTTAGCCGCCGACCGTCAAAGCAGTCATTGGCCATCACGCCTGGTGGCGTCTTGTAGGGCAACAACACATTGATTCCACTTTGCTCGGTCGGTGGCCATCCTTCGTACAGTGCCCCAACTCTGGTTCATTCTTTGCATCTCAGCCTCCACAGTCGTCCGCCAAGTTGTTTTTGGTCGGCCTCTATTTCGTTTTCCTTCAGGGGTCCATAGCATAGTTGTTCTTGTGATGGCATCGGGGTCTCTTCTGAGGACATGGCCAACCCAGCTCTAGCGTCTGCCAGCTATGATGGTGTGCATGTCCTCTTGCTTGCTCCGAGTAAGCAGATCTTGGTTGGTGATGGTATTCGGCCAAAAGATTCGGTGAATTTTTCTTAGGCATGTTTGTGAAAAGAGGACAATTTCGACATTTCCTTTCTCTAACTCTCCAGCATTCCGCACCATAGAGAAGCACAGAAAGCACACAACTCTGATATAAACTTAATTTTGTGCTTGTGCTGTACTGAGAGGACTTCCAGATGTTGTTTAGACTAAAAAAGGCTGTTCTTGCTTTGTTCATTCTGTTGTTGATGTCTTTGATTGCTCCGCCGTCTGGTGTTACTATGCATCATAGGTATGTGAAGGTGTCTGTCTGTTCCAGTTGCTGATTCCTTACTGATATGGGCTCAGGGTTGCTCACATTGAGTGCCATGACCTCTATCTTCTTTAGATTGATATTCAAGCCCACCTGCTGGCTATACCGTACTTATTAACTCTTTGACTCTGGAACAACGCCCAGAGCGTTGGTCAGATTTGACACCCGTGCCAAAACAACGCTCTGAGAGTTGTTTTTAGTCTATCACGAATTTAAATGACGGCACAGGGTGGAAAATAATTCCGGAGTCAAAGAGTTAAGTCTATCCGTTTTTTCCTGGATGTGTTGATGTGAATGTTCTAGTAGTGCAATGTCATCTGCATATTCCAGATCTTCCAATGTAGAAAATGTAGTCCATCTTATTCCTCTTGGACTGCCCTCTGTTGTCTGGCGCATCACCCAGTCTATGACTGTTAAAAATAGAGTGGTTGATAAGGGGCATCCCTGTCGTACTCCTGTCTTCACCTCAAAGGTTAGGTTGCTCTGCCCAACGCTACACGTAAAGTTGGCATATAGGCTTGTTATGATTGACACTATGCAGCTTGGAATTCCATAAGCCCTCAGTATTTTCCATAAACTGTCCCTATGTATACTGTCAAAAGCCTTTACAAAATAAACGAAATTAATGTACAGCTGTCTTTGCCATTCTGAGCACTGCTCTATAATGTTCATGAGGGTAAATAGATGATCTACACATCTTCTGCTCTTTCTAAATCCTGATTGTTCTTTCCTCAATTTGTGGTCTACAGCTTTTGAAATTCTCTGTATAATTATCCAGTATTTTGCTGGGGAGAGAAGAGTTATTCCTCTCCAATTATTACAGTCTGCAAGATCTCCCTTCTTGGCAATATTACAATGTTTCCTTTGTTTCACTCCGTTGGTGTTGTCCCTGTTTTCCAGACTTGTGCAAATAGTGATTCTAATAGTTCTGCTGCTAGCTCAGGGTCTGTCTTAAATAGCTGTGCATTTAAGTTATCATGGCCAGGAGCTTTTAACCCTTTGATTGCTGTGATGATTTCTTCTTTTCGTGGAATGTCTGTAAAAACATCTAGATCATTTTCAGCCTCAGGAACATTCAATTGTGTCTCTGGTGGTTCCTTGTTCAGAGTTTCTCTGAAATGCTCTGCCCATCTTGTTTCCGGTCCCTCTGCTGTCGTGATGAGATTTCCTTGCTTATCTCTTACTAATGTAATATTGTTTGCACCTCGTTTTCCGCTGATGATTTTAATTATTTTGTATACTGTGCTTTGCTCATTTCTCAGTGCTGCCTCTTCTGCCTGTCTTGCAAGATCGTCTAGGAAATTCCTTTTGTTGGCTCGGGTTTGGCGTTTAACTTCCTTGTCCAGCTGACTGTACTATTCGCTATATAGTTGCTTTAACCAGGGGGACTTCGCTTGTGTTTTCTTTCTTCTCATTTCCTTTTTCATCGTTATGGTGTTTAATGTTTCTGGTGTTATCCAGTCTTGCATCTTCCTTTCCTGGAATCCCAAGCATGATTTTCTGCTTTCCTTATATATTGTTGAAATGGTGTTGAATCTCTGGTCTACATCATCAGTCAATGTCTTTTTCTGACTTTTGGCAAATTGATATCGCTTCTTTATATTAGCCGCAAAAACTTTTCTGGTAAGGGGGTCCTTCTATTTGCTGATGTCAAACCTTTTCTGTGTAGTTACAGTTGGTCCAGCCGTTTTAGACAGATTAGAACGAGTAAAATACAGTTTAGACAAATTAGAACAAATAAAACACAGTTTAGACAAATTAGAACAAATAAAATACAGTTTAGACAAATTAGAACAAATAAAATACAGTTTACACAAATTAGAACAAATAAAATACAGTTTAGACAAATTAGAACAAGTAAAATACAGTTTAGACAAATTAGAACACGTAAAATACAGTTTAGACAAATTAGAACAAGTAAAATACAGTTTAGACAAATTAGAACAAATAAAATACAGTTTTAGACAGATTAGAACAAGTAAAATGCAGTTTAAGACATAGATTATAAAAAGTAAAATGCAGTTTTAGACATAGATTAGAAAAAGTAAAATGCATTACTAGTAGGTCAAGGAACGCATCATACAATTAAAGAATACTACATTACAGTACGTCAGTGAACACACCATACAGTTATGGAATACACCATTACAGTCGGTCAGTGAACACATACAGTTATGGAATACAACATGGCAGTCGGTCAGTGAACACATGATACAGTTATGGAATACAACATCGCAGTCGGTCAGTGAACACATGATACAGTTATGGAATACAACATCGCAGTCGGTCAGTGAACACATGATACAGTTATGGAATACAACATGGCAGTCAGTCAGTGAACACATCATACAGTTATGGAATACAACTTGGCAGTCGGTCAGTGAACAAAAACACATCATACAGTTATAGAATACAACATGGCAGTCGGTCAGTGAACACATCATACAGTTATAGAATACAACATGGCAGTTGGTCCGTGAACAAAAACAGATCATACAGTTATAGAATACAACATGGCAGTCGGTCAGTGAACAATAACACATCATACAGTTATAGAATACAACATGGCATTCAGTCAGTGAACAAAAACACATCATACAGTTATAGAATACAACATGGCAGTCGGTCAGTGAACAAAAGCACATTATACAGTTATGGAGTACAACGTGGCAGTCGGTCAGTGAACAAAAACACATCATAAAGTTATGGAATACCACACGGCAGTCGGTCAGTGAACATAAACACATCATACAGTTATAGAATACAACATGGCAGTCGGTCAGAAAAAAAAAACACACAATACAGTTATGGAATACAACATGGCAGTCGGTCAATGAACACATGATACACTTTTACAGAACACACTTCCACATAGAGAGCAGTCGTGATATTCAGGATATCCGAAAATTACTCGCCAGATTGTGAAGTTCAAAAACCAGGAATAGATACCAGAGTTACAAATAAATGATACTGCATTTGCAGCCTTAACCCACGGACATTTGGGGCGAGATGGATGTTGGATAGAAAATACTAGCTGTAGTTCCCAGATCTGGATGAGAGCGGGCTTATATATCCAACCTAAATCTAACATTTTCCTTCTCGGAGGTCCGCGCTTGAGTTCACTTTTCCGCTCGTAGATTTTTGTGGGATTTCGAGGCTGTTGTGCTAATGTTCAGACAAACTCCTGATTTCCTCCGCAATTACTAAAGATGATTTACCACTGCCATAATTACATGTATTTGTAGTTGCTGTTAAATCCCATAAAGACCTTTTTCCGTTCGGGGCATTAATCATAAACGTATAGCAGAATTAATGGTGTGCACTTCATAAATTATCATAAAGATACCCGTTCATGCGGCAATTCCAGAGTGGCTTGCCCGTTTCGCGACAACATTCATTGAAGTTCACATTTAAAATTAAAAAACTCAGGACACAGTTGTTTATTCAAATAGGTCTCCTCGTGGGCAAACCTTTGTAACAAGTACGATGTCCAGCCGATGTTCCAGTTCCCGCCACGTGCTTTGCAGCAATAATGAATGTGACCTATACAATTCCGTGGTTTAAGGCTGCATATGCAGTATTATTTATCTGTACCACTGGTATCTACTCCTGGTTTTTGAACTTTATAATTCTGTGAATTACTCCTGGTCACCATGTACATCATTAGACTATCATCAAAATCCATAATTCTCGCCGTTTGTACGTCGGCCACATCTAAGGGATGCAACTGTGGTTTAAAGTTAGACATTTATTGTATTGTTTCCCTTATATGTACTCTCCCGAAAATAGTAACACTCAACGAAGAAAAGTTGGTGTAGAACCCAGTTTCATTCCGGAAACAGATTTAACTCATCATTTTGTTAAAAATAACCTTAAAATGTAAGTTTTTGATTGTTTCTTCCAGACAAAATTTTAATTTAAAGTATTGCAGACTTATTATTATGGATCAAAATGATAAGATGGCTGCAAAACGAGCTGCAGATGATAAGAGGAAGAGACGATCGCGTCAATCACAACGAGCAAGCGAGACTCTAGAAGAAGTCATCAAAGAACTTTTATATTGAATTAAAAAATATTTTTAAAATGTATTACAGTTTTTGATTTACTTCCGTCATTATTGACGGGTTATTGCTAGTAGATTACTAAGCTAAATTACACCTCCTAATTTTGTAAGTGAAGTGTAACAAGGGAAACGAACACATTCATACCAACTTTTCGGGAAAAGGTACGCATTGTTCAACTAACAAAAAACTAAATTGAACACCCATTACCATAAAGCTCATGCCGTGCCATCTTTTTAATGTTACATTTTCGGGAAAGTAAGGAAAAGCGCTTATTGCACCGTAAAGCTAATTTGCACACGTATTGAAATAACGCGCATGTCTTTCCATCTTGTCATGATGGGATGTGTTAGAAATATTCACACTAGTTTGTTTATTTGTGTGCTAGTTTTGTTTTTGTTGTTTTTTTGGGGGGGGGGGGGGGGGGGGGGGGGGGGGGCAAAATTTCTGGGTTTTATCCCATTCATATTACGCAGAGTTTCTCGCGAAATCCATGGCGGGTAAGTCGGAATAAGTATATCTATCTCAGATTTATACTTAGCAGTAGATAATGAATGGAGTTCACTACATTTAAATCAAACGGAATCTGTACAATATACAGTACCGGTAAAGTATGCAATAAAAATTACTGTAGGTAATAACTGATCACAATGATTAAATTTAGGGGGCTAAATAGAATTAGAGTGGCCATATGTCCAATTTCGCCCAAATAATTATTGATATGCCGACCGATTTAGTCGCCCAAGTTGATAATGATCCGGAGTACTAAAAGCTATATTTAGAATTTGTACGTGTGTGTGGGTTTTGTTTTCCGTACATTGTTCCACATGCAGCAGCACATACAGCAGGAAAAGCACACTATAGATCAAACCTGTTATTTGTTTATGTACACGTTATTAGACGTGGAGTACATTTTGAATCGTAGAAAACAGATCCGGGGCCCTTAACCTTATAGTTATTAGTGAAATTACGTCCAGGGTCCCCCTGCACTGCGGACTCTTATGGGCTGTGTCTACTCCGCAGAAACTTAACATCCGCCGACGTGTTGCAGTAACAAGGCGCAATGATCTAGGCGGTGGTAGTTCCGGCTTGAAAAACCGACGCAGAATACCAAGTGTTCATAGCGCGACGTGATCCCTGAATTCGTCGTTTCAGTTCATTAGAAGGCGCCATTGAATGTTGTGTGAAATTTATTTGTTTTTGACTTGATTAACAGAAATTATAATATTTAGGGATTTCCTTATTTTAACTTTATCATACACGGGACTTCGTTTTTTTGTTCCACTTCATGAAACAAAGGACTTGTTATTTTGCCTTTATCAAACAGCCCGATGTTTGTTAATTCTTTGAGTTCTATCGCGCCAGTAGCTAATGTAATGGGAAGTTCTTCTGAAATCTTTGTTTCACTTTGTCAGCTGACATCCTAGTTCTTGTGAATTCGCTGGTTCACGCCATTAACAGGTACTGTAATAAAAATTATTACAATATGATAAGAATTAGCGGAGATGTCGCATTGTTTGCAACGTACTGAAGATTTTTATTTTTTAATTGCCAACTCAGTTATCATTTATACTAAAGTTACATTTTTTTTTTGGTCGCTAATTTTGGTGTCAGTTATACCAAAGTTACATTTGTTATCGCCAGCTTATAGTTACCAGTTATACCAAAATTATATTTGTTATTGCCAACAGTTATACCAAAGTTACATTTGTTATCGCCAGCTTATAGTTACCAGTTATACCAAAATTATATTTGTTATTGCCAACAGTTATACCAAAGTTACATTTGTTATCGCCAGCTTATAGTTACCAGTTATACCAAAATTATATTTGTTATTGCCAACAGTTATACCAAAGTTACATTTGTTATCGCCAGCTTATAGATACCAGTTGTACCAAAATTATATTTGTTATTGCCAACAGTTATACCAAAATTATATTTGTTATTGCCAACAGTAAGGCTAAATCAAAGTTACTCGACATAGGTATTAGCCCAGTGGTTCCCAAACTGTGTGACGTAAGAGGACGGCAGGTGTGCCGGAACGATTCAAAGACAGTCAAGGAATTAGAGAGATTTTCAAGAAATTCTTCTTCTTCTTTGATTCTTAGCTGCAGACTGTCAAAGCATTAAGTGCCCATCACGCCTGGTGGCGTCTTATAGAGCAGCAACAAATTGCTTCCACTTTGTTCGGTCGGCGGCCATCCTTCGGACAGTGCCCCAACTATGGTTCATTCTTTGCATCTCGGCCTCCACAATTCTCCTCCAAGTTGTTTTTGGTCGGCCTCTCTTTCGCTTTCCTTCGGGGATCCATAGCACAGCAGCTGTTCTTGTGATGTCAAGAATTTCATATGCCAAAATTAAATATGACGGGCATTTTCTTATTTACTTTGTTACCTGTGATATAATATGGGAAATATATTGTAGTGGGTTTGATGGTATTGTATGATGGTGATATTACTAAATGTAATGTATGAGGCCAGCTGTGAAGGCTCCTGAGATAAAATGTAGTTGTGAATTGTCAGAAGGCCTTTCTTGCTACCACTACGACCTCACACTCAATTTTTTTTTCTTAATGAATGTAGCTATGTAAAATGTCTAGGGTAATGATATGTAATGTGGTGTGATAGTTATAGATACACCCACAGATATTTAAGCAGACTAATAATATTTAACAAATATTATAATATACTGAACTAACTCAAGAGTGTAAAATTTTTGATAGAATTATATTACATTTATTTGTTCTGGATCAAGTTTTATGTTGACCAGAACTTTTTTAAAAAAAAAAAAAGGATTTAAAAATTATGAAAGAAATGCATGGAATGTTACATAATAAATGCAAGAGTGTACATATATAAGTACTAGACTAGTTAGTTTTATTAAAATGTTCTAGTAGTCATCTACTTGGGAGGATAGTTAATGCTTGTGCTGTTGGGGTGGCCTCATCACACCTGTCTATATTGACTACACAGTGTCCAGTAAATTACAGGAATTTTATGGGGTATTAGTAACTAAAAGGCGTTGGTGAACTTCCAGCAGACCAGAGGCTCACTCAACTTGCATATGTAGCTCTGGTGCTGAAATGTGGTGGTCCCACCTCTCCGTGCTGGCGGGCAATAATAGTGGTCTCTGTCACAACGTACTGCACAGATACACTCGAGTAAAATCACCAACTGAATGGACACCGCCTTGTTGACAACTGAAACTCACAGCTCTGCAATCAAAGTATTGGCTATGTGTCAAAATTCTATTCTCTACCCACGTCTGGACACAACACGGACACAACAACCACATCATACAGACAGGTCAGATCTCTCTGACCAAACAGCACATTTACCATGGTGGTTTTACATCAGATAGGTCCTCCCAGACTATAGATTCTGAAAAATATTTATTAGTTTCCTTCCCTAAAAGTGGATAGGTAATATGTTTCATTATTCTCAACACTTGATCTGTCTTTCCTAACCCTTGCTGGAGTTTATGTATATTGTTGGTCCCTAGACCTGACTTGGGCGGGGGGTCTAGAGCAAATCCCTACTTGTTGGTAAGGCTAGATTATGATATGGCAGTATCAAATCACTCGAACATTAAACAATATTCAAAATATACAAAGAAATAATTTCAATCTTACCAGATTATGAATAAAGAACACAGAAATGCTAGCAAAACTCAGCTGAGCTGCTGGCTATAGTATGGCGTCCCTGAACTTATTTCACTTTCTTTCATTTGGAAATCACCACACTTTAAAATACTGTGTCTATCATCGAACAACTATTGAGGAATGGCCCCACTTGCGCGTCTGAGCGCCGATAAAATGATTGTCTGTGTTTATTTCAAATTCAAATTTCCTACCCTAAAGTCATTTCAGTCATGCTTCAGTCAAGTATGGATGTTTGTCTGTTAGTCTGTCCGTCTCTACTTTTTTTTTCAAAAACGTACTTGATTTTTGAACCAACCTTTCTCTCCCCTCCAAAATTTTGTCGTTAAAAGTTATATTTAGACACAGCTCCCACCAATGTCCCTTCGCTTCCCTACTAAGTAGATTTGAACACCTGCGTCTCAAGGTCGTGTTTTTTTTGTGCAAATAGCGACACTTTTTATTCAATACAGTCTGTCGCTGATGTGAACAACACTGTCTTTTGTCATTATCTTCAATATTATCTATCCGTCTGTAAAATTAAGAACATATTAGTTCACTGCTCAGAATGGGCCATCCGGCCAGCTAATTTTTATATTCCTAACATTAATATTACGAAAAAGTTACTTTTTAATTTTTGTAATATTCCAAACATCTGCGTTCTGCCGCTGAATTCAAATCAAAGGCTTGGTATCGCAAAAGCGACCAATAAATGACTGTGGCGTAACATATCCAAGGTCCCTTCTGTCGAGTTCCTTACTTTATGTCAACTTGGGAAACGTGACTTTTCTCCGTTTCCCCCCCCCCCCCCCCCCCCCCCCCCCCCCCCCCCCCCCCCCCCCCCCCCCCCCCCCCCCCCCCCCCCCAATTGCGTCTCCTTAGCCTTTCTAGTCTCACGCAATCTTTCCAGTCATATTTTTTCCTTTTTATCCGCCGTTCCCCTCCTGTCTAGCAAGTCAATTTTTATGGAGGGTGATGACCCGCGGTCTGGGCGATCATGTACTATCAGCAGCCTACGCATTATGTTTTTATCCTTACATGTTATCTTTGGAGGTATTTTACCGTTGTATCTCTGTCAATTTCACTACATATATGTATAGAAACCCATAGAATTTTCCAGAATGTTTCAGATTTTATTCAGTAATATCAATCAATCAATCAATACCCTTTAGCTCCCCGAGGAGCATAGGCCTTCAACAAACCCACGCCAAGTCTTCCTGTCCCGTGCCATCCTCTCAAGTTCTTTCCATGTTTTCCTCATCATTTTCACCTCTGTATCCAGTTCTCTTCTCCATGTGTTTTTTGGTCTACCTCTGCCTCTCTTTTTTCCTTGGATTCCAGAACAAGGACTGCCTTGTAATGCTATCAACAGGTTTCCTCAATGTGTGTCCTATCCATCGCCAGCGTCTTCTTCTCAGCTCTTGTTCCACGGGCACTTGTCTGGTCATCAATTCCACATTTGTGACTTTGTCATACCATTTCAATCCTTCTATTCTACACAAGTACCCGTTAATAAAAGTCTGTAGTTTTTTAGTTGTTGTTTGTGTTGCTCTCCATGTCTCAGAGCCATACAATAGGACTGACTTGACATTTGAGTTGAAGATTCTTATTTTCGTGTTGGACTTGATTTCTCTTGACCTCCATATATTTCCCAATGCAATGAAAGCGCCTCTTGCTTTTTGTATTCTTATTTTGATATCATTGTCTGTCCCTCCAACTTTGTCTATATTACTACCAAGATATGTGTAGGATTCTACATCCTTTCGTGGTGTTTCTTCAAGTTCAATCTTGTTATCATTTCTTGCATTTATTCTCATAATCTTTGTCTTTTCCCTGTGTATTTTCAGGCCAATTTGTTGTGACCTCTCATCGAGAAGTTTTATTTTCTCTTGCATCTGATTATGGTTATGGGACAGAAGAGCCAAGTCATCTGCAAAATCCAGATCATCAAGCTGTTTAGTCAGATTCCACTGGATTCCATTTCTGTTGTGTGATGTCGATGTTTTCATAACCCAATCTATTGCTAGTAAGAAAAGAAATGGAGACAAGAGGCATCCCTGTCTCACTCCCGTTCTTATCCTAAACGGTTCTGTAAGTTGTCCTTCATGAAGAACTCTACATGTCATGTCTTCATAGGTCTTCCTTATTAAGTTAATGATCTTCTTGGGAACTCCATAATGCCTCATCAGTTTCCAAAGTGATTCTCTGTCTACACTGTCAAATGCCTTTTCATAGTCCACGAATCCGATGTAAAGCGGTGAATTCCATTCCAGACTTTGTTCAACTATTATTCTCAATCTGGCTATCTGGTCTGTAGAGGATCTGTTTTGTCGAAAACCTGCTTGTTCATCTCTCAGTTGCTTGTCTATGGACTGTTTTAATCTCTCAAGGATAATCCTGTTTAATACTTTTCCTGGCATTGATAGTAACATTATTCTTCTATAATTTGTACACTGTTGGAAATTTCCCTTCTTAGGCAACGACCAGATAACCTTCCTTCCATTCTGCTGGTATTTTCTCTCTTTCTGGCAAAGAAAGCTGCAGAAAAATGTACCTCACAATTGCAAAGTTTATTTTAAAGCAGTCTTTTATTATCTACGTTAGAGTGTATTTGTGGAAAAAAAATTGAACTATATTATAATGACTACTTCATGTGAAAATTCTGACTGGATTTCTGTTATGACATCTGGAAATTAAGTTCTAGAAATAAAATCTAGACAGACAGGCTAGACGTGTGTCACAGAGAGTTTATTGATCATAAATTGCCTATATCCTCTTCTTTTTCTTTCACCCGTATCCTCTATTTTATTATCACTCTTTACCTTTTTCCTGTATTTTTCGCATCCATTCGTTTGCGAAAAATATTTTCTTCCCCATTCTCAACTTTACCGTTTTCTTTCTCATACTGGTAAACGCATTTATGACATAACGTGTCAGAGAGAGAGCGTTAAAATGCATTCTATTGCATTAGGTGTCAGTGGACGAAACTGTGAATATATTCGTCTGGCCAGACATAGGAGCAGACATATGTCTACAGCATTCCCTGCACCAGACGAAATACACTGTGAATATTCGCTTTCGCCAGACCTATAGGCGACAAATTTGTCTGCATTTTCACCTGCCACAACGAGTTGCATCGGCTGAGCGCTCAGTGAGGCGCGATAGCCGACATCTCCTCGGCGCAGTTTGAGACATTTGTCTGGAAATCCCAGCTGACAAGGCAATTACTGTTGGCCTGGTCAGCGTGAGTTGTGAAAACGCACGAGTGTCAGTTCATGGTAGTCTTCTAGTTGATGTAAGGTGTTTTAGACGGAAAGGGGAGATTATTTCGTTTGGCGAAATAAAGTTGGGACCCTTTGTCTGGTAATAGATATAACCAGAATGTTAAACTTTATTTTCATTCAGTCCTCAAAATTCGCAGTAGACAGGTTGTTCGTGAATAGAATAAGCTGTTTAGCGAAGCCCTAGTTTGTTCGGAAATTTACCGAGCTCTAGACTTCAAATAAATATATCAGCGTATAATTCTAAAGTGTGCGATTACCTGTAGTTCTGTGTGTTGAGGTATATATTATAATAATTATCTAATATTTTGTGAAGTGTTTAAAGTGATAATCGCTTATTTCATATTTCACTAGTTAGATTTGGTGCAGAGTGCTTAATTTATATAGTCTGTATTATTTTCTAGTGACGTGTTTCAGTGGAAAGCAGAATAAATTATAATTTCTAGCTTAAACAACAATGTAGCTATAATGAATTTAATTTAACTGCTAAATAATCAGACGGGAACAATTTTTCTAAACTAACTTATAATGCTAGATGCCTCATGAGTGTTGACGGAATACGTATGTATTCCTAATTCATGAGGATTGATGATTTTTAAATATATAACTTATTGCACGGGAAGTTTTAAATGATAAGTCAAGCTGTACGCTTGCATTTTAAAAACGTACGTTATATTGAGTACATAATATGTAACATATTTCATATGTGGTTTTTTTCTTTATTCAGTGAATACTGGTGTAACCCAAACTTTGCCGGCGTTTTGTACAGAGACATACCTAATAAATGCTTATACTGGGCCTTTGAGCCAGTGTATATTTCTACACTAACCCTAATGTACATGCTGCCTTGTGGCGAGAAAAAATTACAGAAATCTAAAACATTAACTTTCCGACATTGTTGACAAGTGTGTGGTGAACCAAGATTATTTGTTGAGAGAAGTTGTCCACCGGTCATCTTCCTAATTAAGGGAAACCTCGTGTTCTGACATTGTGTGCTCGTTTAAGCCTAATTCTTACCTCGTGAGTCAAGTGACACTAACTTTAGTCTGAAATAACTATCGCATGAAGCAGACGCTCCCCGGATCCATTTTGATGAAACCAACAAACAAATCTGCAGAGCTGGGATCCGCTTCATTTAACGACAGTAACAGATAAAAAGTGTGTGAGTGTCCCAAAGTTTGCGCCAGACGGCGAACCGCAGCACGATTGTAAGTATATCAGGGCCCTGATGAAAGAACCGAGTGAAAGTAGACTGAAGGATGTTCTTTGTTTGAGTCACCCACGTTGTAACTTCCTTTATGCAAGTTATGGCTAACAATATTTACCGCTAGAATAAAGCAGAGTATCAAGTCTGTCCATACCTTAAAAGGGGGAAACCATAGACTCAATCATATGTATCTGTAACTCTTTGGGGTTATCACTTTCTTCTAACGGGACTGTGAGCTATATATCCAGGGGAGGACCATACAAACGGGTCTATCACTATTGTAGCATTCCTTGATTCTTATGACTATTTGTATATGCTTTTCTTCTTCTTTTTCGATCCTTAACCACCGACCGTCAAAGCAGTCAGTGGCCATCACGCCTAGTGGCGTCTAGTAGGGCAACAACAAATTGATTCCACTTTGCACGGTCGGTGGCCATCCTTCGTACAGTGCCCCAACTCTGGTTCATTCTTTGCATCTCAGCCTCCACAGTCCTCCGCCAAGTTGTTTTTGGTCGGTCTCTCTTTCGCTTTCCTTCAGGGGTCCAAAGCATAGCTGTTCTTGTGATGGCATCGGGGTCTCTTCTGAGGACATGACCAACCCAGCTCCAGCGTCTGCCAGCTATGATGGTGTGCATGTCCTCTTGCTTGCTACGAGTAAGCAGATGTATATGCTTTTGATGTATTTTATATGTTGTGATGTAAGTTTACTATGATAATTAAACTATACCTACATTTATTTCAGTGTGGTGGTCAGTTCGTTCCCATAATATCTATATAATCATTGTTATAGTTTTTCCCACGTCTGTGTGTCTAACTGTTGTCACTTGTATGTGCGGGCACGTGAGTGGATACATATATATTAATATACATATTTTTTATAGACTATCTGACTCCTTTGGAACTGTTGTAGAAGATAGGCGGAAAGAGAGAGAGAGATTCTCGATTTCCGGGACAGCCTCTATAAATTTCTACCATCTCACTCGTGGAACTCTATTTCTATTATCACATCTCACTGTGGCTATCACTCATTCTAACCTATTCAGAAGGGACCAACCCAAGTCTTAATTTCCCTATCAAAAATCTACGACAGAATGTGAAAATTCTGACTGGATTTCTGTTAGGACATCTGGAAATTAAGTTCTAGAAATAAAATCTAGACAGACAGGCTAGACGTGTATTCGTTGAAGGCCGGGTCCACGCGGAACAGAAAGTTAGCCAAATGACATGATCGTCACATGATCGTCACATCGTCATCACTCTTGAGCGCCTGAAGGAGCATAGGTCTTCAACAAACTTACGCCAAGTCTTCCTGTTCTGTGCCATCTGCTAAAGGTCTCTCCATATCTTTGTCATCCCCTTTATGTCTGTCCAGTTTTCTTGTCCATGTGTTATTTGGTCTCCCTCTAACTCTCTTAGGAGCCACGGTAGCTCAGTGGTTAGTGAACTGGCTTCCTAGCTCGGTGTTCTATGGTTCGATCCCCAGTTGGATTTTTTAGACCACAAACGGTTCCAGGATCGTCGCAGCGTCATGGTACCAGAGAAACTCTGGGAAGGTTAAGGCGGCCGGCGTGATGCTGACCACATCACATCTAGTGTGCCGATGATCAAGAAAATGATCATATTCCCAATATGTCTCAATAGGAATACCTCTTTTAACTTTTGGAATTTCAGAACAAGGACTACCTGATGATGCTATTAACATATTTCCTAAATGTGTGTCCTATCTGTCTCCGGCGTTTTCTTCTCATCTCTTGTTCCACTAGCGCTTGTCTGGTTCTTGTCATCAGTTTCACATTGTCGACTTTGTCCTAAGTCCTTCTAATCGACGAAAGCATCCATTTATGAAAGTCTGTCGTTTCTTGATTGTTGTTTTTGTTGTTCGGCGCCACGCCCAAGTTTCATTCATTTATTTAATAACTGTTCAGCTCCTGACGGATCAAAGACCTACAGCACGTGCTAGCCAAGTCCTCCTGTCGCGTGCTTTCAGCTCAGTATCTTTCCGTATCTTAAAGTTCAACGCTGTAGTTAACCCAGGACTGCACAGCTCGTGAGTTAGGAAGGGCAAAGTCAGCTAGGAAGAAAACTTCCCCTCATAAGACCTATTATAATAAAGTCTCTAATACGTCACTGTCCTACAGCAGTATCAGACGATAGTTTGAGAAACACTCCTGCACGTTGTGCAATCCTGGCATTACAAACAGCAACTCATTGTATTATGCACGTAGAAAGTGCCAGAATCCAGTGTCTGGAATGTTTTAAAATAAATGCTGGCTTGGCGTTTTTTTTTTTCTCTCTCTCTGCATTTGTTAATGTGGAATCTTCCTCTTTTCACCCACCTGATTCTCTTCATCGTCATCTCCTTAGTTTATCATCATCATCAATCACCATCATCAATCATCATCAATCATTATCAATCATCAGCAATCATCACCATCATCAATCATCATCATCATTATCATCAATCATCATCATCAATCACCATCATCAATCACCATCATCGCAATGATGATCATCATCAATCACCATCATCAGTCATCATCATCATCACCATCGTCAATCACCATCATCAATCACCATCAACATGAATCATCATCAATCATCACCATCATCAATCACCATCAACATCAATCACCATCATCATCAGTCACCATCAACATCAATCACCATCGTCATCAATCATCATTATTTTCTCTCCCTATGGAGCATGTAACCACCACTGTAGCTGACCACCTTACAGGAAGCCTGCACAAAACATTGACTTGCTGTTGTATCGGTGGCTTCTATAACAAGTTGTTTAACATGATGAGGTCGCCAGTCCCATCCTGCACGGCCCCATGCAGGCCCTATGAAAGGGGGCACCAGCAGGGCAGTGCCGTCTTAAGGCATGGGCACACTGGGCAGTGCCCAGGGGCCCAACGATTCTAGGGGCCCCATTGTTCATAAGACATCATTTTTATTCCCGTGGGTGGGTAGGGCTGGTAGGGGCTCAGTGCATTGCTTTGCCCATTGCCTACAATGCTGTTAAGACGGCCCTGCAGCAGGGCCATTTAAATCGGTCCTCACCTTAAAAGGAGGCCTTACCTCTGTGAAGAGTCAATCTTCGATCGTTGCATTTTCCTGTGCCATCCTTTTGATTTTTTTATGTGCCCTTTCTTTTCCTTTTTCTCACCTGCTCCTTGATCTCACCTGCTCCTTGACGTTGTTTTCGCTTTCATCGTTCAAGGTTTACTTATCTTTTGTCACTCTCTTAATGTTACCTGATCGTGTGACCTATTTACCTCGACCACCTGTCAGACAGCCTCTTAAAACCAGTGGCCCGACACTGTTCGGAAGTTTCCCTGTGCAAGAAGTCTGTAACTTCATTCCCGGTAATCGGGTTTGTGGTACAAGTCTGTGGTTCAAGTTGCCAGCAGTCTGCACTAGACGCCTACATCAGACGGGTCTTGATGACGCTTGTCTTAAGAATTGGAGTGGTTACCCCCAGCATTACCACCAGGGACGTGCTAACACCACATAATTTGACGATTGATGGAAGATTCAACAACACCCTTGGGAACCAACAGTGACGGAACCCAACAGCAACAACAAATCCTCATCAACACCTGACTAGTTAAGGATAACTGTCATGCCCAGCAAAAGAACTTTCTTTAACAGTACCCACGTTAAAGTCGCTACTAGTGATGAAAATATCAGTGCTTCATTGTTTCATTAAAAACTCTATTTTAACTTTGTTAACTATAATTGATTATTAAATTTGTTATCTGTAAATACATATTTATAGTTGATTTAATCACTATAGAATGAATTTGGACCTGTAAGGCTCAGTTAATTTAATTACTTAACCAGCCAGTGCTATTAAAGTAATGTTTTACTGAATCATATCAGTTGGTGGCTTAAAAAAAAAAAATTTAAAAAAATACGAGCAAATTTCTTTTTCCTCACAGAAGGGGCGGGAAGATAAAACGCTGATGACAGCTTAGATGATCTCAGTTGTGTCGCTTGTTTTCACAAATTTCCCGTGAGGCTCCGTGACGTAGAAGTATCATTCTTCTATGAATATCTCTGCCAAGAGCAATCTTTATAAAAACTACGGAGCAGGGGAGACAGACACGCGACAACCTCACAAGGGAGCCTCATCTCTGCCAAAGATGCATGATGAAGGCTATCCGTCATTCCAAACAAGGAGAGGCCTCACAGCGTGAAATGGTCTATGCCCCGTCTGAGTTCTCGGAGGGTCTGGTTATGAGATATAAAAATGAGAGGACATAACCTTCTTCCTATTATCCCTTTTTGCCCCATATGGAGGACGGGGTCATCACAGCATCTGGTCTTTTCGAAGAAGCCTCCACCAAGAATGTATGTCTTCTTGCAGCGGCGATGGGATTATTAGCCCCATGCACAGTCTCATGTTTGTCGCCACCAGGCGTGATGGCCACTGATTGCTTTATCAGTCAGTGGCCAAAGACAGTAAGCATCACTTGCATAAATTACAGTGTGATCCAACTCAATATTATGAAAATGTGTCTCGTAAAAATACGTACAGTACAGTTTGGGTTTCACCACATCGATGATCTCTCGTTACCTTGAAACATCCTCAAATCTGGCGCTGGATATAGGACATAATGATGAGGAAAGAGATGACAGGACGATAAAGAGAAATAATACTGGACACTTTTTACCAACATTCATTATCACCCTTCAACTCTATAGGAGCCGCGGTAGCACAGTGTTTAGTGCACTGGCTTCCTAGCGCAGTGGTCTATGGTTCGATCCCCAGATGAGGTGGGATTTTTAAGGCCACAAACGGCTCCTGGGTCGACCCAGCCCCAAATGGGTATCAGAGCAACTCTGGGAAGATTAAGGCGGCCGGCGTGATGCTGACCACATCACCACTAGTGTGCCAACGGTCAAGAAAATATGGGCCTAACACCATATTCCCAATATGCCTCAATAGGGCGTGTAACGGGATCCTTTACATTTACCTTTACCTTCAACTCTATGGAGCATAGACCTTCAACTCTATAGAGCATAGACCTTCAACAACTTATGCCAATACTTCCTGTCCCATGCCATCAGCTCACGGGCTGCTTCATTCCCTTCTTGTCTCTCTTCAGTTCTCTTCTCCACGTGTTATTTAGTCTTCCTGTACCGCTTTTACCCTGGAAATTCCAGAACAAGGACTGCCTTGCGATGCTATCAGCAGGCTTCTTCAATGTGTGACCCATCCATCTCCAGTGTCTTCTTCTCATCTCTTGTTCCACTGGCACTTGTCTGGTTCTTGTCATCAGTTCTAGATTAATGACCTTGTCATACCACCTCAATCCTTCTGTTCTATGCAAGCACCCATTTATGACAGTCAGTAGCATTTTTGGCCATGGGTTTTGTTGTTCTCCATGTTTCAGATCCATGCAATAGGGCTGGGCTGACTTGACATTTGAATTGAATATTCTGATCTTTTGTGTAGGATTTAGTTTCTCATCTTTGAATATTTCCCATTAGGAAATTCAAGGGAAATATTCCTTACCAGAAAACTATGGAAAAGCACCTTCGACGACGCCAGTCAGAAAAGCGCTTACAAACGAAGAAATGCACAGAGACATGAACAAGCAAACAAAAAAAAGACAGATAACGATGACGTCAGTGGAATTTAAATCACATTTAGAAAAGAAAGGTCGAAAAACTGCACGGAAATTCTCGATAGAAGCAGTTGCATACATTCCGTAGGGGTCACCCGGTTACTGGGTCAAAGTTTGTCCTGGGCGCTGTTGGGGAGGGTTTGGTAAACTGTAAGGCTTTGAATGTACAATTTATAAAGTTTTAACACAAGTTCAAATTGTTAGGCTTCAATATCATCATCTCTCATCTCAACCCATAACCCGTCATGGGTCGTAGGGGTGCCATGGTGGAAGCATCAGCAGACAGGGTCCTCCACTGCTCTCTATTCTCAGCAATGCGTACAAGTGTGGAGAAACCGTGTCCTGCCCATTCTTTGATGTTATCAGCCCAGGATTTTCTTTGCCTTCCTCTTCTCCGTTTACCTTCGACTGTTCCCTGGAGGATCGTTTTCGAAAGGGAGTCATGACGAGTTACATGCCCAAACCAGGCAAGCTTTCGACGTTTCACTATTGACAAAAGTGGTTCTTGATGGCCTGCATAGGTGTTTATCTTCTTATAGGTGTTTAGGCTTCAATATAACCGCCATCGTTCGTGATCCACTGTTTCAGTGTTTCTCGCGCTGTGTCCGTGGCACACTAGTGTGTCGCCGCGCCTATCAACGTGAGCCGCAAAAATTTGGTAAATTAACTACATGAAGTATATGTTTAGTGATCATGTAAAATAAAACTGATCTTACAGCTTGAATTCATTCATTAATAATTGGAGCTATTAAATGCTTTGAACAAAAATAGATTTACTTCAAATTTATTTTAAACAATTAAAAGAAAATCAAATTGAGAGTTTTCTTTATTCTAAAGTACCCATAAATTAGTGTATTTAATTTAATATATATACAGTATATGTAATTGTAAAAGATATTCCGCAAATTTTTAGAACATTGAAAACTGTGCAGTGAGCACAAAAAGGTTGAGAAACACTGCACTGTTCAATCAGATTTTTTACCTCCTTGAAAACATTCTTCAATTGCTGCTTAGTATATTGCATTGTGATCCTGACCTTAAGTTCATCCAAAGTATGTTTTGTTGAGTAGACAACAGTTTTGACTTTATAAATTCCGCCTTTATCTGCCGTTTACAGTGTGCAAATTTATTTAAGTTCAAAGTTGAGCAAAGACTTTATAATCAACCTGTATTTTTGTGTGCAGCGTTGGATGTTTCTTGCCCTGCCGTGCTGTCATATTTACAGTATTGTACCGGATATTGAACTGCTGTGTGAGCTTCGATTATGACCTTTCAGCTCCTGATGGTCGTCTTCAGTCTATCCCCAATATCTTCTCCAGGTTTTTTAAGGTCTCCATATATTACTGTTAAAGATAAAGGTGGCCCCATTGCCGATACGAGGGGAGTGAAGTGTTATAGACTTCAGTATATTAGGTCCAACTTTATGAGGTGGGATGACAAGGTCCTTCCTTTGGTCTCTGTCTTACTTCCCTCCTAGGTCCCTTCCTTTGGTCTCTGTCTTACTTCCATCAGGAGCAGGGAGAATTACCTTTTTAGTTTGGTTTGATCTGTTTTTAAGGACTGTCTTCATTGCACACGGACAACTCCATCAGTGCTCCGATCTTCTCCCTTAGATCACGCTAGGAGGATCTCAGCACAGTGCACGAACTCCGTAGCACGGGCGAGGATCCCATTGCGTGTATACAGAAATCACAAATTCTATAAATATTTGTTGTGGTGGGTAGGTTTTCTAATTTCTCTTTCAGTCCCAAGCAGAAAAGTGCGTTTAACCCAAACAAAAATGGCCACCCCAGTGCGTTTTTATTATTGTTGTTTGGAAATATTTTAAAAAAATGTTCATATGTATAAATAACTTTGTTGTTGTATATGAAACTGAAGGTAAATGGATGTACTTTTCTCTTGTGCTACAAGTATAAAAGCTTTCATTGAAAAATTATTAGTTATCCAAGGTAAAATGGAGGCTCTAGACAGGAGCAAAAGATACGGAAGCCACTTAAATGTCTACCGGGTCAAATGTGTCTAAACCCTGCGCCATTATAAAGTCGATTCGGACTTAAAGATTGCTAGGGCAGCGGCCTTATTAACCCATTCACATCTGCGTATATTAGAGCGAGACGCTGTCATGTTTCGAACCCAGTTACTTTGCCCCGAGAAGCATGTGCTCTAGCCACTCTGCCAAACCACTATCTCTGTTTTTCTTACCCTAGAGATTCTAGAATAAAGACTGCCTTTTAATGCTATCATCTTATTTCCTCAATGTGTGCCCTGTCCAATGTAAAAGTCTTCACATCTCTTGTTCCACTGGCACTTGTCTGGTTCTTGTCATCTCTTGTTCCACTAGCACTTGTCTGGTTCTTGTCATGTCTTGTTCCACTGGCACTTGTCTGGTTCTTGTCATCCCTTGTTCCACTGGCACTTGTCTGGTTCTTGTCATCTCTTGTTCCACTAGCACTTGTCTGGTTCTTGTCATGTCTTGTTCCACTAGCACTTGTCTGGTTCTTGTCATCTCTTGTTCCGCTGGTACTTGTCTGGTTCTTGTCATCTCTTGTTCCACTAGCACTTGTCTGGTTCTTGTCATGTCTTGTTCCACTGGCACTTGTCTGGTTCTTGTCATCTCTTGTTCCGCTGGTACTTGTCTGGTTCTTGTCATCTCTTGTTCCACTAGCACTTGTCTGGTTCTTGTCATCTCTTGTTCCACTAGCACTTGTCTGGTTCTTGTCATGTCTTGTTCCACTGGCACTTGTCTGGTTCTTGTCATCTCTTGTTCCGCTGGTACTTGTCTGGTTCTTGTCATCTCTTGTTCCACTAGCACTTGTCTGGTTCTTGTCATGTCTTGTTCCACTGGCACTTGTCTGGTTCTTGTCATCTCTTGTTCCGCTGGTACTTGTCTGGTTCTTGTCATCTCTTGTTCCACTAGCACTTGTCTGGTTCTTGTCATCTCTTGTTCCACTAGCACTTGTCTGGTTCTTGTCATGTCTTGTTCCACTGGCACTTGTCTGGTTCTTGTCATCTCTTGTTCCGCTGGTACTTGTCTGGTTCTTGTCATCTCTTGTTCCACTGGCACTTGTCTGGTTCTTGTCATCTCTTGTTCCACTGGCACTTGTCTGGTTCTTGTCATTTCTTGTTCCACTAGCACTTGTCTGGTTCTTGTCATTAGTTCCACATCAGTGATCTTGTCATACCATTTCAGTCCTACTATTCAAGCACCCATTTATGATTTAAGTGGTTGTATGTGAGTGTAAACAAACACATAGATATTATATATATATATATATATATATATATATATATATATATATATATATATATATATATATATATATATATATATATATATATATATATATATATATATATATATATATATATATATATATATATATATATTAGGGGGCAATCCATAAAAGACATCCACAAAATTCTGGAATTTTTTTTACCCTCCCCTCTCCCATGTCCACCTCTGTCCATTTTTAGATTGACTCCTCCCCCCTTGTGGACGTCCACTCCACATAGTCTTAATTAAACACATAAGGTTACATTTTTAATCACCTACCTAAACTCAAAACTTAAACATCTAATTATGAAACCACAATAATTGTGATGTCGGTTCTTAGAGAGTTAATATACTTGAGTTGTTTGTTCCAGAGAACTGGAGCATAGAAGTTAAAACCTCTTCGTATTAGAGATTTTGAGTCTAGAAGAATTGGAAGGCCTGGCAAGAGGGACAAAATCTGAAGAACGTTTATTTGGGTTTAGCTGTACATTAAGAAGCTTTCGAAGATAAAGGGGTTTGTTACTCTTGATAGATTTGTATGTGAGTGAGAGTTGCCATGTGGTTTGTGAATTGGACCTCCACTTTCAACTTAAATACCTCTTTCCCCCCCCCCCCCCCCCCCCCCCCTCCCCCCTCGTTCCCCCTCTCCGCACCCCCCCCCCCCGCCCCCCCCCCTCTCCCCCCACCCCCCCCCCCCCCCCCCCCCCCCCCCCCCCCCCCCCCCCCCCCCCCCCCCCCCACCCCCCCCCCCCCCCCCCCTTTCCCATGTCCACAGTTGTCCACTTTTCACATACTCCTCCCTCCCCCCTTATGTTGACGTTTTTTATGAGTAGCCCATTATGGAATATGTATGTTTCTATAGATATTTGCCGTTGATGAGCTATGTTTATAGAAATGTTAAATTTACAAGAAATAAAGATGCTCATTAATCCGTGAATATTCGCGCGAGATGTTCTATCCTTACAGCGAGTAATAATCATTTTCTGTCTATTTTGAACAAAAAGTTTTGGCTCACTTATCGCAGATCTACGGAGAACAGGTGGAATATATTTTAACAACATGAAAGTTTGATGAAAAAAGAAATACCGGTGACAAATAGAGAAGACAGTTTGACATCATAGCTGGGAAAGATGTCAACAACAGAATTAGTCATCAGTACTGGAGATAGAATGTTGTGGAGAGACGCGATCACCTACGTCACCAGATGATGATGATTTGTAAAAGTCTTTACGCAAACAAAAAATAATGTCGAGTAACATCATCGCATCAACTACCCCTTGGATGTATAAACTGAATGGTGATAAGAGCAACCGGAGACAGACCGCCAATCTTATTACAGAAAAAGACATGGTTATATGAGACAGAATGAGCAGATGATGTTGCCGTTGGTTACATTGAGGAAACCTATTTATAACATTACAAGGGAGTTCTTGTTCTGAAGTCGCCTGGGTAAGATAGGGAGAGGGAGAACTATGAACACGCGGGGAAGAGAACCGGAAACGGACATGAAGGGGATGACGACGACACAGAAAGACGACTTGACAGCACGGGACAGGAAGATTAGGCCTACATTTTTTGAATGTCTATGGTCCTTGATGGGGCTAAAACTGGCAATGATGATGATGAAAGCGAACCAGACGAAGACATATTACTTCTGAGATTGACCGCTTCTACTTCCCTTTACGTTTCTCCAGGTCGGTCTTCGGTACCCATCTTGGGCGTCTAGAGCTGTCAATTCTCTTACGAGATGACATTTGTCTGGCGGGTCGTTTGACTTGGCAAACTACTGGACGGGTAGACTGACCTTATTAAGTCCGGAATTGAATATTCCAGAATATGAACTACGTCTGGCTCGCCTCCTGTGGGGTCTCAATTGTTATTCTTGTCTCGTTTTGGCAAATTGCGAAATAAAAATACGCGCCAGACTGGGGTGTTGATTCAGTAAAAATGACATTAAAATATCCTATTGCAAACATTGATTAAGACGTATAGGATCTTGAGCGTTCAATTGGCACAGTGGTTAGATCGCTGGCCTCACTTGAATAAGGTACCAGGTTCGAAACACGGGTAGCGTCGAGCTCCAGTCTACCAAACTGTAAATGGGTACGTGACTCTGCTCTTGAGTTAGGGAAGAAAATGTTGCAAGGAAGGGTCACCCTACCTCTGAGTTCGACTTAGTATAGTGAAGTATCTAACAGTTTACTTCCCTACCACAGTATATGTTATGGGACTTGCTTATCTTACATAAGATCTTGTAGGTTTAAGTACGTACCATATATTTAGACAGCACGGGAGAAAGATACGTCATGTGAAAACTTAAGAACATTGTTCTAAAAACCAGTATCGGGGTTAATCAAAAATAAGTAATGCGTCTTACTAGGAAACAAGGCAAAGAAAATTACCTACGTTTCGGTCGCAAGGTTTTCGTTAGGAATAAATGAAAGAAAACAGAAAAGAAAGACAGCGAAAATTAAGTAACATACATAAAAAATAATACATGAAAATGGTACGTCCCATAAATATAAATATCCGTTGCTGGTTTGTCGCTGTCGTGAACTCCCGGATGACAATATGGCCGCACAAATAACAAGAAACCAAACATAGCAACAACTCTTCACTCATCACTAGGGCTAGGATTTTGGTTATTTTTTGGCTTAACCAAAACGTTGCTCAGTTGAATATAAATGTGTTTCATGAAAAACTAAACTGATTTAAGAGAATTTGATCAGGCATTATTTGGTATTTTTTGCCATTTTTGGCTTGCTAGGGTTTTTTTTTTTTAATGTTTCGGTAATGTTGCAGCATTTTTTTTCCCCAGTCATTATTTTGCATTTTTTAGCGTTTTCAATAAAAATAGGCATTTTAAAATGTTTTCTTACTGTTTTTTTTTTTATTAAATTTTTTTACAAATGACTTGACTGTCTTCCCCATGCTGTTTAATCATTTCCCCTAAATATTTTAAAACAAATGTTGCTACATAATGTCAAATTTTGGATTTCTGCCTGGTGCCATTACTTCCTTAGAGACGTCAGCAGTTCTATTAGTGGATCAGACAGATTTGATGAAGTCAGCAGTTCTATTAGTGGATCAGACAGATTTGATGAAGTCAGCAGTTCTATTAGTGGATAGGACAGATTTGATGAAGTCAGCAGTTCTATTGGTGGATCAGACAGATTTAATGAAGTCAGCAGTTCTATTAGTGGATCAGACAGATTTGATGAAGTCAGCAGTTCTATTAGTGGATCAGGCAGATTTGATGAAGTCAGCAATTGTATTAGTGGATCAGATAGATTTGATGAAGTCAGCAGTTCTATTAGTGGATCAGACAGATTTGATGAAGTCAGCAGTTCTATTAGTGGATCAGATAGATTTGATGAAGTCAGCAGTTCTGTTAGTGGATCAGACAGATTTGATGAAGTCAGCAGTTCTATTAGTGGATCAGATAGATTTGATGAAGTCAGCAGTTCTATTAGTGGATCAGACAGATTTTATGAAGTCAGCAGTTCTATTAGTGGATTAGACAGATTTGATGAAGTCAGCAGTTCTATTAGTGGATCAGATAGATTTGATGAAGTCAGCAGTTCTATTAGTGGATCAGACAGATTTGATGAAGTCAGCAGTTCTATTAGGGGATCAGATAGATTTGATGAAGTCAGCAGTTCTATTAGTGGATCAGATAGATTTGATGAAGTCAGCAGTTCTATTAGTGGATCAGATAGATTTGATGAAGTCAGCAGTTCAATTAGTGCATCAGATAGATTTGATGATGTTAGCAGTTCAATTAGTGGATCAGATAGATTTGATGAAGTCAGCAGTTCTATTAGTGCATCAGATAGATTTGATGAAGTCAGCAGTTCAATTAGTGCATCAGATAGATTTGATGAAGTCAGCAGTTCTATTAGTGCATCAGATAGATATGATGAAGTCAGTAGTTCTATTAGTGCATTAGATAGATTTGATGAAGTCAGCAGTTCAATTAGTGCATCAGATGGATTTGATGAAGTCAGCAGATCAAGTAGTGCATCAGATAGATTTGATGAAGTCAGCCGTTCTGTTAGTGGATCAGATAGATTTGATGAAGTCAGCAGTTCAATTAGTGGATCAGATAGATTTGATGAAGTCAGCAGTTCAATTAGTGCATCAGATGGATTTGATGAAGTCAGCAGATCAATTAGTGGATCAGATAGATTTGATGAAGTCAGCAAATCAATTAGTGGATCAGATAGATTTGATGAAGTCAGCAGTTCAATTAGTGGATCAGATAGATTTGATGAAGTCAGCAGATCAATTAGTGGATCAGATAGATTTGATGAAGTCAGCAAATCAATTAGTGGATCAGATAGATTTGATGAAGTCAGCAGTTCAATTAGTGGATCAGATAGATTTGATGAAGTCAGCAGATCAATTAGTGGATCAGATAGATTTGATGAAGTCAGCAAATCAATTAGCGCATCAGATAGATTTGATGAAGTCAGCAGTTCAATTAGTGGATCAGATAGATTTGATGAAGTCAGCAAATCAATTAGTGATCAGATAGATTTGATGAAGTCAGCAGTTCAATTAGTGGATCAGATAGATTTGATGAAGAAAATAATGATGGACTTATACAGATTGAATGGAGACTTGGGAAAAGCTGTGCAAAAGGTAATTGAGCACGCTTTGAAACAAAAATGTGGGATATGTAAAGCTGTGTTTAATTTCACACTTTTCTCTTGGTGAATTTTCAGCACACTTGGACGTAGCTTATTTCAAGTATGCACCTGTGGCGTCAGTAGTATGGACAACAGCCTTTCACTGTTTAAAGCTTTTTTGGCAGATAATGGAAAGTTGTTCTCTTTTTAAAATGTATTAACTAGACCACAAGGTCTTTTATATTTGAACATGCGAGCTAATATCAGCGATGGACCCTGTGTCTTGGTTAAACGGTGCTTGCCTCGCCAAAACGAAGCAAAACTTTACTTAATAAAATTTTTTGTTTAAATTGTGAAAATCTGCTCATGTAATACTTAATTCATTAAATAAAAAATTTCAGTTCGCTATAGAAACTGTAAAAATATTCAATTGTTATTTCATGTCTTTTGTGTATGTTTTTTGTATAAGGAATTATTTTGTTAATAAAAATAAAATTTTAATACTGTATTGGCACAAAAACTGACAGTTTTAAATTGCATTTTTAAGGGGTGTGCAGTCGTGTGTGTGTCTCTCTCTCTTAGACTGCATGTTTTTGGTTAATAAAAAAAATTTTCAGTTTGACACAGAAAATGTAAAAAAAAAAAAAATGAAGTTGTATTTGTATGTCTGTTTTGTTTTATTGATTATTCTTGTTTTTGGATAGTAAGATAAATAATGTCAGTTTGGCACAGTAACAACAACAAGAAACTCAATTATATTTGTTAGCTTCTTTTTGTTTTGTTTTAATACCTTACATTTTCTTCTTTTAATAATACAAAATAATTTTAGTTTAGCTCGGGAACTTAGATAAAGTTGTGTTTTTATGTCATTTTAAAATATTTTTATAGGGCTTTTTTCGGGGGGGGGGGTGTCATAAGTGTCTTTTCCGGGCTCTGCTCTTGAGATTCCAGATGTTAGGCATCCTATTTTAGTGTTCTCCTTCGTGCTGTCTTTGGTACCCCCATTGTTCCTTTTTCCGTGTGTTCCAGTCGAAGTCATGTTTGGCTATAGTGGTTGGTTGTTTCTCGAAGGTACACCGTTTCCATCTCTTTCACCTGCATTTAATATAGAGCTGTTTTAATGGTTGTGGTTATCTTGAACTCCGCCTAGGCCGGTCCCAAGCCCGGCTGAAAAAGGAGGATGGAGGCCGTAAGGAGGCAGCCCCTCCATCATGCAAAGGCACAACAGGCCAATCACCTGTTTGTCTTAAAAACCATTACGCGAAACATAAGACAATCTTTGAAGGGCCGGGGAATAGAATGGAACCAAGCCAGGAGGAAGACAGCCGATAGAATAGTATGGCGCTCTCTCTTACAAACCTCTACACCTCACGGTAGAAGATGAACGACTAAGTAGTAGTAGATAATCTTGTATAAATCGTTTGTTTTTTAGTTGTTGTTTTTGCTTCTGGCATTTGTTATCGAGAATTCGACAGAGGCATCTAATGCTAAAGGACTGATGCTGTTTTTTTTTCTTTTGCCGCTCATTTATAAATTTTTCTGTCAGATTCTAAAGCCACAAAAAAAAAAAAAAAAACAGTGATGTAGGCGGTTGTGGTAAAGTGGGATGTTATAAATATTTATAGGGGACTTAGTGTACTGACTGAGATCAGCTGTGAAGGTATCTATATCTAATAAGAGTAGTGTATTATAGATAACCTTACTTGCTGCCACATATATATATATCTCAGTCAGAATTATTCTGGAATAATGTGATGACTACGTTTTATGTCTAGGGTATGTGTATGATGAAGTGTAAGTCATAACAACAACAGACAGATAAACAATTTAATTTATTCCACCACACTTGACAACACTGTGACACTCACATACATATAACACTCCAAGAGGATATCTTAAAGGAGTCACTGATAACTTTTCAAATAACAATATGTATTCATAGCTGTCATGAATGTATATGTGTCCTGATTCAAATACAAATGGAACCAGGAATCACAATCAATTTTAATTACAAGTTATATGTACAGAATTTCTCAATATGAATCTTGTAGTGACATGTATTTTTAATAGTATCCTATGTGTGTCAGTTGTGTAGTAGTAATATGAGGTAATACTGGTTTTGTTTTGTTCAAGCTCTGTTGGTATTTGTCATCATGACTTCAATAGTTTGTCTTTATTGGAACTAGTATTGGAGATGTTCTCAGTTCCTGATATTAAAACAATTAAATTCCCCTCTTAATTGTATTTTACACTGTCATTTTAAGATGGGGGTACATAATGTTGAGCTCCATGGCCACACTCTCTTATCTTGAGTGATGACTGCAGAAAAAGGCTCCTCTGCTCGATGAGTTCTGGAGCCACCCCACTGGTTGCTATATGGACCAAGGAGTATGCTGTCCACCTCTGGCTTCAGCAAAGCTCTGACCAGGTGCTGCTCAATAACTTTAAGACCACGGTCCCTGAAAACAAGAAGGATGTACCTTCTACGTCATAACTAATTTATACTCTCTTTCTACACTGAGCACAATACATCACAAACATTGAGTTCAGAGCGTTAGGCCAACTGTCAGCTTCATCTGAAATACTTTATACCAGTATTTCCCTCCCTAATGGTTACTACGCCTCTGCAATTCCAGCATTATTTCTGTCTAATCAATAATCTAGGTGTCAGTGTACTGTTTGGCCATTCCATGCAGTTTTACTTTCCTCCGACACCTTCTGTTCAGGCTGGAGCATTATAGGCTTTACATCATGTTCGCTACTGAACTACACATATATATACAGGCATAAATTAACAATTTACATTCAATTTTCATTAAAAGATATTGAATATTTCAAGCTTACCACAATTCATAGAATAATAAACAGTTTCGTTGACTGGCAATGAATATAGCACAACTCCGATCTGCCGATGTCCCAGGCTTTATTTTATAACAAATATACACTGGTGCTCAACGTACTGCTTCTTAGTAGGTTTATTACAAGATGTGGCAATGAACAGACGCTCTGAATCAAGTATATTCGCAGCTCTACCCAATGAAACCACGTCCACACATCTTTTCAAAAAAGTACCCCTTCTATTCGTTTCCCATAACAACACAAGATAGTATTTATAGCCCGACCAATCGTGTTTAGTCTTATATTTGTTGCGCTCCAATCAATTTGGAGTTAACATGGTAGGCTATTTCCGTAACGTAAGGTTTTTTCAAACACGTTCTAAAAAAATTTTATGAGCAGAAATGATTTCATGCTGTCAGGCACCCCCATTATTTTATTTTGGTTATAATTTGGTAATTCCTAGACTATTTGCGTAACGTTTTACATATTCTTTGTCAGCAAGCCCTAAGGAACCCAAATATACAAATTTAAAAGAGCTAAGTGGCTGCGTTCAAAATATGCAATTTCTTCTACCTCCTGTTTCGAAGATGTGCTGTCTGGGTACTGTAATGTTTTCAAACGTAAACCCATCTAATGTCATCTTTTCTAATAAGCGTTTTCCAGGTTTTTAAAACCTAACTCTGGGAAGGTTAGTGTTTTTATCACTGTCCGTCTGAAAAAAAGTTAGTGCATGTGGCCTTACACGCGTGATAGTAGTAATTGTGTATCGCGCGACGCGAGTTTAGTGTTGCATGTGTCCTTGCTTTCATTCGCCCCTCTCTCTTTCTATTTGAGTCCATCTGTTCGTTCGTTTTGGTAACGTAGTATAATTAATGTTAGGATTAATTTAGGTCATTACGCAGTGTGCCTCTCAATGTTTTTCTTAGAAATGCAATACCCGTTTTAATGTGTTGTGGAAACGCTTGTATTTATGCAGTGGCTTATATTTAACGTGGAAACGTTACAATTTGCAGACGAAGCATAAAACAAAGGGGATTTCGAGTACTGTCATTGTGACAGCACTGTTCTTTACCATTCTTCTTCCTTTTATTAAATTTATTTGTTAGGCTTTGCATTTACCTTTTAATTTATATATGTGGATTAGAATATTTCACGACAGCGGTATCAGGACACAAAGTCTTTATCAATCATAATAACAAACAAGAGACAGTGGGAAGGCAAGCGAATAAGCCGAAGAGTAGCTATAATCTCTTCTTCTTTGATCCATAACCGCCAACCGTCAAAGCAGTCAGCGGCCATCACGCCTGGTGGCGTCTTGTAGGGCAGCAAATTGATCCCACTTTGCTCGGTCGGCGGCCATCCTTCGTACAGTGCCCCAACTGTGGTTCATTCTTTGCATCTCAGCTTCCACAGTTCTCCGCCAGGTTGTTTTTGGTCGGTAGCTATAATACAAAGTACATGTAAAACAGGTAAAGGTAATCCCATAACATATACGGCCGTAGGGGAGTGAAGTGTTAGAGACTTCACCATACTAGGTCCAGCATCAAGAGGTGGGGGGTAACCAGTTCCTTCCTCGCTGCCTTTTACTTCCCTAACTCAAAGAGCAGAGCCAGGTACACACTTAAAGCTGAGTAGACTGGAACGTGTCGCTACCGGGATTAGAACCAGGCACCGTAACCGCGAGAGACTGGCTCTCTAACCACTCCAAGTATGTCACTCCAAGTATGTCACTCCAAGTATGTCACTCCAAGTATGTCACTCCAAGTATGTCACTTCAAGTATGTCAATCAAAGACCATGTGACTACACTTAAATAACTCACGGCTGTTTGCGAGCGATCTTTTAGTTATTTCCCCTTTTTCCCCGACCGCGCTATTTATAGCCCACTTGACAGAGGTCACGTGGTCAGCTTCCTAATGGGAAAAACATGTGGCGATGTTTACTTTTGATAGGGCTTAATTAATGCTTTTAGGCTACTTTTTTATTATAAATACCGGCTTTAATTTTGCCTAAAGCTAGACTAGAAATGTTAGAGTAAATTTTAGAACAAGAACAAACATTTTATCACAATTAGAACAGAAGATATAATAGTCTGAAATAGTGTAAAATTTACGTTTTTTTTATATTTTGTTATGGTTTGTTTATAATGCAATTTACACTAAAACGGTCACAATCAACATGCATAACGAATTACAGAAATCAAAAGTAGAAAACCTGCAGAAAATGGATATCAAAGATTTGTTTTGGTTTCATGCGTCAAACATTAATTATTGAAAGTTTAAATTGCAAGTCCACATTTATTACCTTAAAATAACACACCCAATGGTCCCCAAAACATGTTTGAATTGCTTTTATGCTACTTTATTATTATAAATACCGGCTTTAATTTTGCGTAAAGCTAGACTAGAAATGTTAGAGTAAATTTTAGAACAAGAACAAACATTTTATCACAATTAGAACAGAAGATATAATAGTCTGAAATAGTGTAAAATTTACGTTTTTTTTTTTACATTTTGTTATGGTTTATTTCTAATTCAATTTACACTAAAACGGTCACAATCAACATGCATAACAAATTACAGAAATCAAAAGTAGAAAACCTGCAGAAAATGGATATCAAAGTTTTGTTTTGGTTTCATGCGTCAAACATTAATTATTGAAAGTTTAAATTGCATGTCCACATTTATAACCTTAAAATAACACACCCAACTGTCCCCAAAACATGAGAGCTAACAATTATCTCAATCATACATCATGAGTTCTGATCCAGTCTGCGCAATGTTTTTCTAATATGTGCTGTTTATGAATTGTCTTACTGGGGAATAGCTTTCTGAACAAAGACATATAAGTCTCTATCGATGCTGTTATTGATTCTTTACTAATTGGTTTACTGTGTGATATTTTGTTGTGTACTTTCTCAAATGCTTCTTTCAGTGAGTTGAATTGTTCTTGGGCAATAAAAGCTATGTTAGTTATATCTTGTTTGTCTGTAATTTTCAGTGTTTGTGTAAAGATTGCTCTTGTAAGATCTTTATAAACTTTTTGTGTGAGATATCTGTGGCAGTGATTCCCTATAAATGCTCTGCTATTATAAGCCTGTTGTATGATTTTGTGTTTGGCTAGTACCTTGTCCAAGTGTGAGCAAACTGGACCAGACCTAGTACATAGATCTTGAAACTGAAGTTTGGCCAGCGCATCTTGTGCATTTTCAAGTCTAACTTTAAAATTATCTGTCTCCTCCTTATCCTCACAAAGTTCAATACCTACCTGAAAAATTCAATTTTAGCTCCTAATTCTTCTGCCTATTTCCAGTTCCTACTAAATCTCTTCAAGTTCTTAAAAGTACTAATGTTTGCATGTATCTCTTGCGAATTCTCAAATATCTTTGCGTCTATTGTATCAGCTACCTGTTCTAGAAGTCTGTGGTGTTTCAAAACAATGCCTAATAAAATATGAAGGTAAGGAGGAGCTACATTTTCAATTTCAATCTCTAACATTGGTTTGTGTAAACAATTATGATAATGTGCCACTTGCCTTTTATTCCCTTTCCCATATTTCATATATCTATTGTAATCTCTTATCAACATGGCCAAACTTCTTGGTTTGCAAGTTGTATGCAATCTGGATGTCTTTGATGAAAATGTTTGGTTTGTCTGGAGCTCAAGGAATATACCCATGTCTGTGGTGTCTCCAGCAAAACAAGGAAATAATCCCCGAATTAGAAAACAACAACTTGTTTACCATCCCACTCTAAATATTTTAGTGACTCTATCTGAGCTTTCATGCCATTCATAAATATTTCTAAATTATCATATGTATCTCTGACTCTAGCCATTGATAAAAGGATGGTATTAGATTTAGAATTTGGTTTCTCTAAATTTACTACCTGCATTGTAACTTTGAATGAAAGAAGATATACAAACAGTTACTTAGAATTCTTTGGCAGCCGTCGTGTGCACAGGATTGTCTACCAAAGAACACCAATGGAACAGTCCTTATCTCACAGACAATTAAAAAAAAAAATCATATTATAAATAGAAGATTAACAAGACTTGAAAGATAGATCAAATTATGCGGAAGTAATCTATCTATAGCTTTACATGTTTTCTGACGCTTATATACGTAGCTAAATATCATTATAAATGAATGAAAATGCAAAAACAGATGGTATTTACAAAAAGTTATTTTTTTACTACCTTATTTAAGATTTGTGAGTATCAGGAATGCGTTTACAGGGATTTAAATGCTATAAAATCTGGTGACAATAAGCTTGTTCTTGTAATGCCACACTCACAAAACTGACTACCACACATTCTCAAGATATGAAACCAAAAAAAAAAGTATGTGGAAATAATCTTTAGCTTCCCTTCGAGAAGTCTTTATAATTATAAACTCAAACGAATGGGCCGATTTTTAGATATTAAATTAATAAAAAGATTACTTATTTTATGAATTTCCTTAAATGATGACGCTGTTTTCAAAAGTCTGTAACTCCGTCAAAACTAATTTCAAAGAAATAAAAATGCAATCAAAAATAGAACACAGAACAAAGTTATAGTACACAAAATAATTTTAGCGCTGTGTTTATCCAGAACGAGTGTGTAATGATTTATATTTTACTGATTTTACTCACACATCAGCTGATTTTCCCCGCCAAAAACTTAAATAGTCTTTTACGGTGCACACAAAATTTTATACCCGGTATCAGAATTCCGGTCACCGAAACTAAAAGAGCGCTCTGGTATAGGGCACAAACAGCCGTGAACTAGAAATGTAAAACATAAGATGAACGACTAGAAGTATTGTAAATCTTACTGAGACGAAGAACCAAACAACAGTTTAGGTTACGACAATTAGGTCTTCGTCGGTGACAAGCGTAGAAATAACAGCAGAGATCAGAAGGTGAGAAAGAAAATAATAAGAAGAGTACGTATAAGAATCGCGAAGAAACATTTGTTAGTTGCTGTAATAAGTCCACGTCAGAAATATCACTTGAACACAAGGAATAACTACGCAGAAAGAAAAATAAATCGGAAAATATTTCCGTTTTAATTTTTCCGCGTGGTCTCTGGGTATTTCAAGATGTCAAAAGGTCACTGCAGTGACTTACCAGCTGTCACCCACGGAAATGATGTGTTTTCCTCAGACATCAGAATGTCAGTATTGAAGCTAAAGGACATCTGATAAATAGTATATTCTTACCACTTCTTTGCTATCAGTGTCAAACAGGCTGCATCACTGCAGTCTGGCTGAGAGAGTAGGGATCGAAGAGGGAAGGCAAACCCGGTCCCAAAAAATGCCGCGCTGAAGTCGGATGCGCCGGCCGAAAGGCGCAGATATCGCAGCTCCGCTGTAAACAGACACAACGCAACCAACGTCCTTTTCAGGACGAACGAGGAAGAAGAAGAAGAAGAAGAAACATGGTCCATGACCAAAACACGGTAATGGAAAATCACATCCTGCGAGATGAGAAGTTTAAGAAATACCATTAATGTTACCAGGAAAGACAAGAATGAAAAATGGTGACATCAGAAAAACTGTAGGAACTACACCCTGCATCAGGTATATAGAAAGATATAAAATCAAGTGGTTTGGTCACCTCGTGAGAATGGAGCCCGATAAATGACCACTACTCGCCTACAAAATTAGAAGATCTGGTTTCAGGGTAAGGGGAAGGCCAAGAGGCACATAGATAGACAACCTCACAGACATCCTACAACATCACAGACATCCTACAACAACACGGGCTCACAGCCGTCGGTTCGACACACTTGGCCCAAGAACGTATACTTCATCTTCCCACTATACGTCACGGCAACAGAGACAGAAGAATACGTCACGGCAACAGAGACAGAAGAACACGTCACGGCAACAGAGACAGAAGAACACGTCACGGCAACAGAGACAGAAGAACACGTCACGGCAACAGAGACAGAAGAACACGTCACGGCAACAGAGACAGAAGAACACGTCACGGCAACAGAGACAGAACAACACGTCACGGCAACAGAGACAGAAGAAAACGTCACGTCAACAGAGACAGAAGAACGTACTTACTTAGTCCTTCCTGTTCTACCGTGGGGTGTAGATGTTTGTCAGAGAGAGCTCGGCGATCTTTCTCCTCGACTGGTTTCAGTCTAGTCCTTGGTCTTTCAGGGATTGTCTAATCTTGTCCTCCCAGCGGACTCTGGGTCGTCCTGGATCTCCGGATCCCTGGTTCTTGGTTCCCCATACTTGTCGTGGTAGTTGCATCTTCTGCCATGCTGCATACATGACCATCGAAGTTGGGACTGTTCTACGTGGGTCTGCAGAGGATGAGTTTTGAGGCCTTGCTGTATCGTCTTTTTGCGGACCATGTATCTTCATGTTACTTCAACCACCTTCCTCAGATACCTCATTTCTGAGGTTTGGAGCTGGCTTCTGTGGGATGTAGTCATTGCCCATGACTCGCATCCATATGTCAAGATTGAGACATAGGTGGAGCGGTATACAGCAATCTTCGTCCTTTTGCAAATTTTTTTTTTAATGAGGAATCATCGATAAAATTAAAAAAAATAAAATAAAATTGATTGATTTGTATTCCAACAATGCGTGCAAATTATTCAATTCTTTGTCCGTGTTCCTGATTTATATTTTTGTTCATACCATTCTTCTGGCGACATGAGATAAGAAGAAGGCGCTGGAGATGGATAGGACAGACATTGAAGGAACCCGTTGATAGCATTACAAGGCAGTCCTTGTTCTGGTATTCCCAGGGTAAGAGAGGCAGAGGTAGACCACATACAGAAGAGAACTGGAGACAGACATGAAGAAGTCAAGCCAGACCTTGAGCTGATGGCACAGGTCAGGAAGACTTGACAGGTGTTTGTTGAAGGCCTATGCTCCTTGGGGGGCTGAAAGGTGATGATAAAACAGTTGTGACTAGCGTCAAGTGGCAGAGTAGTTAGAACACGTGCATCTGGGGGCAGAATTACCAAAAGCAGGTATCATCACGCTCCAATGTACTCACCTGTAAATTGGGACCTTACTTGGCCCTTGAGTAAGGGAAGGCAACGGCATTGAACAAAGCCAACTCAAGTCATGTGAAACCATCTTTACCTTTGTTTTTTTTTTTATATTTCTGAATTCTTCCTTTCGTGGTCTGTCACGTATGATAATATGTTTTTTTTTTTTTAACTGACACATTTCAGATTGTAACCTTAGCTAATACTGGTATTTGTGTTGTCTGTTTTATCTTAACCAGTCAGAGATGTCACCATCACACAGTACATGCCTTAATCGGGGTCGCTGCAGCATTGGTGGGGTCGTGTGCTTCTTTGATGACATAAGTCCCAGGTCATTGTTTGCCATTGGCCGAATTGGCGTAGGGTCAGCAAAGTTACTTAATCCCATCGACGACTTGAGGTTCACAAGGGTGAGTATGTCTTTGTCATTTTATAATTAACGCTGGCATGGTACTTCAAGAAGAAGGAAAGTTCATTTAAAACAAATCATCCTGCTCGTCATCATCGAGGTATTTTCGGTTCCGATCAACGTCAAACTTCAAGTGCTATTCTTTCACATCTCTGTACAATACATCATAATTATCCTTCACCTCCCCAAGGAGCATAGGTCCTCAACAAACGTAACTGATTATATCCCATAAGCCGCACAGTACGGCACAATATGGTACATTAGTCTACCAAGCGCCACCTAGAGCGCCAATTTGGAAATAAAGCAGATTTTCTCATATCCACAGTTTTACGATAAAAAGAAACTTATTTATTGGATACAAGACTTCGGAGTATGCTTCAGCCAAATATATAATATTTTCTCTGAAATATATTTGTTTACTGCTGGTTTAAAAACATGTGGGCGAAAAAATAAAATATTTATTTTGGTAATCGGGTACAACATAAAATCTGCATGGGAGAGAAAGGATTATGCAAAGTCTTCCTGTCACGTGCCATCAGTAAAATGTCTGTCCATTTCTTCTTCATGTCTGTCTCCAGTTCTGTTCTCCATTTCTCCATGTATTCCTTGTTCTCCCACTACCTCTCTGTCGTGAAACATTCTAAATCCACATATATAAATTAAAAAGTAAATGTAAAGCCTAACACATAAATTCAATAAAAGGAAAAGAAGAATGGTAAAGAACAGTGCTGTCACAATGACTGTACTCGAGATCCCCCTTTTTCTGCTTCGTCTGCATATTCTCACGCTTTCACGTTTACTAGTAAAGCCTACAGCAGCATACACGCGTTTCAACAAAACAATGAAACGTGTACTGTATTTCTTAGAAAACCTTCAGATACGCAAGCTGCTTAATGACCTAAATTAATACTAGCATTAATTTCATTTTATACACTGCGTAATGAAAAGACAGATGGACTTAGGATATAGAGAGAGAGAGGGCTGAACGGGGGAACGTAGGCAACACTAACACGCGTCTCGCGATATAAAATTAATGCCACCCCCAAGCGTAAGGCATGAAGCACTAACTTTTTTTCAAATGGACAGTGATAAAAAAACACTACCAATACGAGGGTTAGGTTTAAAAACCTGTTTAATGCTTATTAGTAAACATGACATTATACTGTTTTATGTCTGAAAGCCTGACAGTACCGAGACACCACATCGTATCGAAGTGAACGGGAGGTAGAAGAAAATGCATATTTTGAACGCAGCCACTTAGCTCCATTAAATTTATATATTTGGGTTCCTTAGGACTTGCTGACAAAGAATATGTTAAGTGTTACGCAAATAGTCTAGGAATTAACAAATTATAGCCAAAAGAAAATAGTGAGGATGTCTGACAGCACCAAATCATAATCGCACAGTGGCATGTTTTGAAACCACCATTTTACGGGAAATAGGCCACCATGTTAAATCCGATTTGATTGGAGGGAATGATATGTAAGGCTAAACATGATTAGTCGGATTGCAAATACTATTTTTGGTTGTTAGGGGAAACGTAGGAAGGGTAAATTTTTTCAAAAGCTTGTGTAAACATGGTCCTATTGGCTAGACCCGCTGATATAGTCAATTAGGAGCGTCTGTTCAGTGCCACATTTTAAAATAAACTTACTAAGAAACAGTGCGTTGAGATCCAGCTCCTATTTTTCTAAATAAAAGCCTGGGACAGAGGCAGATCGGAATTTGTGCCATAATTCATCGCCAGTCAACGTATTTGTTTGTTATTTCCATGAATTGTGGTAAGATTGACATATTTGATATCTTTTTGATGAAAATTGAATGTGAATTGATAATTTATGTCTGTATATGTGTGTGGTTCAGTAGCAAACATGAGGCAAAGCCTAGATAGTGCTCCAACCTAAACAAAACTTGTCGGAGAGAAGTATAAATGCATGGGATCACCAAATAGTACACTGACACCTATCTTATTGACTAGAAGGAACTAATGCTGGAATTGCAGAGGCGTAGTAACCATTAAGGAGAAGAATACTGGTGTAAATTGTTTCAGATGAAGCTAGCAGTTGGCCTACCGCTCTGAACTCAGTGTTTGTTATGTATTGTGTTCAGTGTGGAAACAGATTATAAATTAGTTATGAAGTAGGAGGTACAACCTTCTTGTTTCAAGGACCGTGGTCCTAACTTATTGAAACAGCACCTGGTCTGAGTTTTGCTGAATCCAGAGGCTGATAGCATACCCCTTGGTCCAGTTAGCGACCAGTGAGGTGTCTCAAGAACACGGTGAAGCAAGCGAGCAGAGGAGTCTGTTTCCTGCCGCCCTCACAGAAGATAAGATTCTGTGGCCAGAGCAGCTCAATTTTATGTGCCCCCTCTAAAATTGACAATATTGTAAATAAAGAGGGACAATAAATTGTTTCAAATGACAGGAACTGTGAACTTTTCCCAATACTATTTCAACCATAAGCAAACACTTGAAGTCATGATGACAAACAACAACCTAGCTTGAAAAAGCCAGTATTACCTCATAGTACCACTTCACAACTTACACACATAGGATAATAATAATAAAATATGTCAATACAAATATCATATCTATAAATTGTGTACATACAACTTGTAATTACATTTGATTGTGATTCCTGGTTCACTGTGTAGTTGAATCAGGATATCTATTATTGAAAGGAATTAATACATATATTTTTAAACTTTAACTCTTGACTCATTTAAGATAGTCTTATAGAGTGTTATATGTGTGTGAGTGTCACAGTGTTGTAAAGTGTTGTGGAATAAATTAAATTGTTTATCTGTCTGTTGTTGTTGTGACTTACACTTCATCATTTTCATAACCCTAGACATTCAACGTAGTCATCACATTATTCCAGAATAATTCTGACTGAGGTATAAATGTGGTAGCAAGTAAGGTCATCTGTAATACACCACACTTATTAGATACAGATACCTTCACAGCTGATCTCAGTCATTACACTAAGTCCCCTATAACTATTTATATCATCCCACTTTACCACACTCTCTTACACTGGAGATTCCAGAACAAGGACTGTCTGGTAATACTATCAACAGGTGTCCTCAAGATGTGTCCTATCCATCTTCTTATCTTTTACTATACTTGCACTTAAGATAATGAGAATAAATGCAGGAAACGATAACAATAGTGCACTTGAATAAACACCTTAGAATACAGGGTTGCAAGTATAACAATATTGAACTTGAAGAAACACCTTAAAATACAGGGTTGCAAGTATAACAATATTGCACTTGAAGAAACACCTTAGAATATAGGGTTGCAAGTATAACAATATTGCACTTGAAGAAACACCTTAGAATACAGGGTTGCAAGTATATTGCACTTGAAGAAACACCTTAGAATGCAGGGTTGCAAGTATAACAATATTGTGCTTGAAGAAACACCTTAGAATACAGGGTTGCAAGTATATTGAAGAGTATGTAGGGCCGAAACACTTGTCGGACGGGGGGACTCCTTCTGATGATCAGATTGCTTCCTGTTGTATCGCTCTGTAAAGAGTTTCCTATCATATTGCACTTGAAGAAACACCTTAGAATACAGCGTTACAAGTATAACAATATTGCACTTGAAGAAACACCTTAGAATACAGGATTGCAAGTATAGCCCGCCACCAATTTTGGGCTGTCTGGGTTAGCCCTTGACCCCCTGGTTATTGTATCTTCTTCTTCTGTCATTCTTCACCAGCCGTCCCCACTATTCATTTCCCCTGTGGTTTCCAGTCCAGAACATCTCTAGCTATAATTGTGGGATTTATTTTACTTGCAAGTTTATCATGTTTAAAAGCGAGGAATGGAACTGATCACCCCGCCTCTCGATACTGGACCTAGTATAGTGAAGTCTCTAACACTTCACTCACCTACGGCCGTATCTGCTATGGGACTGCCATGACCTGTTATTTATTTGCGTTGAATTTAGGGACAAAAACAAAACTGCGAGACATTGCAGATCTTCCAGTTTCTTCATGATGGGATGCCCAACCCTCCTAAGTCGCTTTTGGTATTATGCCCTATAGATTATTTGTTACTATTCTTGGCTCACTTTCTGACACAGGTAACCTAGGTAATCGGGTAGCTACTTTCTTCTTCTTCAAGTACCTTGCCTAGTGGCGTAGGAGATCATGTCTGTCCACAACTTCCTGTCTCCAATACAATGTATCAGTTCTTATCAATTGGCTGTCCATGGTATTTTTAACATTCTTCTGTAAAACCACATCTTTGTGGTCTCAAGTGCCTTCCCTACTTGTTTACTAATTGTCCGTGACTCACTTCCATATGCCAGGAGTGGTTGTATATTACACTGAAGAACTCAGGAAAGCTAGACTTTCATAAATGGGTGCTTGCACTGAATAGAAGATTTGAAATGGTATGGTTATGTCCAGATATAAAAGACCTTGTGACCTGGTTAATCAAAGCACTGGTTGAGGATACCCAAGTCCCTATCCAGGTATGCGTAATACAAGTGACAATATCAATAATAATGACAATAATAATAATAATATTTAAGAAAAACAAGACAAAGAAAATTGTCAGAATGTTCTATTATTTAATGAAAAACAATATCAGACAAACCATGAAATAAAAACAAAACAACACATTAAAAAAAACCAACTCACAATGTAATGAAAAACAATGAAATATTACAAACGACACGACACGGAAAACTACCGATAACAGAATGTTGTACAATGTAAATGTTGTGACAGAGTATGTAAATATATTTACATGTATCAACACGATTTTGCTTCCACGTGTTTCCCACCTCTCTTTGCTTTTTAATATCCACGTTTCTTTAACGCAGAAGGCATGCGCTTCGATATCTGTCGAACTCAAATTTAGCCACGCCTATTTTCTTGTTCTCTGTCTATCAGGCACTAGTAATGTTTACCAACAGACCTATTAGTTAGTCCTGAGCCATTAACTGTATTTATCACGCGAACGATTGGGCGATCGCTGAAATATTGACAGATCAGAGAATGAGTCGTCTAATTTTAACATCAAGGGCGATAAGTTAACACGTACTTTTTCGGTAATTACTTTGGTCAGGGGGAATTAATAGGAGGAAAGGGGAGATAATCAACAGTTACCCCCCCACATCCGTTTGTTCGGAACGTAATCAGCTACAGCGAGAGATGCCAGATCAAAGCACGTCCGTTCTCTAGTGACGATTCTACGGTCGGCATAAGTGTAAAAATAAGCTTTGATTCAGCATTCGACCGAAGAATTTCCCAAAATCTAAGCAAAGGCGTGAAATCTAGCAAGTGATAGCGATTTTCTGACCATTTAATATATATACCGCATCCTTCAAACTCAGTTTATCTAGTACCCACAGAATTCCAGAACCATCTAGCTTCGAATCTTAGACCATTGTTAATGTGGATTTCTTAATGTTTCGATTGGAGATTAGTTTCTTTTTCTGTGTTTGCGGTAATTATATTTACTAGTATTTTTGAGTGATTTAATTGTTAAGTTCGTCATTATATTTCACTAGGATTTACTGTGTTAAATTGGCTAGCAGATTAAATATATATAGCTAATATTTTCCAGCTGTAACATAAATTTTATTAATTGCTAGTAACAAGAAAGAGATATTTTAATTGACGAGTAAATGCGCTAGGCAAGGTATACCGACGAAATATATATTTATCTTCTATCCATCATGTGTCAATTTTGTAAATGACTAGAATTTATTTCACAGGTTAATAAGACCGATAAGATAAGCTTCTCATGTGTGTTTCTAATCAAATCTTATAACCGAATGGATAATAAATTATAATGTTGCGCGGGTTAGGATAGATACTGATATTGTGATTAAATGTTTATATTTTTCTTCATAAAATATAGTACGGGTCACAAACCTAAAACTACCAGCGGTCTAAGCCTACGCCTAAATCTGAATCTGAGAATAGCGGATCTAAGTCCAACAGTAAAAAAAAAAGAACATTCTTATATAAATATCGGGTCTTTAAGGTTGACCTGTTTGGCCTCTTGTTTACACCCAGAAAGAGACAGAGTACCAAAAAAAAAAAAAGAATTAAGAATAAATTGTAACTGGACCTATAGCTATCCAGATTTCTGTTTTCCAGTTTCATATACATTCAGCCCGTTGTGGCAAAATAATCAAACATTAACATTTCCGGACTATCGACCATTTGTGGTGTGACAAGGAATTTTATACTGAGAGAAGTTACATACCTGCCATTCCTTTATGTATTGGAATCCAAAGCTACTGACACTGTGAGCACTGTTAATTTTCTTACCTGGACTAATTAATGTGACATAAACAGAAATCCTAATAACAGTAACGAAGTAAACGTTCCCTGAAGAAGAGGATTTAATAAGTCTTTGAGGAGCTGGGGTTTACTTTGCCAAAAATAACACTGGATTTGCTGTGTGTACCCTAAAGATTGTTCCAGACGTTGCTAATCAACAATTAGGTAAAAACGAATGAACGTGGCCACGGGTTTGTCTGGAGAGAGAGAAAGAAGGAATGAGTAATTCTTTTTAACGTATAAGCTTTGTACTCACTTTGTTTTTTTTTGTTTTTTTTCTTTTAGTTTGCTAGTACTGTTATTATATTTTCAGAATAGATTCATTAGAACTTTGTTCTTTACAGTGTAGTCAAATTCTATACCATAGTGCTAATCTTTTGACCCTTTTGGGGGTTAATACCTTCTTCTAACGGGATCTTGTCCCAACAGAGGGAATTACACTTACGGGTCTATTTCTTTTATTATTTATGTAGCATATGATTGTCGTATTTTTCTATCTTGATAATAAATGTTGTACGGTTCTTTATGATAAATAAACTGAACATAAAACTTAATTACCTGTGTGTTGGTCAGCTCGTTCAAATATCCCTACTCCATTAATAGAATTTCACGTTTGTGCGTCAAGTTGTCGTCACTTATCTGTGTGTGTACGTGAGTGGTTGGTATATATATATATATATATATATATATATATATATATATATATATATATATATATATATATATATATATATATATATATATATATATGCATTTAAAGGATCGTCCCATCTGGTCCCAAGCTAGGAGTAAGAAGCGTGTAGTTTACTGTGCATTCCCCGCCATCCAAGGGGGCTCTCCAAATATGCAGAGCTAAAGTACTGTGCTCTGGTTGTGGGCTCTCCCAAGGAATTGTCACGTCCTGCACAGAGCCACCTTTCAGCTCCCCCTGCCTATTACTTGGTCCATAGTGAGATCCTCCTGCATGTAGTCAATAGGAAACAAATAGAGAAAAAAAACTAGTTGCTAGCATGACTAGACAGTCCCTGGGCTGGAATCCTCGTTATAAGTGTGGTAGAGGGGACGGGCAAACACATAGAGAAGACAACCGGCGACAGAAATGGAAAGGATAAAGAAGACGTGGGAAAAGCCGCGAATAGACGGCACAGCACTAGGAGGCTTGGGGGGTATTTGTTGAAGGGTATGCACATCAGGTTCATAAAAGGAACTTGCGAGCTCACACACACACACACATATATATATGTGTGTATCTTGTCATCAGTTCCACATTTGGGATCTTGTCACACGATTTCAATCCTTCTGTTTTAATTCAATCATCGATTTATGAAATGTCTTTATTATACTTTCGTATTGTCTTGCTCTCTTGTTGTCTGAGTGCGTACTTTATCTTCAGATGGCTATTTATCTTAGCGTCCGGTGTCCCTAGCACTGAAGCTTGATTGTGTACAATGGCTTCCACGAACAGATAAAAACACCGTACAATCGAAGAGAAACGGGGTTTCCCGTTACATCAGTTAATATGTTTTATCGTATTGTAAATATAGCAGTGATGAAATATTTCTCTTACTTTCTCACGTTGTGGCCTTGTGTGTCTAAGTTTTGTGTGTGCGTGTGAGATTTTGTTTTTAAATTATTCTTGTCCTAATCTTTATTCGTGTACCTCTTTTGTTAAACCTGTTCAGTGAAGCATTGAATGATCCGTTACTGGTTCATTGTCCTCTTCCTCGCTTTCAGGAGAATCAGCTTTGTTTATTTTTGTTGTTCTTGTTTATTTTAAGATATAGTTCTAGCCGAGGCTTGGAGTCGTAGAGTCGGTCATTTTTATTGGAGTCGGTAAAAATGTCAAGACTCCGAATTTTACGAGACTTAAGTCACGTGGGATCCATTCAAGGGAGGGGGCCCTTAAAAAGTTTGAAATAGAATTTTAAAGTAGTAGAACTCCTAAAACCACTTTCATGTTAAAAACAAGGCCAATTATTGTATCAGACTCAAAGTCCATGCTTCGGAAAGTCCAAGGCGGATGACTCCGGCATGAATGAAAAACCTCCATAGAAGCCTCGAATCTTCAGGAACTGATTACGTTCTACTTTCCTGGTTATTCAGGGTTACGCGGTTATGACAGAGCTGACACTTGCTTTAAGATCATCCATAGAAGATGCATTGGATATGGACAAGATAGAGATAGTGAGGGCAATTAATAAACGCCAATTAGAGAATGTGTCATTCTCTAAAACATTCTCATCAAAATTGACAGTGTATATAGTTTATTTTCATTTCTAGTGTGCCTTTTCTAAATGTGCCAACAAATTTACAATAGATGAATCATCAAGGCTACTATTTCTGGAATATGGCATCAAATGCAAGACCAGCAGGAATGGACGTATGAGAGGATGCATCCAGCGCGTATACACAACCAGCGCGCAAGAGGAACAATTAGCTTTCATCACGGCTGTTTGCCAGCGATCTTTTAGTTATTTCCCCTGTTCCCCCGACCGCGCTATTTATAGCCCACTTGACAGAGGTCACGTGGTCAGCTTCCTAATGGGAAAAACATGTGGCGATGTCTACTTTTGATAGGGCTTAATTAATGCTTTTAGGCTACTTTATTATTATAAATACCGGCTTTAATTTTGCGTAAAGCTAGACTAGAAATGTTAGAGTAAATTTTAGAACAAGAACAAACATTTTATCACAATTAGAACAGAAGATATAATAGTCTGAAATAGTGTAAAATTTACGTTTTTTATATATTTTGTTATGGTTTGTTTATGATGTAATTTTCACTAAATCGGTCACAATCAACATGCATAACAAATTACAGAAATCAAAAGTAGAAAACCTGCAGAAAATGGATATCAAAGATTTGTTTTGGTTTCATGCGTCAAACATTAATTATTGAAAGTTTAAATTGCAAGTCCACATTTATTACCTTAAAATAACACACCGAATTGTCCCCAAAACATGTTTGAATTGCTTTTATGCTACTTTATTATTATAAATACCGGCTTTAATTTTGCGTAAAGCTAGACTAGAAATGTTAGAGTAAATTTTAGAACAAGAACAAACATTTTATCACAATTAGAACAGAAGATATAATAATCTGAAATAGTGTAAAATTTAGGGGTTTTTTTTACATTTTGTTATGGTTTGTTTCTAATTCAATTTACACTAAAACGGTCACAATCAACATGCATAACAAATTACAGAAATCAAAAGTAGAAAACCTGCAGAAAAAGGATATCAAAGTTTTGTTTTGGTTTCATGCGTCAAACATTAATTATTGAAAGTTTAAATTGCAAGTCCACATTTATTACCTTAAAATAACACACCCAATTGTCCCCAAAACATGTTTGAATTGCTTTTATGCTACTTTATTATTATAAATACCGGCTTTAATTTTGCGTAAAGCTAGACTAGAAATGTTAGAGTAAATTTTAGAACAAGAACAAACATTTTATCACAATTAGAACAGAAGATATAATAGTCTGAAATAGTGTAAAATTTACGTGTTTTTTTTTTTTACATTTTGTTATGGTTTGTTTCTAATTCAATTTACACTAAAACGGTCACAATCAACCTGCATAACAAATTACAGAAATCAAAAGTAGAAAACCTGCAGAAAATGGATATCAAAGTTTTGTTTTGGTTTCATGCGTCAAACATTAATTATTGAAAGTTTAAATTGCATGTCCACATTTATAACCTTAAAACAACACACCCAATTGTCCCCAAAACATGAGAGCTAACAATTATCTCAATCATACATCATGAGTTCTGATCCAGTCTGCGCAATGTTTTTCTAATATATGCTGTTTATGAATTGTCTAACTGGGGAATAGCTTTCTGAACAAAGACATATAAGTCTCTATCGATGCTGTTATTGATTCTTTACTAATTGGTTTACTGTGTGATATTTTGTTGTGTACTTTCTCAAATGCTTCTTTCAGTGAGTTGAATTGTTCTTGGGCAATAAAAGCTATGTTAGTTATATCTTGTTTGTCTGTAATTTTCAGTGTTTGTGTAATGATTGCTCTTGTAAGATCTTTATAAACTTTTTGTGTGAGATATCTGTGGCAGTGATTCCCTATAAATGCTCTGCTATTATAAGCCTGTTGTATGATTTTGTGTTTGGCTAGTACCTTGTCCAAGTGTGAGCAAACTGGACCAGACCTAGTACACAGATCTTGAAACTGAAGTTTGGCCAGCGCATCTTGTGCATTTTCAAGTCTAACTTTAAAATTATCTGTCTCCTCCTTATCCTCACAAAGTTCAATACCTACCTGAAAAAATTCAATTTTAGCTCCTAATTCTTCTGCCTATTTCCAGTTCCTACTAAATCTCTTCAAGTTCTTAAAAGTACTAATGTTTGCATGTATCTCTTGCGAATTCTCAAATATCTTTGCGTCTATTATATCAGCTACCTGTTCTAGAAGTCTGGGGTGTTTCAAAACAATGCCTAATAAAATATGAAGGTAAGGAGGAGCTACATTTTCAATTTCAATCTCTAACATTGGTTTGTGTAAAGAACTATGGTAATGTGCCACTTGCCTTTTATTCCCTTTCCCATATTTCATATATCTATTGTAATCTCTTATCAACATGGCCAAACTTCTTGGTTTGCAAGTTGTATGCTCTCTGGGTGTCTTTGATGAAAATGTTTGGTTTGTCTGGAGCTCAAGGAATATACCCATGTCTGTGGTGTCTCCAGCAAAACAAGGAAATAATCCCCGAATAAGAAAACAACAACTTGTTTCCATCCCACTCTAAATATTTTAGTGACTCTATCTGAGCTTTCATGCCATTCATAAATATTTCTAAATTATCATATGTATCTCTGACTCTAGCCATTGATAAAAGGATGGTATTAGATTTAGAATTTGGTTTCTCTAAATTTACTACCTGCATTGTAACTTTGAATGAAAGAAGATATACAAACAGTTACTTAGAATTCTTTGGCAGCCGTCGTGTGCACAGGATTGTCTACCAAAGAACACCAATGGAACAGTCCTTATCTCACACACAATTAAAAAAAAATTCATATTATAAATAGAAGATTAACAAACTTGAAAGATAGATCAAATTATGTGGAAGTAATCTATCTATAGCTTTACATGTTTTCTGACGCTTATATACGTAGCTAAATATCATTATAAATGAATGAAAATGCAAAAACAGATGGTGCTTTACAAAAGTTATTTTTTTACTACCTTATTTAAGATTTGTGAGTATCAGGAATGCGTTTACAGGGATTTAAATGCTATAAAATCTGGTGACAATATGCTTGTTCTTGTAATGCCACACTCACAAAACTGACTACCACACATTCTCAAGATATGAAACCAAAAAAAAAAGTATGTGGAAATAATCTTTAGCTTCCCTTCGAGAAGTCTTTATAATTATAAACTCAAACGAATGGGCCGATTTTTAGATATTAAATTAATAAAAAGATTACTTATTTTATGAATTTCCTTAAATGATGACGCTGTTTTCAAAAGTCTGTAACTCCGTCAAAACTAATTTCAAACAAATAAAAATGCAATCAAAAATAGAACACAGAATAAAGTTATAGTACACAAAAGAATTTTAGCGCTGTGTTTATCCAGAACGAGTGTGTAATGATTTATATTTTACTGATTTTACTCACACATCAGCTGATTTTCCCCGCCAAAAACTTATATAGTCTTTTACGGTGCACACAAAATTTTATACCCGGTATCAGAATTCCGGTCACCGAAATTAAAAGAGCGCTCTGGTATAGGGCACAAACAGCCGTGATTGAGGCATATTGGGAATATGGTATTAGGCCCATATTTTCTTGACCATCGGCACACTAGGGGTGATGTTTTCAGTATCATGCCGGCCGCCTTAACCTTCCCAGAGTTGCTCTGGTACCCAATTCATGAGGCTGGTTCGACCCCGTAGCCGTTTGCGGTCTAAAAAATCCCACGTCAACTGGGGATCGAACCATGGACCACCGAGGTAGGAAGCCAGTGCACTAACCACTGTGCCACCGCGGCTCTAATTTGTACATTGTATTATTTCGCTAAAACAAAAAGTAACATTTGTTAAGTAAAAAAATAGACATATATCTGTCGGATTTACTATTTGTTGTACAGATGGTATTTGTTGTACAGATGGTATTTGTTGTACAGATGGTATTTGTTGTACAGATGGTATTTGTTGTACAGATGGTATTTGTTGTACAGATAGTATTTGTTGTACAGATGGTATTTGTTGTACAGATGGTATTTGTTGTACAGCTGGTATTTGAGTCTAAAATGGCCGGTTTTTAGTCTGAAAATTATCACTTGGTCTCTACTTGGTAATGTATAGTATCGTTCTGCAGTATCGGACTCCGGATATTCCTTCTTCCATTGTTCTCTATAGTTATTTCTGATTATTGCTTTAACTCTTCTTATGTAGCCCAGCATTTTGTTTGGATTTTCCTTCCTCCTTCTTTGGCAAGTATCTGCCTTTTCATTTCACTATATCCATTACTCAGTAATTTGTAAAAACAATCCATATTCTTCGCTCATATATTCTGAGCACAATCTCTCTTTCATTTTCATTTACAGTTAACACAATCCGTATTCTGCTATCATTTATTCCAAGCACAATCTCGATTCTCAAAATCTATGTTTAAACTCTGCGTAACGATCCCACACAATCGTGGGAAATGGACGGCTTGCATGGAGAAAAATAGAAACAGTCATGTATTAAAAGTAATCGATACTGTCAGGTCCTAGACATGTATGGCTGTATTACGCAATAGAAATTATTGACGTGTCAAATCATTATGACCTCTGCTTCGTTCAGGATAATGTCACGTGCTCTCAAACAAGGAAATTCCTCAACCCAATCCCCTCCAAAATGTTTTTATTATTATTTTTACTTGCTATCGCTGTTATATAAATGTCAGATCAGTTATACTGTGTGGCTATGAAACATGGAGAAAACAAATAACACAATCAAAAAGTTAGAGACATTCATAAGCGGGTTCGAGCGTAGAATAGAAGGATTAAAGTGGTATGACAAGGTCACTAATGTGGAACTGATGACAAGGTCACTAATGTGGAACTGATGACAAGGTCACTAATGTGGAACTGATGACAAGGTCACTAATGTGGAACTGATGACAAGGTCACTAATGTGGAACTGATGACAAGAATCAGACAAGCGCTAGTGGAACAATGGATGAGAAAAAGACGCTGGAGATGGATAGGACACACACTGAAGCAACCTGTTGATAGCATTACAAGGCAGTCCTTGCTGTGGATCCCCAGGGTATGAGAGGTCAGGGAAGACCAAAGAACGCATGGAGAAGACGTGGCCAAATATTGAGCTGATGGTACTGGACAGGAAGACTTGGCATACGGTTGTTGAAGTCCTGTGCTCCTTGGGTAGCAGAAGATCGTTAATGATAATAACTGTTATACAGAGCCCGTCCTGACAAATAGATGCGCCTCTGGATCATTGTTAGACACACAGGAACATACAGTGAAGCCACAGAGATGTGGTTTTAGAGAAGAAAGTTAAGAATATCTTGACCAACTAAGCAGAATATTCGGGATGTACTGAAATAATTTTTTTTCCTACCAGACGGTGGAACAAGCAAAGACATCAACAGAATGAATAAAGCGAGAATAACATTTGCTAGTCTAAACAACATCTGGAAGCTCTTTTAGTACAGAACAAACACCAAATTAAGATGATATGAGGGCTGTGTACTTTCTGTGCTTCTCCATGGTGCGGATTGCTGGAGAGTAACAGAGAAGGAAATGTCGAAATTGTCCTCTTTCCACACAATCTGCCTAAGGAAAATTCTTCGAATATTTTGGCTGAATACCATCACCAAGCAAGAACTGTTTACTCGGAGCAACCAAAAGGACATGCACACCATCATTGCTGGCAGACGCTGGAGTTGGGTTGGCCACATTCTCAGAAAAGACCCCGATGCCATCACAAGAACAGCTATGATATGGACGCCTGAAGGAAATCGAAAGAGAGGCCGACCAAAAACGACTTGGCGGAGAACTGTGGAGGCCGAGATTCAAAGAATGAACCAGAGCTGGGGCACCGCACGAAGGATGACCGCCGACAGAGCAGAGTGGAAGCAGTTTGTTGCTGCCCTACAAGACATCATCAGGCAAGATGGCCTTTGACAGCTGGCGGCTAAGGATCAAAGAAGAAGAAGGAGAACTGAAAGAAGCCAATTCGCTAAGGAAGATTATTGTCACGAGAGGGTTGATGTTATTGAAGAATAAGATATCCTGGACAAAAAGTTGTATCAGATGATACCAGGATAGTGCCAGATAAGAGACTGGTCTTATAAGAAATACCCCCTTTTCTGAAAAGAATAAGGGTGTATCGACATCAAAGGTGGGATCCAGCTGTATAAGTTTCCAGGTATGATGATATTATATGTTCCTGAATCCCTATTTGCTCCTTCTCAAGATCCTCCTATGATTATATTATTATTATTATTGTTGTTGTTGTTGACTCTGCTAGGGGTATTAACAAAATTATTTACCAACCATAACTTGAACTCAACTTAAATAAGTAAGTAAGTCTGCTGGTAAATATTTACAATTTATTTATACAGTTTCTCTTTTCTGTTTGAAAAGCTTGAAATGAAATCAAATTCAATTACAACATTAAATCAATAAACTTTGAAAAATAATTAAAAGTCTCAAAAGTCATTCAACTTGTTGAAGGTTATCACTTTGGTTAATTATCTCCATTGGAAGAACATTTATATAATATTAACAAGTTTCTGTCACTATCACTTGAATGTGAAATATTTTTACTGGATATATATATATATATATATATATATATATATATATATATATATATATATATATATATATATATATATATATATATATATATATATATATATATATATGTCCACACTTTTAATCATAAACTGTGTCTTTATTAGAATCTTGATAGTTAATATAGGGGCGTAATCCGGATACGCTGACTAGTGGCTTTATTTGGCTAGTTATCTGTTGTTTAAAGATCTGTCACACTCCTGCCATGGACGGACAAGTCTTATAAAGTTCCCCCAGGCAGTGGAAACTGGGTATCTGGCCCTGATGACAACAAGGGCGCTCGCACCACAGGGTCCAGCAGAGTCTCTTTAAAGTTTGTGTGGTTTACAGGATAAAACCTGAAACAAAATAAATGTAACCCCTATATGGTCCATCACTATCCCATTATCACACAAGATGGGGATGATAGACAGTTTAAGACAGTGTGCTAGCAGATGCACAGGACAATTTATACCAGTATTACCCACATCCAGTTCACCGTGAATACACTTTCCCTCTAAATCCGTAGTTAGATCCATTTGTCCATGATCCGCCTCCATATAATGATTTGGTCTAGTATAAAATACTAAGTAATAACTTAAACAATCCAGTAAAACAATCACTTTGATCCTTCCTTACGTTCCTGGTGAGTGTGCCATTCCATCAAGAAATAATTCTTTAAATGCTTTTCTAAACCTACAGACACACTTTTGCCATCATTCACAATTCTTTTGCCATCATTCTCAATTATTTTGAATATTTCACAAGGCTGGCTTTTGCCTCCAGAATTATACACATGTCTGTAAGTCCGCCAGCAACACACCGTAGCTTTCTAACACATGTTACACACTTCCTAACGCACAAATGAATTAATCACTAAAAATGCATATATATATGTATATATATATATATATATATATATATATATATATATATATATATATATATATATATATATATATATGTATATTCTTTCTTACCCTCAGGCACATACAGTCGAGCTATTAATGGTTATACCGGTCTGCTCTCAGATACAGAAGGCAAGGCACTGTTCACTAACACTTTTTCGCTCACTGTAATTTTTAAAAATGACTGGCCCAATTTGTTGAGAACACACGTTATTTATAGTGTGAGCTCGGACGTCAGAGGGGGTTTCCCTGCTCGCTAGTATTTGCATCCAAAAATGTTTGTAAAATCTGCCTAGGTGTGCAAATCAGGAAAACTATGATTTTATTTATCTATGTTATTCCTGGAGCGATTTTCTTCATCTAAAGCTTTAAATACGCTCTGTATTATTCTACATATGTTGTTCGTCCATCATGGGTGATGAAGACCACTCTGTTCATCCAATTATTTAGGAATATGTTAGGTTAGTCTATGGGTACGAAGGTGACTGATGAGCCCGATGCGGGCCTGGAAAGATCTCGGACAGTGTGGGCAGGGAATGTTTGCTTCATGTGAAGGTTTTATTTCACGGTCCTTTCTAGCTTGTCTCCGCTGTTCCGCTGCTGCTCTTCTGGATGATTCGCATGCCACTGCACCTTTACGAAGAGATGTGCGCCAAGCAGTTCGGTCTTGCGCAGCAGTTTCCCATGTGTCTGGGTTTATGTCAAAGGTTTTCAATGACGTCTTTAACGTGTCTTTGAAGCGCTTCTTTTGGCCACCATGGGAGCGTTTACCCTTCTGCATCTCACCATAAAAGAGTATCTTTGGCAGTCGATGGTCTGGCATGCGGACTACATGACCTGCCCAGCGAATTTGTGACTGCATCAGAATAGTATCCATACTAGGGATACCAGCTCTGTCAAGAACGGCGGTATCCGGGATCTTGTCTTGCCATTTGATGTTCATTATCTTCCTGAGACAGACTGTATGGAAGTGGTTTAGCTTCTTTACGTGGCGCCTGTATACAGTCCATGTTTCACATGCATATAGCAGCACTGGAAGCACCGCAGCTCTGTACACCTTCAGCTTTGTCTGTAGACTAATGCCACTTCGATGCCAGACGTTGGTGTATAGTCTGCCAAATGTGCTGCTGGCTTTGGAGATCATGGTGTTCACCTCATGGTGTTCTGGGATAGTGTGCTACCAAGGTATGTGAATCTGTTCACAACATTCAGTAGCCATTGTGTCTGTTCACTGCTTTAGTAAACACGGCAGAACGGTACCTTCTGATTGGTCAGTGTATCAAGCAGTTATCATAAAGTATGGCGCGCGGTTTCGTCAGAGTTACAGAAGGACGTGTTGTGAAAACAGACCAACTCACGACAATTATGACTCAATATTAAAAGCAAGCAATCTGTTTTCTCGGGCCACGTTATGAGAAGAGAAAAGCTAGAATATATCGCGACAACAGAAAATATTGCAGGAAAGAAACACTAAGGATAACAAAGAGAGAACGTACTGAGCAGTTTAACATCGTGGTGTGCTACAGGGTTGTGGAGTCGGTCAACAAATTTCCCGACTCCTAAAGTGTCCGACTCCTACAATAGTTTTTTTTTTTTTTACTAGTCATATTGCACAAAATTATGCACTTATATGGGTTTATATGAATAAATATGGTATATGTGAGAATAAATGAATACATGGCTTTCGTAGATTACATTTTTAACTATTCATTCATTCATACAATAATACAAAACAAAAACTCAAAATGTATTAAAAATATAATTCAAAAAATTTAAATTGAACTGGTTCTTAAATAAACAAAAAAAGATCTGCCAGGGTTTAAGTCTCGTAAAATTCAGAGTCGGAATTACCGACTCCGATGCCACTAAAAACAATCGACTTCACGACTTCGCCTCCCAACTCCGCAGCCCTGGTATGCAAAGAAGTCACCAATACAACCGCTAAACAGCTCTGGTTGCAAGAGATTGTGGAAAGACATGATCACCTACCCCGGCTTACATAGTACTTGAGAATAATACTTGGGACGTCCGTTTGTTTATGCATTTTGTGAGTTTGGTAGATTTATGCTTCAATCAATCAACACCCTTTAGCTCCCCAAGGAGCATAGGCCTTCAACAAACACATGCCAAGTCTTCCTGTCCTGCGCCATCCGATCAAGTTCTTTCCATGTTTTCCTCATCATTTTCACCTCTGTATCCAGTTCTCTTCTCCTTGTGTTTGTTGGTCTACCTCTGCCTCTCTTTCCCTGTGGATTCCAGAACAAGGACTACCTTGTAATGCTATCAACAGGTTTCCTCAATGTGTGTCCTATCCATCGCCAGCGTCTTCTTCTCAGCTCTTGTTCCACTGACATTTATCTGGTTCTTGACATCAATTCCACATTTGTGACTTTGTCATACCATTTCAGTCCTTCTATTCTACGCAAGCACCTGTTTATAAAAGTCTGAAGCTTTTTGGTTGTTGTTTTTGTTGTTCTCCATGTCTCAGAGCCATACAATAGGACTGACTTGACATTTGAGTTGAAGATTCTTATTTTCGTGTTGGACTTGATTTCTCTTGACCTCCATATGTTTCCCAATGCAATGAAAGCGCCTCTTGCTTTTTGTATTCCGTGTGTTACCGGGGCCCGAAAGGGGAGCAAAGAATAGTAACACTGTACCCTACCATGCATGTCGTAAAAAGCGACTAAGGAGGGTTGGGCATGGAGCTGGTTACCCCATCCCGTAAAAAACTTTTTACAGATTTATGCTTGCGCTGTCTGAAAATCTGAACAATGACCATTTTTTTGTAATCCAGTCCACGAGTGGATAACAGCTTTTCAAAGCAATTTGTTTTTATCACGTTATATTACCGTTTCACTCTAAACCTGTTAGATACAAGGTATCCCCACAGTCCTTGTGAAACTTTCATAACTTTCTATGTACGCATGACTGAAGCATACTATGAACAGCATATAAATCAAGGTGGTCCAGCTTATTCAACCCCGATGGCCATATAAACCAAAGGTTTAAAGTTCGCGGTCTATTCATGATACACAATTATTTCAAATAAAAGCTCAGTGAAAACTCGATACAAATCGAAGAGTGTGAAATTTTTAAAAAAATTAAAAATTACAATGAGTGAATTTCTGTTTAAATAATAGAGTATCGATATCAATGTCAGTCGAACGGTTTCGGATACTGACTGCAGACTAGAGATGGCTACTGTGTGTATGTGTCGAAACAATGCTTCGAAACAGCATCGAGTCCGAAAGATTCGACATACAGCCTGCTTGTTGTTTCGACACAGTTTCAGTTCCTGTCTGCCTCGCTGTTTTGCAGAGACACACTGTCTCACTGTCTCACCTTCCGTGGGCCTTTGTAAAATTTGAATCAACCGTTCGGAACATTAGTATGGAATATCAAACATGTCATATTTTTCAGGGATGTGTTATGATGACTTGATTTTACAAGTGATATTATTTTTGCTGAGAAGTTATAGACACTGGAAATTGTGTCAGTGCTGCAGTTGTCAATGTTTTAGGCACTATGTTAAAGTTGAAAGTGTCCGTGTGTTCGTATAAATGTAATGGACACTTTATTAGCTCTGCTGATATCTGTGTACACGGTGTGGATTTGAATCATTGTCTACCAAAACTAGCTTACTCTAGTTTGATATCATGTGTTATTATTACTTATTATTATTGTTGTTTTTTTTTTATTATTTTCACATATACTGCAGCTATCATCATATCTCCGTTTTATTTCATCATAATGAAGACTTGTGTAAAAATATTGAATTGTGGTCACACGAAATGCGATAGATTTTCATACACGACAGTAGCGCGCAAGTAAAAACAGTTCATGTATAGTAATGTATACTGTCTATTAGAGACTTCTTTCTCCCCGATACGAGCAATAGTGCCGTTGTGTCGACACACTGTTTCGACACAGTTTAAATAACTGAGCGGACTGTCTCGAAACAGCGGAGTGTGTCGATTTGCCCACCTCTACTGCAGACAGTAAAATATTGCTTTCCAACACACGTTTTGAGTCTAATCTCAAAAGTATAAATTATACCATATACCCGGTAATTAAAGACATATTTTTTGTTTGAGTGTGGGCCACAAAACAATTTACACGCGGGCCACATTTGGCCTGCCGGACTGTAGTTGGACCACGCTGATACAAATGCGTAATTTACGGATTTGTAACAAATTTTAGTGTTATCAATTTTGAGTTAATTTTTGTTTTAGATCATGTAACTGATAGAAAATGGCGACAGTAGAAGAAAAGGTTAACTGTATGTTGGAAAATCGAAAGGAATAATATGTCAAGAAAGATGACAATTATGTTGAAGCCTAACACATTAAATTGTATTGTGTAAAAACTTGAGCAATTATGTTTTTAAATGCCGTTTACAGTATGCTTCTACCATGTGTACTTCCAAACTTATTAACGTTTTAAGTTGTACATGAACTGTATGGATACCCTGTATATACATATATTTGTAAATATACAGACTACGCTATCTGGGCCATGTCCGCCGCATTGAAGATGGTCGTATCCCGAAAGATATCTTCTACAAACAAGTAGCAGATGGCAAAAGAACAGTTGGGCGACCGCAGCTGAGGTTCAAAGATGTGTGCAAGAGAGACATGAGGGAACCGGACATAAATCTAGCAACCTGGGAGGATGAAGCTGACGATCGCACCAAGTGGCGATGCTATCTACGGCACCAGCTCACATTAGGCGAAAAGAAGCTCTCATGGCAAGCAGAAGAGAGGAGAAAACGTGTAAAGGAGCACCAGGGAAATAAACAGCTGAGGGCTGTCACCTCAGGGGCGCATTCCCATAGTCAGTTATGACTGAAGGAGCTATTATTATTATTACTTGTGTAAAAGCCCGTCATAAGACTATAAATATATAAGGGAAACAATACAATTAATGTCTAACTTTCAACCACAGTTGCATCCCTTAGCCTTACTGACAGAAAAAGCTGAGATTTTATATATATTGATTATATGTAGATTAAACGTAATCGTTTATCCCAGTCCAATCCTGCATTTGTAATGTTTAGACAATACTTTTGTTGGAGGCTATTCATTTTTTCTTCATTCTTCTTTTTCTTCCTCGTTCGCCTTGAGACTTCCACATTAATGACTCTAATAAAGGTAGCAGTCAGCTCAAGGTTTCTGACATCTCGTTCGCCTTGAGACTTCCACATTAATGACTCTAATAAAGGTAGCAGTCAGCTCAAGGTTTCTGACATCTCGTTCGCCTTGAGACTTCCACATTAATGACTCTAATAAAGGTAGCAGTCAGCTCAAGGTTTCTGACATCTCGTTCGCCTTGAGACTTCCACATTAATGACTCTAATAAAGGTAGCAGTCAGCTCAAGGTTTCTGACATCTCGTTCGCCTTCAGACTTCCACATTAATGACTCTAATAAAGGTAGCAGTCAGCTCAAGGTTTCTGACATCTCGTTCGCCTTGAGACTTCCACATTAATGACTCTAATAAAGGTAGCAGTCAGCTCAAGGTTTCTGACATCTCGTTCGCCTTGAGACTTCCACATTAATGACTCTAATAAAGGTAGCAGTCAGCTCAAGGTTTCTGACATCTCGTTCGCCTTGAGACTTCCACATTAATAACTCTAATAAAGGTAGCAGTCAGCTCAAGGTTTCTGACATCTCGTTCGCCTTGAGACTTCCACATTAATGACTCTAATAAAGGTAGCAGTCAGCTCAAGGTTTCTGACATCTCGTTCGCCTTGAGACTTCCACATTAATGACTCTAATAAAGGTAGCAGTCAGCTCAAGGTTTCTGACATCTCGTTCGCCTTGAGACTTCCACATTAATAACTCTAATAAAGGTAGCAGTCAGCTCAAGGTTTCTGACATATCGTTCGCCTTGAGACTTCCACATTAATAACTCTAATAAAGGTAGCAGTCAGCTCAAGGTTTCTGACATCTCGTTCGCCTTGAGACTTCCACATTAATAACTCTAATAAAGGTAGCAGTCAGCTCAAGGTTTCTGACATCTCGTTCGCCTTGAGACTTCCACATTAATAACTCTAATAAAGGTAGCAGTCAGCTCAAGGTTTCTGACATCTCGTTCGCCTTGAGACTTCCACATTAATGACTCTAATAAAGGTAGCAGTCAGCTCAAGGTTTCTGACATCTCGTTCGCATTGAGACTTCCACATTAATGACTCTAATAAAGGTAGCAGTCAGCTCAAGGTTTCTGACATCTCGTTCGCCTTCAGACTTCCACATTAATGACTCTAATAAAGGTAGCAGTCAGCTCAAGGTTTCTGACATCTCGTTCGCCTTCAGACTTCCACATTAATGACTCTAATAAAGGTAGCAGTCAGCTCAAGGTTTCTGACATCTCGTTCGCCTTCAGACTTTCACATTAATGACTCTAATAAAGGTAGCAGTCAGCTCAAGGGTTCTGACATGTCGTTCGCCTTGAGACTTCCACATTAATGACTCTAATAAAGGTAGCAGTCAGCTTAAGGTTTCTGACATCTCGTTCGCCTTCAGACTTCCACATTAATGACTCTAATAAAGGTAGCAGTCAGCTCAAGGTTTCTGACATCTCGTTCACCCTCAGACTTCCACATTAATGACTCTAATAAAGGTAGCAGTCAGCTCAAGGTTTCTGACATCTCGTTCGCCTTCAGACTTCCACATTAATGACTCTAATAAAGGTAGCAGTCAGTTCAAGGTTTCTGACATCTCGTTCGCCTTCAGACTTCCACATTAATGACTCTAATAAAGGTAGCAGTCAGCTCAAGGTTTCTGACATCTCGTTCACCCTCAGACTTCCACATTAATGACTCTAATAAAGGTAGCAGTCAGCTCAAGGTTTCTGACATCTCGTTCACCCTCAGACTTCCACATTAATGACTCTAATAAAGGTAGCAGTCAGTTCAAGGTTTCTGACATCTCGTTCGCCTTCAGACTTCCACATTAATGACTCTAATAAAGGTATCAGTCAGTTCAAGGTTTCTGACATCTCGTTCGCCTTCAGACTTCCACATTAATGACTCTAATAAAGGTAGCAGTCAGCTCAAGGTTTCTGACATGTCGTTCGCCTTGAGACTTCCACATTAATGACTCTAATAAAGGTAGCAGTCAGCTCAAGGTTTCTGACATCTCGTTCGCCTTGAGACTTCCACATTAATAACTCTAATAAAGGTAGCAGTCAGCTCAAGGTTTCTGACATCTCGTTCACCCTCAGACTTCCACATTAATGACTCTAATAAAGGTAGCAGTCAGCTCAAGGTTTCTGACATCTCGTTCGCCTTCAGACTTCCACATTAATGACTCTAATAAAGGTAGCAGTCAGCTCAAGGTTTCTGACATCTCGTTCGCCTTCAGACTTTCACATTAATGACTCTAATAAAGGTAGCAGTCAGTTCAAGGTTTCTGACATCTCGTTCGCCTTCAGACTTCCACATTAATGACTCTAATAAAGGTATCAGTCAGCTCAAGGTTTCTGACATCTCGTTCGCCTTCAGACTTTCACATTAATGACTCTAATAAAGGTAGCAGTCAGTTCAAGGTTTCTGACATCTCGTTCGCCTTCAGACTTCCACATTAATGACTCTAATAAAGGTATCAGTCAGCTCAAGGTTTCTGACATCTCGTTCGCCTTCAGACTTTCACATTAATGACTCTAATAAAGGTAGCAGTCAGCTCAAGGTTTCTGACATCTCCAAACAGTTTTTCGTGGAGTGACGTAGGTTGTTGCCATATGCTACTCCGCTCATTGCCGTCCCAAATTCCCGCCAAGGGCATGCACAGGGAACTCACCCTGGTAAAACTAAAGTCAGGGAGTACGTAAACCCTGCAAAATATCAGTGCAGGAGGAACATGACACTCTTGGTTGACACTCCACCTAAGAGAAGGATAACTCCACACAAACCTGGGTCGGAAAGACTGGTTGACACTCCACCTAAGAGAAGGATAACTCCACACAAACCTGGGTAGGAAAGACTGGTTGACACTCCACCTAAGAGAAGGATAACTCCACACAAACCTGGGTAGGAAAGTCTGGTTGACACTCCACCTAAGAGAAGGATAACTCCACACAAACCTGGGTAGGAAAGACTCGTTAATCCGGAAAGACAGCTGCCCTAGGAGAGACAACTCTGATGACAAACAACTGCTGCCTTGCAGGAAGGTCACGGAAAACCAAAGGCTAGGGAAACAGTCCCAAATAAAGGCATGCGGAAGACGGATGCACTGGACCAGAAGGCACACAACATAGTGCACGCAAACCGCCTTGAGATGACGGCTATTTATTTGAGATTAGGTCTCAAGGATCCGAAGATTCTTCCATGCCATCTGTAATGTCTGTTTTTCTAGTGCTCTAATCCATGTGTTATTCCATCTCCCTCAACATCTTTGACCCTGTGGCTTCAAGCACTGCCTTATAATGCTATGAACAGGTTGTGATTAAATTATTTGTTTTGATCGACGTGTCCTCGCTTGTTGAAGCTGTGCTATCTTAAAATTTCTACAGAATACCATGCCCAACCCTCATTCGCCTTGTACGACATGCTTATTAGGTTACAGTATTGCTATTCTGCTCCCCTTCCTGGTCCTGGTAACACACGGCAATAACATTTAGTAAAGGTAGTCGATAGCGGATACTGCTGAAGGGAAGTGAAGTGTTAGAGACCCACTATATTAGGTCCAGCTTCGAGAGGTCAAGGTGACCAGTTCCTCTCCTCCCTGCCACTGTCTTCCCTTTTTAAAAAAAAATTAAATTTTGCCTCGTTTTGGCGAGGCGCGTCCCGTTCAACCTAGCCGGTTATATTAGGGCGCATGTCCAAATATAAAAGACTGTTAGGTCTGGAGAATAAGTTAAGTCTTCCCTTAACAATTAGTATCCCAGTATAGATTGTCTTGTGCCTTAAGGCCATAATTAACCCATTGTTTACGCATCAAAACTTAACAGTCAACCTACTTTAACTCATAGAAGCCGCGGTAGAGCAGTGGTTAGTGCACTGGCTCCTTAGATCGGTGGTCCATGGTTCGATCCCCAGTTGAGGTGGGATTTTATTTAGGCCGCAATCGTCTCCGGGGTCGACCCAGCCTCATGAATTGGATACCAGAACAACTTCTGGGAAGGTTAAGGCGGCCGGCGTGATGCTGACCACATCACCCCTAGTGTGCCGATGGTCAAGATAATATGGGCCTAACACCATATTCCCAATATGTCTCATTAGGCGTGTAATGGGATCCTTTACCCCCCTCCTACTTTGACCATGGCGATTGTAAAAAATAGGAAAGGGGTATATATATATGTTGCGGGGCTTTATACGATTCACTTCTTTTATTGTTGTTGCGGCCCCGTCTTCTATTTCAGTGGTCGTTGTGGAAAGCCACCGTTCTCATTGATTCAATAAGCTTCTTAGTTCTGGTCATTTGATTCATTAATTCTTGATCGTGCTATTGTTGGAATAGTTACGCGAATGTGAGTTAATACTTTCTGTCTGTCACAAGGTTTGAACTCAGTATCATAATTGTTGAATTTGTAACTTCAATGAACGTGATAAGTCTCTTCTCGAGTCCACACAATTTTTAATATACATTTCAAACAGTAGACAGTCCATGGAGGTTGATTATGAAAACATTATATATTAGAATTGAATCATACATCATAAATGCTATCCATGCATTATAGTCCTGGTCCAATAATATGCAACACTATAGTCAGAACGTCGTAACTATATGTACGCGCGGTTGGGACATCCAACGGCCGACAATGAGATTAGACGTCTGGCGATATAAAACGAATGTGGACCATAATTTCATCCTTCCTTGACTTTAGTTAAAATTACTAACCTCGATACATTCCTCTCTTCATAAGAATATCGGACTGACCCATGTCCGTACTGCCATAACATATGTGCGGCAATATCATGCCTACCACTGGAAGGATTATAGGACACGTCTTATCCGTTTGACGGTCATCTAAGAAAAGGGTGTGGTAACCTAGTCACGGTGCGTGACATACCAACGCATACACGTCATAATCAATCGTGTGTATCGCGTACACTAACTAACAATTATTTACATTATATTAAACGTAGTCACCTATTAATCTTATGCTGTTAACCTCTAGCAGACCATGCCAATAAAATACCTTAACAATTCCCTGTCCACTGGGGGAAAAAAAAATCTATTAGATAGATTTTTTTTTTAACAAAAACCCATCTGAAAAAATACCAATATGTTAACAATATCAAAAAAAAAAAAATTTAACGAGATTGCGGCATATGGCCTACGACGTTCTGTCTAGAACCAATGTCGTGGTCATGTCGACTAACCAATAGTCATGTAATATATTCATTATTTATATCATAAATAAATATAAATGGTAATAAGAACTAAAAGAGAATGGTAATGTCGATCTCTAATTAAATAATTAATTAACTTAAAATATGTCGTGATAAAATGTCATGTCAGACTAATTTAAAGTGTTAAAATTAAACTAAATAACTATACTAGGTATGGAATAAGAATAAGTTGTTGAAAATCTAATGTAAGAAAAATGAGAGGATCTGTTAAAGAAAGACATAATAACGAATAAAGAATAAATTAGAGAAAGAAAAAAAATGATGTATAAATTTAAACTAAGTTATGTGTGTTGAACATCAAGTAAGTGTAGTATTAAGTTATTAATACCTTTCTAATTAATTTAAACAATAGTATGCAATATAATCATGTAATTCTAAGAATATAATCAAAGAATTATGTGAGTTTTCTTTTCTTTCTTTCATTTTTTTAAGTTTCATTCATTTTTTTAAAATTCAACTCACTTGTCATTTTAATGTGGATTAGTTTTAAAGAATAAATTAAAGTAATTAACATTGGATATGAAGATCCATTCGTAGTCTTGATCCTTGAATTTCCATTAGACAAAATGTTCAAGTATTCTGAATCACGTTATATAACGAATTAGTTCGACTGGAATGTCATTTATTTTCTCCGAAGTGTTTTGAAACAATGTTGTGACAAATGTAAACCAGGAAAGTCCCGGTGTAAAGACGAATATAGTGTCAATTGATTGCAGTCACTTTGCGTATAATTTGCCTATAGAAAGCAGCTGAGTAAATGGTTCATTCATGTGTCAAAAAGCAACGATGGTGCTATGTTCTTTGATTAAGTTTCTCTGTACATAGTATTGTCTTTGCGACAAACAACGTAAATTAGGAATCGACATCATTAGGATTTCGAGATAATGTATCTGCCAAGATGTTGTCGGATCCTGTGATGTACTCGATTGAAAACTCGAAGGGTTGGAGGAGTATAGCAAATCTGGTCAATTTTGGACTCTTGTGATTTGCTCGTTGTAGTGATGCTACGGCCCTTTGATCGGTTTGTACTACAAAAGGGGCTCCCAGTAGGAATTTTTCTAGTTTGGTTATCGCCCACACGACGGCTAAGAGTTCGCGATCAACCGTAGAGTACTTCACTTCTGGTGGTTTCAGTTTTCGTGACACGTACAAGTTTGGATGGAGGATGTCGTCATGGTATTGGAGCAAACATGCGCCAATTCCGTAGTTACTCGCATCTGTACGAAGAATGAACTTTTTAGAAGCATCAATTAATCTCAAAATAGGTGGATTTGAAAATATAGAAATTATTTGCCGAAAAATTCTGTCACATTCGTCAGTCCATGTCACTTTCACTGGCATGTTCTTCTTTAGTAATGAGGACAATACAGCAGTGATGGATGACAAGTTAGGTACGAATCTACTGTAATATTGGACTAGACCTAACAAGCTTCTCACTTGTTTCTTCGTTTGAGGAACGGAAATGTTTAAAATTTTTGAAACTGTACTGGGTAATGTTCGGATATATCCAGCTCCAATAATGTGACCCAAAAAAGTGATCTCATGAAATGCTACCTGTAATTTTGTAGGTTTAGCAGTTAACTTGTACCTTCTCAAGGTATCAAAAACGTATCCAAGACCCAAAAAATGTTCCTCAAAAGATGAACTAAACAAGCATATGTCATCTATATATGTAATAATGTCTGGTCTACCTGAAAAAATGTGTCGCATCATGCGAACAAAGGTAGCTGGAGCGTTAACCAGCCCAAAAGGCATCACGTTCCACTGGTATAGACCTAGCGGAGTTGAAAACGCTGGGTAGTATTTTGCTTTTTCGGTTAGTGGTATCTGCCAATAACCTTTAGTTAAGTCTATCTTAGTAAATATAGTTGCTGTCGATAGACGTGGCAGTAAGTCATCGAGAAGTGGATGTGGTTCGCTATCAACTATCGTTTGTGCATTTAATTTTCTATAGTCGACGCATAGTCTAATGTTATTGTCCTTCTTTCGGACAATAACTAATGGAGCAGAAAATGGGGAATTACTAGTTTCGATAATTCCTAAAGATAACATCTGTTCAAGTTCCTTAGTAGTTTTAGTAAGAAAGTGTATAGGAACAGAATAAGGATGTACCCGAATTGGAGTATCCTCGTTAAGAGTGATGTCATGATTAATGACTGATGTGCGACCTGGAACATCGGTCAACACATCTGGATAAGATTGTAGCAGATCAGCAATCTTTTGATGCTGTTGCGGTGTAACCGACGAAGAGATGGTTACGTCCCGCCAAGATTCGCTAGATTGTACTACAGGTACAGGTAAAGCTAACTGTACCTCAGGAAAAAGAAGATTCTTCTTCCTGGATAACGGATAAATTAGAATAGTGACATGTAGGTCTGAAAGTGTCATCTAATTCATGAAAAATAGCTTGTAGATGTTCAGGTCGAGTATGAAATTGCTTGAGCATATTTATGTGAAATATTTTGTGATGTCCCTTAATGTCCAGGACATAATCAACATCAGAAATCTTATTGATAACCTGGTAAGGACCATTCCACGAGATTAGTAGTCTATTATTGTTATGTGGCAATAACACATAGGCTTGATCTCCTGGAAATAATTGACGTAATCGTCTATTACTGTTTTGGAAAGTTCTAGCTTTCTCTTTCGCAGCCTCAGATGAAGCTGTTGCCATTTGACAGGCATCAATAATGTTATTCCGGAGATTAATTACATATTCATAGGATGACTGAGTGTCCTGAGTCATCTCAGAATCGATTAATAAATCTTTTATCAGTCCCATAGGACCTCTTGGAGGAGCGCCAAAGACTAAATGAAACGGAGAGAAGCCAGTTTGTTCATTTGGCACCTCTCGATAAGCGAATAACACCGCTGGTAGCACTCTGTCCCAGTCCTGTGGATGGTTAACTGTAACTTTATGTAGCATTTGTTTGAGTGTACGGTTAAGTCTTTCTACAGCACCATTACTCATTGGGTGATAAATGCTGCTGAGGTTTCTATCTATTTGCCAAGTCTTCATTACCTCCGTCATAGTCTCAGATATAAATTGAGAACCATGATCTGACAAAAGTTTTCTAGGAAAACCTACTCTAGAAAAGATCAAGTGTAGTGCATCAGCTACATCTGTTGTGGTGGTTGTTTTTAATGGGATGGCTTCTGGCCATCGTGTGCATAAATCGATGCAAGTGAGAATAAACCTATGTCCTCTGGCTGATGGTAAAAGTGGGCCAATGATATCAATGGCCATTTTGTCGAAAGGTCTCACCGATATATCACAAGCCTGAATAGGCGCCGTGTGAAAGGCTCCCCGTGCTTTCACTTCTTGGCATATCGTACAGGAGCGTACGTACTGTGAAATATCTCGTGATACTCCCGGCCAAAAAAAAAAGAAGATAATACTCGTGAACGTGTACGAGTATAACCCATGTGACCTGCACACTTAGAATCATGTGCATGTTGAAGTATGTACCGCCTAAAAGCAAAAGGTACCATGACTTGTTGTCTTATCTGAGTTTTATCCATAAAACATCTTAATAAAATGTCATTTTTAATACTAAACCACTGACTATAATTTATGTTCCTAGAAAGATTGTCATCTTTGTTGACCAGCGTAAAAAATTTTGTTAGTGACCTGTCTTCCCTCTGTTTTGCAGCAAATGATACTCGGTCAATAGCAGAATGAATCTCGATATTTTCATGATCATTTGTTTCCTTGTTTTCCGTGTCTATAGTCTCTAATTGTTTTGTATGTGCTCTGGTTATTGCTGCATTTCCGATGTATAGATTATTTTTTTCCCATTGAATAATCTCATCTGGTGTGCAATCTTTACTCCCGTGTATGCATCCCACCATAAGGTCGGCAATTGGGTTTCTTAACATGCATGCTTTAACATTGCCTGTGAAGAAAGGTGTGTCAATGTAAATAATAGCTGTTGGATAATATTCTATGGTTCCCCCAAAAGTCATGCACCTGACATGTTCTCCAGTTGCACAATTTGGATGAACAAGTGTCTGACGGATTCCGATCGTGGTCGATCCCGAATCTCTTAAGACTGAGACGATGGATCCATTAACTTTTCCTCTGTTGAAGATCAGTGATCCTGTTCCGTCATTGACTGCTAGACTGACTTCTGGTAGAATATGACCGCAGTTCAGAACTGTCTCTTTTGCTTTCTGAAATATAAGATTACATGTTGGGCAACTATTTGCCACGTTATAATTCATTGCAAAACAAGTAGACGATGACTGTATTTTGTTATCAGTAGTTGAACTCTGAACCCTAGGGGTTGTAGCAGTAGTAACAGCTGCCCCTGTATTATGGTTATAAGTTGTCGATCTACGAGAATGAGAACGATGACGAGAATAATTAGATGAATTATCCCGTTGTCCTCTATTGTAACTGTTATCTCGATGTCTCGAGTTATAATTATCGCTATTGTTCCACTTGTAATCATTATTATAGTTATATGATCGATTATAACTTGAGTTACGTGGATTACTGTTATTTCTTGACTGAGGTGATGTCGTCCTCTATTAAAGTTATTGTTAAAGTTATTCTGTCCCTTATGAAAATTAATGTCATAGTTTCCTTTGAACCTACCCCTGTCTACACTGTGTGTTCTAGGTTTGTTATGATTATGATATGCCATATTGGAGGCTACAGGAAGTGGTTCTCTTATCAATGTGCCAGAAATATTAGCATTCGGATGAGCTGTGCAGTAATTTAAAGAAATTTTTTCTAACTCATCAATAGATTCTGGTTTTCTTTCTTGCAGATAAGCAAAGAATGGTGGGCTGACAGACGATAATACTTTATCCCTCAATAACAAATCGACTAACTTGTCGTAGGATTTGTTGACACCTGCCAGTTCAACCCATCTGTTAAAAGTATTGCGTATGTTAGCAATAAAACCTGTGAAATCTCTATTGTTATCTGGCAACAAACTTTTAAAACGCAATCTACATGCCTCTTCGTTCAAGTGGAAACGACGTAGTAACAACGTCTTAATGGCCTCATAGTCTGTTGATAGTGTTGGATCTATATTTTGTGCTGCACTTGCAGGTTCGCCATCTAGAAATTCCTTAAGTTTCAGTGCCCATGCCGCTTTGTCAAGGTTATTCACCTTACATATGTCCTCAAAGCGCGCGAGCCACGATGAAAGGTCATCTACGTGTAACTTGAATGGAGGCAGCTTAAAGTAATAATTACCTTTAAGTCGTGTGGATGAAGATCCAGATTGAGCAGTATCATTTTGGGTTGCTGCAGCGCCCTGTGAATTAAGTTTTGCTGTTTCTAATTTAAGTCGTTGCAATTCCATTTCTTGCTGCAGTATGATTTCTTGTCGTTTCAATTTATTCTCTTCTTCAATCCGTAGGATTTCATCTCTTGCTATCTTTCTTTCTTCTTCTTGTCTTAATTCTGCCTTCTTTTCCTCCTCTTCTGCCTTATATTTTGCAAATTCAGCCAATGCATAAGCCTCGAGAAGTTCTCCTTTTTTTCCAAAATCTTTACCATTTTTAATAAAATAGTCTAAGTTAAGCATCTTGACGTTAATATTGTACGTAATGGTTATGTAATAATCACCAATAAATTTTAAGTAATTATTATACTTATTCAATTTATGAATAGTCGATATAAACAATCATAATATTATTGAACTTAATCTGAGAATGTTCAATTTAATTAATTGTAATATTATCTAACTATTATTTGTAGATTCCATACATAGACATACTATGTTGGGAAAATATTACATATATACTCGTTAATATATCATAAATAGTTATGATATTTATCTATTTCGGGTGCTGAATTACTATCATGCACCTAATAATAAATAGTATTATTCCTCAAGTATTATATCATTCAGTCAGTGATATGTGCTAAGTAAATCATTTAGTAATGGAAAAAAATGTACCAAATAATATACACTATGTCCTTTATATGCAGGACAGACTAAAAAGTCAAATTATTTTATAAATATATATTATTATTATATTATGCCTTAATCATGAGCTATAAAGTGCATCGCCCATTTCTTGGACTACCACTGCAAATTGGTGCAAAGTCCCTAATTCTCCTTAAAAGTCATTAAATTTTAATTATATTCATATACACTCTTATTAAGCAAGAAATTATATTATTAGTGTTAAATCATGAACAGATGAAATGAGGACATACGATACGATGGGTAAACCAAGGATAAACAAACCATATTATCACGAAACAAGACGTTTCTACAATAAAAATTGATATTATGAAACCAAATCTGCAAACCGGAAATATAGAGTAGGGTGAAGGTTAACTGAATATAGAGTTAAATCTGCGTACACAAAAATTAATGACGCAAACATGGACTCATTGACGGTTATACAAAAAAAAAATGAACTGAATAATAGCAAGATCAGAAAGAACAAGATAGATTACTAACATTGTTACCAAACTAAATAGAATTTAAACTGAATACGATAAAATACACCGATTATTTCACCAAACTAGACATCTAACATATACTGTGAATTAAATGCAGTCCCGAACGAAACAAGCCCCGGAAATGTCATCGACGCGTTCTCCGCGAAATGCGATTTAATTCACTACCCTAAAGACCGTTCAGAATGAATATCGGCAATCCGTAGAGCCATAATTTATTCATTCTGAATCTCCACTCCAACCTCCCACAAATTAGGCACAGCACAAACAATGAAAACAAATATAACGTGCATATAAAATATATAGAACGGACATGCCTGCAAAATGTGAATTAGACTCAGTGATGTTTCTTATGAATGACAACAGTCACGAACTGAGACTTATCTTTTAACCCGTCGTCCGATGCGATCTTCACCAACGGCCTAGACTAGAGGATAGGACTGTTTGCTCCTTGTTGGTAAATAATGTCTTTTCAATCCTATGATCTACTGAGAAGTTGTATTCTTGAATGAAACATTAGGTGAGCTGGCATCGTCCTTCGATCGTTGGCTTGTACACGGAATATTGTGACGTCACTGATTTTTGCATAGTTACACAAGCCACGTCATGTTCGGAATCATGTGACTTGAACGTTTTCTTGTAATCGTAAACAGTCCGTGAAAGTATGTAAACAAGAAAAATTTCTTTCTTCCTTCGTTCCCCAGCAATGGCAACCACTTTGTTGCGGGGCTTTATACGATTCACTTCTTTTATTGTTGTTGCGGCCCCGTCTTCTATTTCAGTGGTCGTTGTGGAAAGCCACCGTTCTCATTGATTCAATAAGCTTCTTAGTTCTGGTCATTTGATTCATTAATTCTTGATCGTGCTATTGTTGGAATAGTTACGCGAATGTGAGTTAATACTTTCTGTCTGTCACAAGGTTTGAACTCAGTATCATAATTGTTGAATTTGTAACTTCAATGAACGTGATAAGTCTCTTCTCGAGTCCACACAATTTTTAATATACATTTCAAACAGTAGACAGTCCATGGAGGTTGATTATGAAAACATTATATATATTAGAATTGAATCATACATCATAAATGCTATCCATGCATTATAGTCCTGGTCCAATAATATGCAACACTATAGTCAGAACGTCGTAACTATATGTACGCGCGGTTGGGACATCCAACGGCCGACAATGAGATTAGACGTCTGGCGATATAAAACGAATGTGGACCATAATTTCATCCTTCCTTGACTTTAGTTAAAATTACTAACCTCGATACATTCCTCTCTTCATAAGAATATCGAACTGACCCATGTCCGTACTGCAATAACATATGTGCGGCAATATCATGCCTACCACTGGAAGGATTATAGGACACGTCTTATCCGTTTGACGGTCATCTAAGAAAAGGGTGTGGTAACCTAGTCACGGTGCGTGACATACCAACGCATACACGTCATAATCAATCGTGTGTATCGCGTACACTAACTAACAATTATTTACATTATATTAAACGTAGTCACCTATTAATCTTATGCTGTTAACCTCTAGCAGACCATGCCAATAAAATACCTTAACAATTCACCCCCTTGCCCCTCCTCGGGACCGTCAACGTTAGAGAGTAGCTTTACATGATGAAACATAAGGTTGTGGTGAAGTGGGATGTTATAAATATGTATAGGGGACTTAGTGTACTGACTGAGATCAGCTGTGAAGGTATCTATATCTAATAAGAGTAGTGTATTATAGATAACCTTACTTGCTGCCACATATATATATATCTCAGTCAGAATTATTCTGGAATAGTGTGATGACTACGTTGTATGTCTAGGGTATGTGTATGATGAAGTGTAAGTCATAACAACAACAGACAGATAAACAATTTAATTTATTCCACCACACTTGACAACACTGTGACACTCACATACATATAACACTCTAAAGGATATCTTAAAGGAGTCACTGATAACTTTTCAAATAACAATATGTATTCATTGCTGTTATGAATGAATATGTGTCCTGATTCAAATACAAAGGGAACCAGGAATCACAATCAATTTTACTTACAAGTTATATGTACAGAATTTATCAATATGAATATTGTAGTGACATATATTATTAAAAGTATCCTATGTGTGTCAGTTGTGTAGTAGTAATATGAGGTAATACTGGTTTTGTTTTGTTCAAGCTCTGTTGGTATTTGTCATCATGACTTCAATAGTTTGTCTTTATTGGAACTAGTATTGGAGATGTTCTCAGTTCCTGATATTAAAACAATTTACTTCCCCTCTTAAGTTTATGTTACAATGTTATTTTAAGATGGGGGTACATAATTTTGAGCTCAGCTGGCCACATCAGCTTATCTTGCGTGATGGCGGCAGGAAAAGACTCCTCTGCTCGATTTCTCCCCTGTGCTCTGGAGACACCTCACTGATAGCTAAATGGACCAAGGAGTATGCTGTCCGACTCTGGATTCAGCAAAGCTCTGACCAGGTGCTGCTCAATACCATCAAGACCACGGTCCCTGAAAACAAGAAGGATGTACCTTCTACGTCATAACTAATTTATACTCTCTTTTTACACTGAGCACAATACACCACAAACATTGAGTTCAGAGCGTTAGGCCAACTGTCAGCTTCATCTGAAATACTTTATACCAGTATTAACCTCCTTAATGGTTACTACGCCTCTGCACTTCCAGCATTATTTCTTTCTAGTCAATCATCTAGGTGTCAGTGTACTGTTTGGCCATTCCATGCCGTTTTACTTTCCTCCGACACCTTCTGTTCAGGCTGGAGCATTATAGGCTTTACATCATGTTTGCTACTGAACTACACATATATACAGGCATAAATTAACAATTCACATTTGATGCGTGATGCCATATGATGATGGATGGCATCCGCATGTCTGGTTTTGTGTGGTGTGCAGATGTGTTCAGTCAAAACAATGTTCATACAAAAATAACAGGGCAATCCACATAGGACGTCAGTAAACTCACGACGTATAAAGTCAATGATTCTTGTAACAGCCGTTGACGTTTTTCTTCATTATTTATTGTGGACGCCACAGTGACAAAATGGTTACGCGAATATGTAGGCACATCAAACAGTCATTATCACAGCAACATTCAATACAGCAATAGACGGTAGACAGCATTACAATGATGAGTCAGATGCATGTTATATTTCATAGTGCTGTAAATGTAGTCAGGTGAAAAACTCCATCCTTTTCTATAACAGCCAGGAGATAACCAGATATATGAGATCAGTTCACTCTCCTTAGTCTGACTTCAGCAAGACAGACACGTCTGCCGAAGTATAAATAATGTCCTCAAAAATATCCTCTAGATAACAAAGGTTTTTCAAACCTAGTTCAGGTAACCAAGTAGCAAGTAATAGTCCTTGGGACCTGCATCAACCGATGCAGCACAATACAGCGACATGTGAGCTAGGAAAACACAGGCTATGAATCGAAATCGCTCACGACCCAAAATCGATAGAGTTAATGAAAAAAAAGTCAATTTACCTTGCTTCCAAGAAATACAGAAATATCACGCCTCCCGGCATGTGGGAAACACTAGAGGTATTATCTCGAATAAACGAAATATCCATTAAGAGGACTACACATCCCTGACAGAACAAAAAATAGCGGAGATCCCCTCTTCAACGAGGCATCTCTTTCGCCATTCCAAATCGCTCACTCCACTAGTGGTGGGCGGAAACCGATCGACCAAGAAGCAAGACAAGTCATGCGCAGTCCAGCGCAAAATGACCACAGCTCAAACTTAACTGCATTCGATACCAACGCGAGAAGACAAATGCTTACCGAGAAAAGTGACTATAAATTTCAAGCAGTTGTTACCCTTGCGTTATAAAATAGATATTGAAATAAAACGATGTTGCGAGAATTTATCACGCAACATATCACCACCTCCTCCCGATAAAAAAAAAAAATGTGGAACATATTTTTTTTTTCAATATCAAAGAGCATGCGATAAGCGGCTCAAAACGCACGAATTATGCGTTGATAATTAACTAAATTGCCAAACAATAGGCTAATTATAGAGTGTCTGGTGAGGATATACCTCAACAGAAAAATAAATATGTCTCAAAAAATATTCACATCGGGGAGGTGCCACCAACACACATCACGTTAGCATGTAAACACAATATACGTATGCAAGTTACTATAATCATCATTAAACAGCATACTCTAATATTGTCTTTAAAAATGGATGTACAAATCTGATAGGAAAATTTAAATAGTACATTATTTGACATGTAATGACATAAGTACATAGTAAAGTTAAACTACATGACGATCCAGGACATATGCTCTGGTATTCCGAGGGTAAGTACACAATCTAGAACTCGTCATGCTTGATACTAGTAAGGTAAGTCCTCAGCTCAACAATGACATTCTGAGAAAGTACAAGCAATATAATGCTAATTAATAACTAATATGCTTCATAAGGTACAATACATTATTAATAATTGTGGCTGTTTAGTAAACTAACGGCCCTTATATTAACTACTCAGTCCTCCTCTATCATCTTAAAAAACGAACAGAAGAAGATGACAACAAAGCACGATAGTGTGTACATATAAAGTAAGTACAGATGTGCTAATCTATTGTAGAAATATAGGTGTGTTATGACTCTGTAATATATGGAAATATAGGACAGAAGTATTAGTTGGAGTCATGTGGGCATCTAGACAAAATGTCAGCCATCACATTATCCGCACCACGGATAGCTCGTACCGTGAAGTGAAAAGGTTGAAGAGCTATAGCATATCGAGTGGATCTCGAACTCTTCAAACTCTTAGTCTGAATAGCTGTAAGAGCTTTCTGATCAGTCTCTAGAATGAAATGTGCGCCCAGGAGGAATCTTTGTAGTTTTAGAATTGACCAAACCATCGCTAACAACTCACGGTCTAAAACCGAGTAGTTCCTCTCTGCCGCATTTAGTTTTCTAGAAATGTACATAACAGGATGCAGAGTATTTGCATATTCTTGCATCAGTGCTGCTCCAATCCCAGTGGATGAAGCATCACTCCGAAGAACAAAAGTCCTATCAAGAGTAGGTAATCTTAAGATGGGAGGAGAAGAAAATATATTCTTGATTTGGTCTAGTGAAGATTGGCATTCTTCAGACCAACGGACCAGATTAGGCGAACCTTTCTTCAACAATGTTGATAGAGGTGCCATGATCGAAGATAAATTTGGAATAAATCTCCCATAAAATTGAATTAAACCTAAGAGACTCCTAACTTGTTTCTTCGTTTTAGGAACAGAGATGTTCAGTATTTTGGAAGTATTGTGGTCTTCTGTCTTCAAGAGACCATGACCAACACGACGACCCAGGAAAGAGATTTCACCAAAACCAACAAAAGCTTTAGAAGGTTTTGCTGTCAAATTATTCTCACGTAGAGTGGACAGTAAGTCATATAACCCTAAATAGTGATCTTCCCAGGTATCACTGAAGAGACAGATGTCATCTAAGTATGCGATGACATCCGAACGATGTGACAGAATTCGACGCATCATGCGAACGAAAGTGGCAGGGGCGTTCATGAGACCAAAAGGCATAACATTCCATTGAAATAGACCCCTAGGTGTAGAAAAAGCAGTAAGAGGTTTGGCATGCTCTGCTAAAGGCACTTGCCAATAACCTTTAGACAAGTCAAGTTTAGTGAAGAATCTAGAATTAGAAAGTCTAATCAGTAGATCTTCTAACAAAGGCATCGGTTCAGCATCGAACTTTGTGACCTGATTCAATTTGCGATAATCAACACAAATTCGTATGTTCTTATCCTTCTTCCGGACAATAACCATGGAAGAAGAATATGGTGAAGTCGATGGTTCAATTATATTTAATTGAATCATTTCATCCAATTCCTTTTCCACTTGCGACTGAAAGTGTATAGGAATAGGATACGGCCTAACCCTAATTGGATTATTGTCGGTAAGAATTATGTCATGTTCTATGACATCTGTGTGTCCAGGAATGTCAGTGAGAACATCCTGAAATGTTTGTAACATCGACGAGACTTGTCGATGTTCGTCACCAGAAAGATTAGGAGAAACAGAAACGTTTTTCCAAGATTCCGTGGAATGTAATGGAACCACTGGAAGGGGAAGGTTGACATCAGAGAAGGTAGCTTCCTCATCCTGAATGACAGACAGGGATGAATAATGACCGTGAGGTGCAGGAGCATCATCCGTTGCCTGGAAAATAGGCAGCAAATAGTCCGGACGTTCGTGAAATTCCGAAAGCATGTTTATGTGGAAAGTTTTATGCTTTCCATCAATATCGACCACATAGTCAACATCGGAAATCCGAGAGACTATTGCATACGGACCTTTCCATGCAATAAGAAGTCTATTTTCCCTACTGGGGAGTAGGACGAATGCTTTGTCACCTGGACAAAGTTGTCGTAGACATCTATTCTTGTTAGCAAACTGCCTTGCCTTCTCTTTAGCAATTTCTGATGAAGCAGTGGCTAGCTTACATGCCTCAATGATCTTTTGTCTAAGAGCAATGACATACTCATATGAGGATTGAGTTTCATCGCTAATATCATCGGCAGTGATGAGATCGTGTAATAAAGACATAGGGCCGCGTGGACGCGCGCCAAACACAAGTTCGAAGGGAGAAAATCCTGTGTGTTCATTAGGGACTTCTCTATAGGCAAAGAGAGCCGCGGGTAAAACCCTGTCCCAATCTTGAGGATGATCTTCAGTTATCTTACCAAGCAAAGTCTTGAGCGTTCTATTCAGACGCTCAACTAACCCATTAGACATAGGATGGTAGATACTACTGAGAGATCGTTCAATATGTAAGGTAGACATTACCTGTGACATAGTGTCAGATATGAGTTGAGTGCCATGGTCTGACAATATTTCTCTGGGGAACCCCAAGCGAGAAAATATCAACCAAAGAGCATCTGCGATATCTGTAGTAGATATGCTCTTAAGAGGAATAGCCTGTGGCCAACGTGTGCACATATCGACACATGTAAGGATAAACTGATGTCCTCTGGCCGACTTGACCTTAAAAGGGCCAATAATATCTATGGCCATTTTCTGAAACGGCCGAATAGGAATGTCAGCAGCCTGGATAGGCGCAGCATGTCGTGGTCCTCTAGATTTGACCTCCTGACATACCTTGCATGATCGGCAGGAAATACGAATGTCCTTATTGACAAAAGGCCAAAAGAAAGCCGCAAGGACTCTCGACTTCGTACGGGCAAAACCCATATGTCCAGCACATTGCGAGTCATGAGCATGTTGTAATATTTGGACTCTCATGCTCTTGGGAACAAGAATTTGCGAATGTGCCGACGTAGTCGAATCTTGTACCATACGTACAAGTACGCCGTTTCTCATTGCAATCCAAGATTTTCTATTTGTATCCTGATTCGGATCACCTTTCTTCGCAAGAACGAAGAATTTTTTTAAAGAAGGATCTTCTTCTTGCAATTTTATGAAAGAGTCACGAGTGATTACTAAGTGACTATCTTGGCTATCAACTTCATTATCACTATTCAGTGAAGTTTCGGGTGTTTGTAGAGCTTGTGCTCTTGTAACTACTGCATTTGTAGCTTGCATGTTATTATCTTCCCAAGCAGCAATCTGCTGTGGGGTACACTCCCTAACTCCGTGAATACGACCAATAATAAGGTCCGCAATAGGATTAGGTAAGAGACAAGCATGCACATCTCCAGTAAAGAAAGGAGTGGCAATGCGAATTACAGCAGTAGGATATTTTTTCTAGAGTGCCGCCAAATGTGACACATTTAATAACCCTTCCTGTAGCACAAGATGGATCTACAAGCGATTGTCTAACACCAATAGTGGTGCATCCGGAATCGAAAAGTAGTGAGACCGGAGTATCATTAACAAGACCCTTATGTAGAATTAAAGAACCCCTCCCGTCATGCGCAACAGCAGCAGGAAGAGCGGGAAGTGGGTGACCACAACTCAAAGTAGTTATGGTACCCGGTTCGAATAAAGTACTGCATTGGGGGCATTCTGAAGTTATCAAAGTTATTATTATCTCTGCAGTTATTATTGTCTCTATTGTAATTGTTATCCTGGTTCGAATTCCAGTTTCCACGATTACTATCATGTTCACATTGATGCGAACATCTATTTGTTTGGTTCTGAGGTCTTCGGCAGGAATAACCTCTATTACCATATCCTCTTTTGAAATGCTTATAATTATTAGGGTGATAGTAACGAGTACTATCAGGTTGTCTCCAGTTCTTCGAAGAAGAATCACCATGAAATTGATTTCCATGATTTTGACAGAAATTACCGCTACTCTTTCTATCAAAATTTTGTTGGAATCTACGAGCAAAGTTTTGGCCATACGGAGCTGCCGAAGCAACTGGTAAACCTTCTTTCACCTTAGAGTTACCCATGGTTATGTGTGGGTGCGCAGTTACGTATTGGCAACAGAAATCTTCCATTTCTTTTATTGTTTTAGGTTTACGTTCATGAAGGAAAGCAAGGAAAGACTCATTGACAGACGACATGACTTTGTCTCTAAGTATTAAGTCCATAAGTCCTTCATAAGTTTTTTCCGTCTTAGATAGTTCAACCCATCGTGAGAAAGTAATGCGTATTCTTGCAATAAACTCGGAGAATTCAACTCCATTTTCAGGTAACATGTTTTTAAATTGTAGACGATAGCCGTCTTCGTTAAGCTGATATTTCTTTAACAAAGCGGCCCTGACAACCTCATAATTGTTCTTGTCAGGTTCATCCACCATATTTAATATACTTAGAGCTTTACCTGTCAGTATCCCTGATAACTGATAAACATATTTTGCTTTGTCTATGTTATGAGCTGTACATGCTTGTTCAAATCTGTCCAGATAGAACATTATGTCATCACTGGAAGGACTAAATGTTGGTAACTTAATCTTAAAAGTATCATTATTAGCCTTACCAGAAGATGAACCCTTGTTTGAATCATTACCATTACTCATGCTCGTCAATTTCAATTTTTCCAACTCTAAAGCTAAGACCTTTTCTTCATGTTCCATTTTTGCTTTCTCTTTCCTCTCATCAGACTCTCTCTGTAATCTTCTTTCCTCAGCCTGAGCCTCTTTTTGAAGTCTTTCATTTTCAGCTTCTTTTTCAAGTCTTTTATTTTCAGCCTCTTTTTGAAGTCTTTCAGCTTCTAGCTGTAGCTGGAGTTTTCTTTCCTCAGCTTCTGATTCCCTTTTTTGTTTTTCCATTTCCATTTGGAATCTCTTTTCATCCACCTGCATCTGCAGTTTCTTTTGTTCAGCTTCCATCTGCAGTTTCTTTTGTTCAGCTTCCATTGCTTTATCATATCGAGCAGTTGCAAATTCTTCTAACTTATCACCAGTCTTCCCAAGCAATTTACCCTGCTCAATAAAGTGCTCAAATGTAGACATGATGAGTAATATATAAGTCCAAAACCTGAAATAATTAACTAATTTATTTCAAACCTAAGTGTAACAAGTCTTAATTAAGCACTTGTATATTCCCATCACATTATATTATCCCAGTCTCTGTGGGAAACAAGTCTCCAATCAAAGAACTTGTATATGAAATATCAACAATCAATTCTTGATCATAAGTGCACTTCTCATTCAATAGTGCACGACACTATTCATCATTCATTTATCATCAGTGTAGTAGTAACAGTGCATTAGCATAGCCCATTAACTAATTACTATAACTGTAAACAATGACTATGTAAACACATGCAGAATGTAAACATTGAAAATGTAAACAATACAAACAATGTAAACAATAACAATGTAAACAATAACAAAGATCAGCAACAATACAAAAACTTTCGCAGAAATCAACTAAAAATAAAGCAGAAATTAATGAAATATCACAAAAAATGTGACGATATCTGCGATAGAATTAAACAAAATACATGACACCACAGTGTATAAACAAAAATGTTGTATGAAACTAAATTATAGACAAGAGTAGGCTAACAAATACAAACAAATCAAAACAAAACTAAAGAATGCGAAATAATAACGAAAACAATATTAAAACATGTCATCACAACTAACATAAATAGCAACAGAAGTCGCTTAGCAAATTCCAGTATCGGAAATTTGCAAACCCTACAGAAAACGCTCACAATAGACGACCTCTATGACGTGGCATAATCTAACGGAGACACCACCCAACCGAGAACCCGCTGAAATATAAACATATAAATATACGAATAACATATAAACATATAACATATAGAATGAGATGATACACAGAAGACTCAGCAGAAGTATAAGGGCACAGTTTACATACAAACAGGCCACTTAACTTATAGGCTTCCAATCGTCGAACAGCAGAAAAAACGGATGTCAATCAACGTCCTAAAGAGCGAAGCTCCAACGATGATGGCACATCTGAACTGCTTCCACTGCTAACACGATGGTACAAGAGCTTCTGAAATACTGTGTGTTGAGTTGTTTCGGCACTTGACCTTCTAATCCAAAAGTAAGTTGATGGAAATCGGTACTTGGCCTTCTTCAGAAAACAACCCGTTTCAACCGGCACTTGACCTTCACAAAAATGACAGCACTGGAACCTTGACAGCAGCAACTTGCTTGACTTGCGTAAAAGATAACAGCAGTCCGAGTTATCCGGCAACATGTAACAACGCCGGGTACTGTCAAATTCTTGTTTCCGTCAAAAAGTTGAAATTTTGACTTTTACCGGGCAACGCCGAGTACTTTGAAAATTTTGAAGATGTTGACTGTATTGAAGAATGTTAATTTCTTGAAGGATGCTGATGAATTCTTGTTGAAAATGAAGTGGGTAAGGGACCCCGTGTTTGCTGGTACCAGAATCAAACCAGCTTATGGCCACCAAATGATGCGTGATGCCATATGATGATGGATGGCATCCGCATGTCTGGTTTTGTGTGGTGTGCAGATGTGTTCAGTCAAAACAATGTTCATACAAAAATAACAGGGCAATCCACATAGGACGTCAGTAAACTCACGACGTATAAAGTCAATGATTCTTGTAACAGCCGTTGACGTTTTTCTTCATTATTTATTGTGGACGCCACAGTGACAAAATGGTTACGCGAATATGTAGGCACATCAAACAGTCATTATCACAGCAACATTCAATACAGCAATAGACGGTAGACAGCATTACAATGATGAGTCAGATGCATGTTATATTTCATAGTGCTGTAAATGTAGTCAGGTGAAAAACTCCATCCTTTTCTATAACAGCCAGGAGATAACCAGATATATGAGATCAGTTCACTCTCCTTAGTCTGACTTCAGCAAGACAGACACGTCTGCCGAAGTATAAATAATGTCCTCAAAAATATCCTCTAGATAACAAAGGTTTTTTCAAACCTAGTTCAGGTAACCAAGTAGCAAGTAATAGTCCTTGGGACCTGCATCAACCGATGCAGCACAATACAGCGACATGTGAGCTAGGAAAACACAGGCTATGAATCGAAATCGCTCACGACCCAAAATCGATAGAGTTAATGAAAAAAAGTCAATTTACCTTGCTTCCAAGAAATACAGAAATATCACGCCTCCCGGCATGTGGGAAACACTAGAGGTATTATCTCGAATAAACGAAATATCCATTAAGAGGACTACACATCCCTGACAGAACAAAAAATAGCGGAGATCCCCTCTTCAACGAGGCATCTCTTTCGCCATTCCAAATCGCTCACTCCACTAGTGGTGGGCGGAAACCGATCGACCAAGAAGCAAGACAAGTCATGCGCAGTCCAGCGCAAAATGACCACAGCTCAAACTTAACTGCATTCGATACCAACGCGAGAAGACAAATGCTTACCGAGAAAAGTGACTATAAATTTCAAGCAGTTGTTACCCTTGCGTTATAAAATAGATATTGAAATAAAACGATGTTGCGAGAATTTATCACGCAACAACATTCAATTTTCATTAAAAGATACTGAATGTTTCAAGCTTACCACAATTCATGGAAACAAACACAGATACGTTGATTAGCAATGAATTCTGGCACAAATACTGGCACAAATTCCCATCTGCTTATGTTCCAGGCTTTTATTTAGCAAAATTATGAGCTGGCTTCAACGCACTGTTGCTTTATCAAGCTTATTTGAACTAGTGGTCTCGAACTAACGCTCCTAAGTGAGTATATCAGCGAGTCTGGCCAATGGAGCCACGTTTCGACAAGTGTTTGAAAAAATTTTAACTTCCTACGTCTCCCCTAACAACCAAGGATAGCATTTATAGTCCGACTAATCGTGTTTAGCCTTACATATCATTCCAGCCAATCAGTTCAAATGTAACTTGTGGCCCATTTCCCGTACAATGGTGGTGTAAAAAAAATCTACCACTGAGCGATTCTGATTTTGGGTGTTGTCTGACAGCACCATCATTTTATTTTGGCTATAACTTGTTAATTCCTAGACTATTTGCATAACGTTGTACATATTCTTTGTCAGCAAACCCTAAGGAACCCAAATATATATATTTAATAGAGCTAAAATGCTGCGTTCAAAATATGCAATTCCTTCTACCTCCTGTTTCGAAGATGTGCTGTCTGGGTACTGTAATGTTTTCAAACGTAAACCCATCTATTGTCATCTTTCTAATAAGAGTTTTTCAGGATTTAAAAACCTAACTCTGGGAAGGGTAGTGAATTTATCACTGTCCGTCTGAAAAAAAAAGTTAGTGCATGTGGCCTTACACGCGTGATAGTAGTAATTGTGTATCGCGCGACGCGTGTTGGGGGTGGCATTAATAGCGAGACGCGTGTTTAATTTTGCATGCGTTCGGCTTTATGCCTCTCCCTTCTCTCTATCCTTTAGTCCATCTGTCTTTAGTTACGCCGTGTATACAATGGAATGAATGAAATATTAAAATTAGGTCATTGTTCAGCTTGCATATCTCACTGTTTTTCCAAGAAATACAGCACACGTTTCATTGAAGAAAGCGGGTAATAATACAGTAGGCTTTTACTATCAACGTGAAAGCGTTACAATTTGCAGACGACGCATAAAACAAGGGGGATTTCGAGTACAGTTATTGTGACAGCACTGTTATTTTACCATTGCTCTTTTCTTTATTAGAATTTATTTGTTAGGCTTTATATTTACCTGATAATTTATATATGTGGATTAGAATATTTCACGACACCTCCCCTCTTAAAACAGACATCCCATGTCAGTCCTTTATTCTATATACACATAGATAAATGTAAGTCAACTTGACTTTACTCTGCTGTGGTGCTATCATGGTTTTATGTAGTTGGGTCCATTCAGAGTAGGCACTACTCTTGAAATCTGCCTCAGACTTCTACAACCAATAATATATTTCGGTTATGTTACTGAACAGCCGCAAGTGTGAGTGCTTGTCTTAATGCTGCTTCGCAACCCGTATTCACCATTTCTCTTCTCTGAGTCTGCACAATGACATGTCCAGAGAACATTATATTTCCCTCAAAATGTACGTTATGAGGAGATAACATATACCTGGTGATAGCAGAGTTTTTGTAGTGGATCCCATAATCTTCTTATTATCCTGTATGAAACATTCGGAATATCCTCAATCAAAGAGGCAACTCAGGGATTCATTATGTTCCTCCGAAATGTTTACATCCAACAATTTTGTCTGATCTCAGGTTTTACTTTAATCTGATATTATCCTTTACTCAGATCCACCCTTGAGAAATATTTAGCTTTATTTAGTCTGGCAAACAGCTGATTTGTATCCGGCAATGGATCCACCTGTCCTTCTGTAATAGCATTCAGTCTCCTGTAATCTATACAGAGTCTATGTTCTCCAGAGGGCTTCCTTAAGAGTACAACACCGGAACTATATGAGGATTCACTGTGTGAAATAATTCCCTCCTTCAACAGATAGTCTATCTCTTCCTTCAAAGCTTTCTCCTTAGCAAACGGAATCGAATATGGTTTCATACAGACAGGTGTGGGGTCTATCAGTTTCATATCCTATTCCAATAGGTTTGTATGCCCTGGTCGATCTGTTAACACCTCTGCATGATTATTTAGAACCTGTTGCACTCTCTCTTTCTGAGTTTTCGTTAAATGTGTACTGATTTTCACCTGTGCTGCTGTCTCACAGGGGTGTAATGGATATTCAAATGATGAAAGTGGTTCCTTTTTCATCTCCATGGCGATGGACAAGGTCAACAAGTGTGTCTCTTCCTGATGTTCTCTTTCCAAATATTTCTTCAGGAGATTCACATGATAGATTTTTTTTTTCCCTTCTTATCTATCTTATAATTTGTTCTAGATACCTTCTCTAAAACTGTATATGGACCCTGCCATCCAATTTGTAACTTATTCTGACTCCCGGGCAAAAGAAGCAGTACTTTCTCTCCCACAGCCAAATTTCTGTCTTTCGCCTTCCTGTTATAATAGGCAGCATGTTTCTTCCTGGCTTGTTTCAAATTTTCATTGGCAAGTTTCCAGCCAGTTTTTAAACGAGTGGTCAGCTCATTCACATATTGGTATGAAGATGTAATGTTTTCCTCTGCCTTTTCATCAGTCCACGTTCTTAACAAAGCTACATGTGGACCTTTAATTGTGTGGACCTATTTGTCCATGCACCGGTATGGTCTCTTCCACTCGAAGCTTTATAGTGATGATTTTTCCTCCCAGAATTATCATGCACAAAACGACCGCTACCAATTTTTTCTTTTGGGGCTTTCTCCCCACTTAAAATTCTTGATGAGAGATTTCCTCTCTACATCTTCTTCCTCCAGTTTGTTTAAGTCCGATTGAGGGATTGTCGGCTTATCCTGGGGTAAGACATCTTTTTGCACTCTCCGCATAGTGGCCATTGTAAAACAGTTAAGTGAAGCTTGTCCGTGAAAAGGGGCTTCCCATTCCATTTTGGTCCACTTTATCAAATCTATTTTTCTTTTTATTATCAGGCCTAATTTTGCCCCGTGGCGTGTCCAGGTCCTGATCAATGTTCCCACTTGTGGGTGTTCCCTCATGTGCTATGCTACACCTTTCTACAAAATTCTCAATGTCCCATCTTGCTTTGGGCCAATAATAATTATGAGCCACCTTTTGAATGATGGTACCTATCTTCTCATGGTCCCCATCTGGTTTCACATGTAGGCTCCTTATTAAGTCTGCCCTATATCTTTTAGGAAGTACCAGTTGTCCCTGACCTTTGGATCTAGCTCCAGTCTTCCTATACATCAACTTGTTTTTCATGTAAAAATCTCCCTTGCCTGGAGTTGTATGACAAGTTGACAATTTTCTGAAACAAGGCTTGAGTGTTTTATCCCCAGCCTGTGCCTTCCTCATCTCTTCTGGAGTGGTATCTAACATAATATCCTCCTCCTGTCTTGAGGTCGACCTGACCTGAAGGGTTGCCATATACACAGGTTTCCTTCTGCAACGGTCAGTGTCATGATTGTCCATCTGACAATTCTTACACCACCTTTTTCCTTGGTTGAAAGATTTTCTTTCATCATATTTCCTTTCATCGAATTGTGGGAATTTATTTTTATTTTCATACCGTGGCCTATCAAACTGGTGCTTACCTTTGTTTTGATCCCTAGGATCAAATTTATTAAAGTCCTGTGGTGCCCTAAAGTTATCCACTTGTTTCTTTTTATTACCTGTTACCTCTGCTTGAGCTGCTTGATACCTTTCAGCAACATTTAGCAACTCACCCAGCCTCTCTGCACCTTGTTCCATGAGAAACTTTCTCAGGTCTGGAGCCATGGACTCTCTTAATTGCTCTATAAGGACCATTTCCTTAAGATCTTGGGTTTTCCCCAGAGAAGTCCATTTCTCCAAGTATGTCTCTATTCGTGCAGAGAACTGGTGATAGGTTTCACCTGACAGTAGTTTAGCATTCCTAAATTTTTTCCTATAGAATTCTGCATTCTTTTCATATCTTAACAAAAGAGCCTGCTTTAGCATGTCATAATTTTCCTGATCACCTCTGCTCATTTTTGCAAAAACTTCATAAGCTGCCCCACGAAGTCCTTGAGATAACTTTAAGCTCCACCTTTCTCTCTCTAACCCATACGTGGTAGCTAATAGTTCATACCTATTTAGGTAGCTCTCTATATCATCGTCTTTCTCAACAAAATGATCTAAATGAAAATTCATAGCTGAGGTTGAGGCTCCTTGGCTAGCAGTGGCATCAGAGGCAAAGGGACTGGCACCATTTTCAGGAGCATGGCCCTGAAACTCAAACTCCCTTAGTCGTAACTCATGTTCCCTTTGTAATCTCTTCTCCTCCTTTTCTGCTTCCCTCTCTGCAGTCAATCTTCTTTCTTCTGCTTCCCTTTCTGCAGCTAATTTCTTCTCTTCCCTTTCTGCAGCCAATCTTCTTTCTTCTGCTTCCCTTTCTGCAGCTAATTTCTTCTCTTCCCTTTCTGCAGCCAATCTTTTGTCTTCTCTTTCTGCCTCCAATTTCTTAGCCTCAGCCTCAATCTGCAACCTCTTAATTTCTTTTTCAGCCTCTAACTTTCTTTCGGCTTCAAACCTTCTTTCTTCGCGTTCAATAAATTTGTCACATTCCGTAGTGACATAGGCAACCATAACTTGCCCATCTAATCCTAACTCTTTTGCAGTCTGAACCGCAGCAGATCGAAATTTGGCCAGGTCCGCCATTGTCTATCAGGTAAATTTATACAATGTCTAACCAACAATTCAGTCTCTAAATATATATCTAATGGACAACACAGGCACCGTGAGCTCAACCTTATTTAATTCCACCCAAGGATACCTTTTAATTCTTATATTCCCTGAAGTGAATTACCCCCACTATTTTTAATAGGTAAGGATTCAAAATCCCAAGAGCGAGACCCCAATATATGTGGTGAAGTGGGATGTTATAAATATGTATAGGGGACTTAGTGTACTGACTGAGATCAGCTGTGAAGGTATCTATATCTAATAAGAGTAGTGTATTATAGATAACCTTACTTGCTGCCACATATATATATATATCTCAGTCAGAATTATTCTGGAATAGTGTGATGACTACGTTGTATGTCTAGGGTATGTGTATGATGAAGTGTAAGTCATAACAACAACAGACAGATAAACAATTTAATTTATTCCACCACACTTGACAACACTGTGACACTCACATACATATAACACTCTAAAGGATATCTTAAAGGAGTCACTGATAACTTTTCAAATAACAATATGTATTCATTGCTGTTATGAATGAATATGTGTCCTGATTCAAATACAAAGGGAACCAGGAATCACAATCAATTTTACTTACAAGTTATATGTACAGAATTTATCAATATGAATATTGTAGTGACATATATTATTAAAAGTATCCTATGTGTGTCAGTTGTGTAGTAGTAATATGAGGTAATACTGGTTTTGTTTTGTTCAAGCTCTGTTGGTATTTGTCATCATGACTTCAATAGTTTGTCTTTATTGGAACTAGTATTGGAGATGTTCTCAGTTCCTGATATTAAAACAATTTACTTCCCCTCTTAAGTTTATGTTACAATGTTATTTTAAGATGGGGGTACATAATTTTGAGCTCAGCTGGCCACATCAGCTTATCTTGCGTGATGGCGGCAGGAAAAGACTCCTCTGCTCGAGTTCTCCCCTGTGCTCTGGAGACACCTCACTGATAGCTAAATGGACCAAGGAGTATGCTGTCCGACTCTGGATTCAGCAAAGCTCTGACCAGGTGCTGCTCAATACCATCAAGACCACGGTCCCTGAAAACAAGAAGGATGTACCTTCTACGTCATAACTAATTTATACTCTCTTTTTACACTGAGCACAATACACCACAAACATTGAGTTCAGAGCGTTAGGCCAACTGTCAGCTTCATCTGAAATACTTTATACCAGTATTAACCTCCTTAATGGTTACTACGCCTCTGCACTTCCAGCATTATTTCTTTCTAGTCAATCATCTAGGTGTCAGTGTACTGTTTGGCCATTCCATGCCGTTTTACTTTCCTCCGACACCTTCTGTTCAGGCTGGAGCATTATAGGCTTTACATCATGTTTGCTACTGAACTACACATATATACAGGCATAAATTAACAATTCACATTCAATTTTCATTAAAAGATACTGAATGTTTCAAGCTTACCACAATTCATGGAAACAAACACAGATACGTTGATTAGCAATGAATTCTGGCACAAATACTGGCACAAATTCCCATCTGCTTATGTTCCAGGCTTTTATTTAGCAAAATTATGAGCTGGCTTCAACGCACTGTTGCTTTATCAAGCTTATTTGAACTAGTGGTCTCGAACTAACGCTCCTAAGTGAGTATATCAGCGAGTCTGGCCAATGGAGCCACGTTTCGACAAGTGTTTTGAAAAAATTTTTAACTTCCTACGTCTCCCCTAACAACCAAGGATAGCATTTATAGTCCGACTAATCGTGTTTAGCCTTACATATCGTTCCAGCCAATCAGTTCAAATGTAACTTGTGGCCCATTTCCCGTACAATGGTGGTGTAAAAAAATCTACCACTGAGCGATTCTGATTTTGGGTGTTGTCTGACAGCACCATCATTTTATTTTGGCTATAACTTGTTAATTCCTAGACTATTTGCATAACGTTGTACATATTCTTTGTCAGCAAACCCTAAGGAACCCAAATATATATATTTAATAGAGCTAAAATGCTGCGTTCAAAATATGCAATTCCTTCTACCTCCTGTTTCGAAGATGTGCTGTCTGGGTACTGTAATGTTTTCAAACGTAAACCCATCTATTGTCATCTTTCTAATAAGAGTTTTTTCAGGATTTAAAAACCTAACTCTGGGAAGGGTAGTGAATTTATCACTGTCCGTCTGAAAAAAAAAAGTTAGTGCATGTGGCCTTACACGCGTGATAGTAGTAATTGTGTATCGCGCGACGCGTGTTGGGGGTGGCATTAATAGCGAGACGCGTGTTTAATTTTGCATGCGTTCGGCTTTATGCCTCTCCCTTCTCTCTATCCTTTAGTCCATCTGTCTTTAGTTACGCCGTGTATACAATGGAATGAATGAAATATTAAAATTAGGTCATTGTTCAGCTTGCATATCTCACTGTTTTTCCAAGAAATACAGCACACGTTTCATTGAAGAAAGCGGGTAATAATACAGTAGGCTTTTACTATCAACGTGAAAGCGTTACAATTTGCAGACGACGCATAAAACAAGGGGGATTTCGAGTACAGTTATTGTGACAGCACTGTTATTTTACCATTGCTCTTTTCTTTATTAGAATTTATTTGTTAGGCTTTATATTTACCTGATAATTTATATATGTGGATTAGAATATTTCACGACACCTCCCCTCTTAAAACAGACATCCCATGTCAGTCCTTTATTCTATATACACATAGATAAATGTAAGTCAACTTGACTTTACTCTGCTGTGGTGCTATCATGGTTTTATGTAGTTGGGTCCATTCAGAGTAGGCACTACTCTTGAAATCTGCCTCAGACTTCTACAACCAATAATATATTTCGGTTATGTTACTGAACAGCCGCAAGTGTGAGTGCTTGTCTTAATGCTGCTTCGCAACCCGTATTCACCATTTCTCTTCTCTGAGTCTGCGCAATGACATGTCCAGAGAATATTATATTTCCCTCAAAATGTACGTTATGAGGAGATAACATATACCTGGTGATAGCAGAGTTTTCGTAGTGGATCCCATAATCTTCTTATTATCCTGTATGAAACATTCGGAATATCCTCAATCAAAGAGGCAACTCAGGGATTCATTACGTTCCTCCGAAATGTTTACATCCAACAATTTTGTCTGATCTCAGGTTTTACTGGAATCTGATATTATCCTTTACTCAGATCCACCCTTGAGAAATATTTAGCTTTATTTAGTCTGGCAAACAGCTGATTTGTATCCGGCAATGGATCCACCTGTCCTTCTGTAATAGCATTCAGTCTCCTGTAATCTATACAGAGTCTATGTTCTCCAGAGGGCTTCCTTAAGAGTACAACACCGGAACTATATGAGGATTCACTGTGTGAAATAATTCCCTCCTTCAACAGATAGTCTATCTCTTCCTTCAAAGCTTTCTCCTTAGCAAACGGAATCGAATATGGTTTCATACAGACAGGTGTGGGGTCTATCAGTTTCATATCATATTCCAATAGGTTTGTATGCCCTGGTCGGTCTGTTAACACCTCTGCATGATTATTTAGAACCTGTTGCACTCTCTCTTTCTGAGTTTTCGTTAAATGTGTACTGATTTTCACCTGTGCTGCTGTCTCACAGGGGTGTAATGGATATTCAAATGATGAAAGTGGTTCCTTTTTCATCTCCATGGCGATGGACAAGGTCAACAAGTGTGTCTCTTCCTGATGTTCTCTTTCCAAATATTTCTTCAGGAGATTCACATGATAGATTTTTTTTTTCCCTTCTTATCTATCTTATAATTTGTTCTAGATACCTTCTCTAAAACTGTATATGGACCCTGCCATCCAATTTGTAACTTATTCTGACTCCCGGGCAAAAGAAGCAGTACTTTCTCTCCCACAGCCAAATTTCTGTCTTTCGCCTTCCTGTTATAATAGGCAGCATGTTTCTTCCTGGCTTGTTTCAAATTTTCATTGGCAAGTTTCCAGCCAGTTTTTAAACGAGTGGTCAGCTCATTCACATATTGGTATGAAGATGTAATGTTTTCCTCTGCCTTTTCATCAGTCCACGTTCTTAACAAAGCTACATGTGGACCTTTAATTGTGTGGACCTATTTGTCCATGCACCGGTATGGTCTCTTCCACTCGAAGCTTTATAGTGATGATTTTTCCTCCCAGAATTATCATGCACAAAACGACCGCTACCAATTTTTCTTTTGGGGCTTTCTCCCCACTTAAAATTCTTGATGAGAGATTTCCTCTCTACATCTTCTTCCTCCAGTTTGTTTAAGTCCGATTGAGGGATTGTCGGCTTATCCTGGGGTAAGACATCTTTTTGCACTCTCCGCATAGTGGCCATTGTAAAACAGTTAAGTGAAGCTTGTCCGTGAAAAGGGGCTTCCCATTCCATTTTGGTCCACTTTATCAAATCTATTTTTCTTTTTATTATCAGGCCTAATTTTGCCCCGTGGCGTGTCCAGGTCCTGATCAATGTTCCCACTTGTGGGTGTTCCCTCATGTGCTATGCTACACCTTTCTACAAAATTCTCAATGTCCCATCTTGCTTTGGGCCAATAATAATTGTGAGCCACCTTTTGAATGATGGTACCTATCTTCTCATGGTCCCCATCTGGTTTCACATGTAGGCTCCTTATTAAGTCTGCCCTATATCTTTTAGGAAGTACCAGTTGTCCCTGACCTTTGGATCTAGCTCCAGTCTTCCTATACATCAACTTGTTTTTTCATGTAAAAATCTCCCTTGCCTGGAGTTGTATGACAAGTTGACAATTTTCTGAAACAAGGCTTGAGTGTTTTATCCCCAGCCTGTGCCTTCCTCATCTCTTCTGGAGTGGTATCTAACATAATATCCTCCTCCTGTCTTGAGGTCGACCTGACCTGAAGGGTTGCCATATACACAGGTTTCCTTCTGCAACGGTTAGTGTCATGATTGTCCATCTGACAATTCTTACACCACCTTTTTCCTTGGTTGAAAGATTTTCTTTCATCATATTTCCTTTCATCGAATTGTGGGAATTTATTTTTATTTTCATACCGTGGCCTATCAAACTGGTGCTTACCTTTGTTTTGATCCCTAGGATCAAATTTATTAAAGTCCTGTGGTGCCCTAAAGTTATCCACTTGTTTCTTTTTATTACCTGTTACCTCTGCTTGAGCTGCTTGATACCTTTCAGCAACATTTAGCAACTCACCCAGCCTCTCTGCACCTTGTTCCATGAGAAACTTTCTCAGGTCTGGAGCCATGGACTCTCTTAATTGCTCTATAAGGACCATTTCCTTAAGATCTTGGGTTTTCCCCAGAGAAGTCCATTTCTCCAAGTATGTCTCTATTCGTGCAGAGAACTGGTGATAGGTTTCACCTGACAGTAGTTTAGCATTCCTAAATTTTTTCCTATAGAATTCTGCATTCTTTTCATATCTTAACAAAAGAGCCTGCTTTAGCATGTCATAATTTTCCTGATCACCTCTGCTCATTTTTGCAAAAACTTCATAAGCTGCCCCACGAAGTCCTTGAGATAACTTTAAGCTCCACCTTTCTCTCTCTAACCCATACGTGGTAGCTAATAGTTCATACCTATTTAGGTAGCTCTCTATATCATCGTCTTTCTCAACAAAATGATCTAAATGAAAATTCATAGCTGAGGTTGAGGCTCCTTGGCTAGCAGTGGCATCAGAGGCAAAGGGACTGGCACCATTTTCAGGAGCATGGCCCTGAAACTCAAACTCCCTTAGTCGTAACTCATGTTCCCTTTGTAATCTCTTCTCCTCCTTTTCTGCTTCCCTCTCTGCAGTCAATCTTCTTTCTTCTGCTTCCCTTTCTGCAGCTAATTTCTTCTCTTCCCTTTCTGCAGCCAATCTTCTTTCTTCTGCTTCCCTTTCTGCAGCTAATTTCTTCTCTTCCCTTTCTGCAGCCAATCTTTTGTCTTCTCTTTCTGCCTCCAATTTCTTAGCCTCAGCCTCAATCTGCAACCTCTTAATTCTTTTTCAGCCTCTAACTTTCTTTCGGCTTCAAACCTTCTTTCTTCGCGTTCAATAAATTTGTCACATTCCGTAGTGACATAGGCAACCATAACTTGCCCATCTAATCCTAACTCTTTTGCAGTCTGAACCGCAGCAGATCGAAATTTGGCCAGGTCCGCCATTGTCTATCAGGTAAATTTATACAATGTCTAACCAACAATTCAGTCTCTAAATATATATCTAATGGACAACACAGGCACCGTGAGCTCAACCTTATTTAATTCCACCCAAGGATACCTTTTAATTCTTATATTCCCTGAAGTGAATTACCCCCACTATTTTTAATAGGTAAAGATTCAAAATCCCAAGAGCGAGACCCCAATATATGTGGTGAAGTGGGATGTTATAAATATGTATAGGGGACTTAGTGTACTGACTGAGATCAGCTGTGAAGGTATCTATATCTAATAAGAGTAGTGTATTATAGATAACCTTACTTGCTGCCACATATATATATATATCTCAGTCAGAATTATTCTGGAATAGTGTGATGACTACGTTGTATGTCTAGGGTATGTATGATGAAGTGTAAGTCATAACAACAACAGACAGATAAACAATTTAATTTATTCCACCACACTTGACAACACTGTGACACTCACATACATATAACACTCTAAAGGATATCTTAAAGGAGTCACTGATAACTTTTCAAATAACAATATGTATTCATTGCTGTTATGAATGAATATGTGTCCTGATTCAAATACAAAGGGAACCAGGAATCACAATCAATTTTACTTACAAGTTATATGTACAGAATTTATCAATATGAATATTGTAGTGACATATATTATTAAAAGTATCCTATGTGTGTCAGTTGTGTAGTAGTAATATGAGGTAATACTGGTTTTGTTTTTTTTCAAGCTCTGTTGGTATTTGTCATCATGACTTCAATAGTTTGTCTTTATTGGAACTAGTATTGGAGATGTTCTCAGTTCCTGATATTAAAACAATTTACTTCCCCTCTTAAGTTTATGTTACAATGTTATTTTAAGATGGGGGTACATAATTTTGAGCTCAGCTGGCCACATCAGCTTATCTTGCGTGATGGCGGCAGGAAAAGACTCCTCTGCTCGATTTCTCCCCTGTGCTCTGGAGACACCTCACTGATAGCTAAATGGACCAAGGAGTATGCTGTCCGACTCTGGATTCAGCAAAGCTCTGACCAGGTGCTGCTCAATACCATCAAGACCACGGTCCCTGAAAACAAGAAGGATGTACCTTCTACGTCATAACTAATTTATACTCTCTTTTTACACTGAGCACAATACACCACAAACATTGAGTTCAGAGCGTTAGGCCAACTGTCAGCTTCATCTGAAATACTTTATACCAGTATTAACCTCCTTAATGGTTACTACGCCTCTGCACTTCCAGCATTATTTCTTTCTAGTCAATCATCTAGGTGTCAGTGTACTGTTTGGCCATTCCATGCCGTTTTACTTTCCTCCGACACCTTCTGTTCAGGCTGGAGCATTATAGGCTTTACATCATGTTTGCTACTGAACTACACATATATACAGGCATAAATTAACAATTCACATTCAATTTTCATTAAAAGATACTGAATGTTTCAAGCTTACCACAATTCATGGAAACAAACACAGATGCGTTGATTAGCAATGAATTCTGGCACAAATACTGGCACAAATTCCCAGTATATCAGCGAGTCTGGCCAATGGAGCCACGTTTCGACAAGTGTTTGAAAAAATTTTAACTTCCTACGTCTCCCCTAACAACCAAGGATAGCATTTATAGTCCGACTAATCGTGTTTAGCCTTACATATCATTCCAGCCAATCAGTTCAAATGTAACTTGTGGCCCATTTCCCGTACAATGGTGGTGTAAAAAAAATCTACCACTGAGCGATTCTGATTTTGGGTGTTGTCTGACAGCACCATCATTTTATTTTGGCTATAACTTGTTAATTCCTAGACTATTTGCATAACGTTGTACATATTCTTTGTCAGCAAACCCTAAGGAACCCAAATATATATATTTAATAGAGCTAAAATGCTGCGTTCAAAATATGCAATTCCTTCTACCTCCTGTTTCGAAGATGTGCTGTCTGGGTACTGTAATGTTTTCAAACGTAAACCCATCTATTGTCATCTTTCTAATAAGAGTTTTTCAGGATTTAAAAACCTAACTCTGGGAAGGGTAGTGAATTTATCACTGTCCGTCTGAAAAAAAAAGTTAGTGCATGTGGCCTTACACGCGTGATAGTAGTAATTGTGTATCGCGCGACGCGTGTTGGGGGTGGCATTAATAGCGAGACGCGTGTTTAATTTTGCATGCGTTCGGCTTTATGCCTCTCCCTTCTCTCTATCCTTTAGTCCATCTGTCTTTAGTTACGCCGTGTATACAATGGAATGAATGAAATATTAAAATTAGGTCATTGTTCAGCTTGCATATCTCACTGTTTTTCCAAGAAATACAGCACACGTTTCATTGAAGAAAGCGGGTAATAATACAGTAGGCTTTTACTATCAACGTGAAAGCGTTACAATTTGCAGACGACGCATAAAACAAGGGGGATTTCGAGTACAGTTATTGTGACAGCACTGTTATTTTACCATTGCTCTTTTCTTTATTAGAATTTATTTGTTAGGCTTTATATTTACCTGATAATTTATATATGTGGATTAGAATATTTCACGACAAAGGTGGGGAATTTAGTTTGACTGCATTGTACGGTCATGTGTGGAAATGAATATAGCGTGTGTACAAGCGATTAAGGGAGGCGTTCCCGTCCTGGGCTCATTGTCCCGTCTTATCCCCCCCTTTTTTTTCTACATCCTCATCTGCGGTAACTTAACAGCCTCTTAGGGCCACGTTTCCATCCACTGATGGTCGATCTTAATTAAAAGTCTGGGAGCTTCCCTGGTGTAAAGAGACATGCCAGTACCCAGCCTTGTGTGTCTCCATATTCACCAACGTGGAACCCATTTCTCCAACATTTTTGTAGTTTGTCTTTGGTGATAAATTGCAGAGGCATAATGTTGCTATAAGTGTCAGGGGAAAATACTAGACAGAATCCTGCTAGACAAATTAAAAGATGTTATAGACTGACACTTCAGGGAGGAATAGACAAGGATTTGGAAACAATAACAAAACAGAAAAACAGATCCTGTACAGACCAGATAACAATATTGTTGTAATATTTGAACAGAGCGTGGAACAGAATTTACTACTTTGCATTAGATTTGTGGACTATGACAAGTACCTTGACGGTTTAGACAGAAGATCTAGTGAGACACTGTGGAGTCCCCGATAAGTTTATTAGCCTAATACGGAAAACATACGGATACATGGACACGTAGAGCTCTTCATGAAGAACAACTCACATTACCCTTTCAGATAACAATTGGAGTGCGACAGGGATGCCTCGTGTCATCATCTCTTCTTACCATCTATAATGAAAGCAACAACGCCAGAAATGGAAATCAATGGACTCTGCCAGAACAGCTTAACGATCTAGATTTGACCGATGATATTGCCCTTCTGAACCATAACTGAAGCCAGAGGCATGACAGAATGAGAACACTTGATGAGAAGTCGCAGCAATTGGGTCTGGAAGAATACAGAGAGAACACAAATATTATGAAAATAAAAGCGCCAAATTTTAACCTGACTGCGCTTAGGCACAAAATCCCTACAAGATTTAGACTCGTGCATACATCTTTGCAGCAACTTAGACAAGGTTGAAGGAACGAATAGTGGTATCAGGATATGAGTGCAACAAGACAAAATGAGCTTTTACTGCACTCGATACTGTATGAAACATGTACACAAACAAACAACAAACAAACACACATGCGCGACATAAAAATGAGAATCTTCAACTCAAATGCCAGGGTAGTCCTATTGTATGGCTCTGAAACATGGAGATCATGAAAAAAAGACAGGATTTAGGACGCCTAAATACATTTTGGGCGTCCGATTAACAAGAGTGGTTAGAGCGCTGGGCTGTCGCGACAAAGGTACCGGGTTCAATTCACAGTATCCAGTGTACCCATCTGAAAATGGGTACCTGCCTTTGCTCTTGACTTAAGGAAGGAAAAGGCGGAGAGGAAGAGAACTTGTCACCCCTACCTCTGGATGTTGGACCTAGTCTACTGAAGTATCTAGCGCTTTTCTCCCCTACGGCTACATCTGTTTTGGGACTACGTTTGACATACATTTTGGCAGCAACATAGACAAAGTAGCAGGGGCGGACAGTAATATGAAAATATAATACAGAACACAAGAGGGGGATTTAATTCCATTGCGGGAAATATAGAAATCAAAAGTCAGCAAGTGAAAACATTTGTTTTATTCTACTTCAATGTCAAAACAGCTTTATGACTCTGAAAAATAGATGACAAAAACAGCCTTAACGAAGGTTAGACTTTCTTAAACGCCAAAACAGCTTTATGGCTCTGAAAAATAGATGACAAAAACAGCCTTAACGAAGGTTAGACTTTCCGTCAAAACGGTTTTATGGCTCTGAAAAAAAAAGATGACAAAAACAGCCTTAACGAAGGTAAGACTTTCTTATACGTCAAAACAGCTTTATGGCTCTGAAAAATAGATGACCAAAAAAAAAAAAACACCAGCATTAACAAAAGTTAGACTTTCATAAATGCATGTTTGCGCAGAACAGAATTATCATGGTATGACAAGATCAACTGTGTGGAACTGTTGACAAGAACTGAACAATAACCAGTTGATTAACAGGTGAAGATCAGACGTAGATGCTGAATAGACCACACGTTGAGGAAACCTGCAGATAGTATTTCAAGGCAGCGCGTATTCTGGAACCCACAGGATAAAGAAAATAGAGGCAAACTTAAGACATCAAGGGAACGGAATTGAAGACAGGCATAACAAGGATAGGAAGACCTAGAAAGAGCTTGAATGGATGGTACAGACCATGAGGACTTGGCGTGAACTAAATGAAGACCCATGCTGCATTGGGAGTAGAGAAGTATTAAAACGATGGCCCCTTGCCCTCTCTTAACGTAACTCCGGTAAGGTTAAAGGTTAAAAAAAAGGAAACGGTAGTCTCATAACACTTACTGCCGCATGGGAATGAAGTGTTGGAGACTTCACTAAGTCCTGCTGTGAGAGGAGGGGTGCGAAGTTCCCTTCCTCGCTCATTTTAGCCGTCCTTAAAACTCAAGATAGACTGGAGCGTGACGCCACCATGTTTCTAACCCGGTACCTTTGCCGTGAGAGGCTAGCGTTCCGGCCACTCTGCCAATCGAATGGTGTAACTTTGGTACCCTTGTTAAATATTTTTCATCACATCAGACGTTATTTATTTTGTCCTTCAAGCAGGGTTATGTGTGCCGGAGATGAAAGAAGAAGAAGAAGGAAGTAACCGAAAAGTCCATTTTTCTGACTCCCTCCAATAAAAAAAAAAAAAAAAAAGACGTCGACATTCATTGGGAGTCTGGATCTTACCCCGCAGTCAATTTTTACTGACCAATCGTCTTACAATACCGTGACGCAGATTTTTTTTTTAAGTCTTTCTCCGTCTGACCTTTTTTTTTTTTGTTTGTTCTGTTTTGTATTATTTCTCTTGGCTGCCACGTTATAGGCCAGAGTAGAATATGTACAGAAGGGAAGACATCTTGGATAAACAGACGGAAGTTGTTAGCCGTAACCGAGCAACGGTTTATTCATGGCCGTCGTCAGTTCCCAGTCCTGGACAAACTGTATGGAGATATCAACATCCTGAAGCCTGACCACTGTTGTCTTTTGGAAATAGTCAAGTTGACGTCTGACAGTGTACGAAGATGATGATTATGATGAGGAGGAAGAATGTCTCGTGCTTTCTCTCTCTCTCTCTCTCTCTCTCTCTCTCTCTCTCTCTCTCTCTCTCTCTCTCTCTCTCTCTCTCTCTCTCTCTCTCTGTCTTTCTCTCGCTTTCACTGCTCTACCTTTCTCTCTCTTTCACTTCCTCTCTTTCTCTTTCCTTTTCTATCTCTCTGTCTCTCTCTCTCTTTCACTCATTCTCTTCGTTCTCACTCTTTCACATTTTTGTCTCTCTTTCTTTCATTCTTTCTCTTTCTCTCTTACATTCTTTCCCTCTTTCTTTCTTCTTTCTCTCTCTTTTTGTGTCTCTTTTTGTCTCTTTCACTCTATCTCTCGTTGTATCTCTTTCCCTCTCTTTCTCTCTTTCATTCACTGTCCTTATCTCTCTCTCTCTCTTCTTTTTCTCTCTTTCTCTTTCCTTCTCTCTTTCACACTTTCTGTGTCTCTCATTCTCTCTCTTCTTTCTCTCTCTACTTTCTCTCTCTCTTTCACTCACTGTTTCTCTCACACTCTTTCTTTCATTCTATCTCTTTCTCTCTTAGTTCTCTCTCTTTCTCTTTTACTCTCTCTCTCTTTTGCTCTCTATCTCTCTTCTTTCTCTGTCTTTCAGACACTCTTCCCCCCCTCTCTCTCTTGTTTCTTTCTCATTTTAATTCAAAGTCAGTGTATTTTCCCCAGCGTTAGGATTACATATGAGATTAATGTATCAATCAGCATTGTTTTAAGCATGACGATAATCCGAGCAAATAATCCGCCAATAAGTGAGTGATGTGATTGAGTTATATTTTACTCTATCTGCTGCACGCCCTGATGACGTCACTATTTTTCCTGTGATCATTTTATTTCTGTCCATTCCCTGTCCACGTGACTGGAACTTTGTAGTCAAACTTATCACGTGATTTACGGTCAATGGTCAGTGCTCCATGAAAAACTTGATAGGTCTATGTGTTCTTTTCATGAATTTTCAACTTAGCTTTCATGGTGCAATGCGCGCATTTTCAGTATTTTCCTGAAAAAGCTGGTGGGATTGTTTCGTTGTTGGTTTCAAACGTTTCAGTAAGACAGTAATATGGGAGTTTTCATGTGGTTTTTCCGCCAGTCTGCCTTTTGAGCAGTCTATGTGTCTAGCATTTTCCCCACCCCGTATATTATTCTGTAATGCCAAGCAATTCTCAGTTGCTTAGTAACGCAGTACTGAAGACATCTTTGCCTTGCGCATCTGTTGAGGTATTCCAAGAACGCGCAAGAGTGGCTCGTGTATCATTTTGGGCTGAAGTCCTAATTCGAATGTGCTAGAATATGAGTATTTCTCGTCAGAACTATGTAGGTTGGCTCCGGTATAATTACTTCCAGCGTGTGTTTGATACAACTCAGTTTTAACACAATACAGTCGTTTCTCCTATAACGCGATATGTGCATTCCTAAAAATTAGTTCGTTGTGGAATTTCGCCCAATAAAAATAACACGGCGTATGGGGGGAAAATAGGTTTATGGGGCAGAGCACTGAAAGCCTGGAAGTCTCGTAAGTAATACACTTTAAAAAAAAATGTGGTGTTTGAAGCCACTGAACCAGCCACTACTATCACTATAAGGAAGCACTTCAGCAAAATTTGGAGATTTTTCTATAATATATTTATATATAGCTAATGTTTTCTCTTTAATTGTGGGTTACCTTCTTTCCCATCGCAATTTAGTTTTGTCTTCGATCCATACACTCAACAGTCTTTCCATTTCTTCTATTCCTTTAAGTTGCAAATAAATATTAGACAAACATAAAGGTTTGTTTTCAGGCACTTCTAAGAAATAAAGAACACTAGACAACAGAAAAACAACAGACGTGAGTGGCTTACCCAGGATTTGAACCCCGGACCTTCCGTACGACAACACCGCCTAGCTATACAAGCGAATCACACTATCCTCCCGGCCAGCTAGGCATCCCCAAAAAAAGATGCTTTACTGACCGGTCATTAGTGCGAAACGCAAGACAACACCGGAAGTTTACAATGGGCGGCTTAGCCTTATTAATGACGCAATCACTTCTGTTGTTCCCCTATTATACAGTATATGTCAGTCCACACAAGACAAAGACCTTGATACTGTGTCTAGTAAATGATAGAAGACTTAAGAACAGTAGTATAGAACATTTATAACATATAAGGAAGGGAAACCCGAGGCCTGTAAACAGTAAATAAATATTAGACAAATATAAAGGTATGTTTTAAGGCACTCGTAAGAAATAAAGAAGTAGAACACTAGACAACAGAAAAACAACAGACGTGAGTGGCTTACCCAGGATTTGAACCCGGACCTTCCGTACGACAACACCGCCTAGCTATACAAGCGAATCACACTAATCTCCCGGCCAGTTAGGCACCCCCCCCCAAAAAAAAATGCTTTACTGACCGGTCATTGGTGCGAAACGCAAGACAACACCGGAAGTTTACAATGGGCAGCTTAGCCTTATTAATGACGCAATCACTTCTGTTGTTCCCCTATTATACAGTATATGTCAGTCCACACAAGACAAAAACCTTGATACTGTGTCTAGTAAATGATAGAAGACTTAAGAACAGTAGTATAGAACAGAGGGTAGGTTTCTGGTATTGTATAAACATTTATAACGTATAAGGAAGGGAAACCCGAGGCCTGTAAACAGTAAATAAATATTAGACAAACATAAAGGTATGTTTTCAGGCACTCGTAAGAAATAAAGAAGTAGAACACTAGACAACAGAAAAACAACAGACTTGAGTGGCTTACCCAGGATTTGAATCCCTGACCTTCCGTACGACAATACCGCCTAGCTATACAAGCGTGAGGATAGTGTGATTCGCATGTATAGCTAGGCGGTGTTGTCTTTAAGTTGCAAAAGACTTTGCAGCACGCGCAATTGTTCGTCTAAAAAGTTTCTTTCATTTTTACACCGTTATCTCTGATGGTGCGCAACGTGGATTCCCTTAGGCATGTTGCTGTTGGATATCACATGTTCTCTCGTTTCTGTCAAAACGTTTTATTATTTGAAGCTTCTCCTATATTCTTATGGCTTTCCTTTTTCGTTCACGATTTGGATTTGTATAACTTACTCATGTTTATAGCAAGTAGAAATGAAAGTACACTACTTGGGAGAACAGAACAACGATACATTCTCGTAGGGCATGAGGTGTGTGTATGTGTTCTTTTTTCCTCCGCGGGTCACTACGTCCAGTTTGTTGGCGTTCACCTGGTGTTACTCGGTACCGCAAATCATAGTCACCTCGTGAGAAATCGTGTATTAGCTAACACGAATTCGCATTTTATTAAAAAAAACACGCGGTGTAACAGGAGAGATTGTACATCTCTTTATGTCTACCAGTATTTCTTCTTCGTTCACCCTCAGAAGCCAACTTGAATATGTTCAAAGAAAGCAGTGATCAGCTTGAGGCTGTTGGAATCTTCTTAGAGTTTTTTCCAGGAATGGTACTGGTGATGGTGATATGTGGTACTGGTGATGGTCATATGTGGTACTGGTGATGGTCATATGTGGTACTGGTGATGGTCATATGTGGTACTGGTGATGGTCATATGTGGTACTGGTGATGGTCATATGTGGTACTGGTGATGGTGATATGTGGTACTGGTGATGGTCATATGTGGTACTGGTGATGGTGATATGTGGTACTGGTGATGGTGATATGTGGTACTGGTGATGGTTATATGTGGTACTGGTGATGGTGATATGTGGTACTGGTGATGGTCATATGTGGTACTGGTGATGGTCATATGTGGTACTGGTGATGGTCATATGTGGTACTGGTGATGGTCATATGTGGTACTGGTGATGGTCATATGTGGTACTGGTGATGGTCATATGTGGTACTGGTGATGGTCATATGTGGTACTGGTGATGGTCATATGCAGTGGCATACTAAGGGGGGATGCGAGGGGGTCGATGCGCCCTGGGTGACAGCCTGGAAGGGGGTGCCATTAGACACTATTATGATAGTAGGCCTACTTGCTGTTAAAAAAATATATGCAAGTGTATTTCTTTACGGGGGAGTGTGTCAAAGGTAGGATCCGCCCCTGGTGCCATATACTTTAGGGACGCCATATGACTCATATGTGCTTTCTCTATTCCTCATATGTAGAGCACCTTTGAAGCAAATGTTCAGCAGTTATTTTATCAGTGCCGCAGTTACACTCATCGGTAGTTCCTATCTTTAACTTGTTGAATAGACGGTATCCAAATCTGTTGTGACCTATGAGAAGTCTGAAGATTACCACTTGTTCACTTCTGCTGAGCTGGTAATATGCATCATTTTATTAAGGGTGTGGCCCGGATGCTCTGCTTTCCATTTGCTCCGACATCTACGCTTGATAAAACTCTTGGCCTCTTCATAAGTTATGCTTGTGTCAAGTTACCCGTATTTGAAGTATAGAAAACTGACAAAACTTCGGCGTGCAATGGCTTTAAAATTGTTTGTAGTAAACATTTATCGCGGCTGTCCATTAATCCGTGTCTCGGGGGGAGTCCTGCAATCTCTATGATATAACTGAAAAGCATAAGACTTGTTAATCTAATAAAGATTACACTATCAAATGTAAAATTTTCAGTTTTCATATTGTATACCATTTATTTTAAAATATAAAACATTAACAATTGTTTGCCTGTCATACTTTACTTAAGTATATGTTGTACTTCAAATATTCACATTCTACTTTCAAGTAACTATATGAGCCTCCGATTGAGAGAGTGGTTAGAGCGCTGGTCTCTAGCGGCAAAAGTGCCGGGTTCGAATCACGGTACCGACACGCTGCAGTTTACCCAGCTGTAAATGGGTACCTGACTTTGAGTTAGGGAAGGAAAAGGCAGCGAGGAAGGGAACTGGTCCCCCCCCATCTCGATGCTGCACCTAGCATGGTGAAGTCTCTAACACTTCACTCCCCCACGTCAGTATCTGCTATGGGATTGCCTTTACCTTCTTATATTCAAATAATTACTGTCATGGTTATGTACAGCCGAATGAAAAAACGCTGAAAATCTACTCTTAACTGCACTCCCAACCCATTTCAAGTTTTCCCATTATTCCGGACTACTGTATGTCTAAATATATACGTAAATAAAATACTACTAGCAACAACCCGCCAACATTAGTGATCTTGTAATCAGTTCCACATTAGTGACCTTGTCATCAGTTCCACATTAGTGATCTTGTCATCATTTCCACATTAGTGATCTTGTCATCAGTTCCACATTAGTGATCTTGTCATCATTTCCACATTAGTGATCTTGTCATCAGTTCCACATTAGTGATCTTGTCATCATTTCCACATTAGTGATCTTGTCATCAGTTCCACATTAGTGACCTTGTCACCAGTTCCACATTAGTGACCTTGTCATCAGTTCCACATTAGTGATCTTGTAATCAGTTCCACATTAGTGATCTTGTCATCATTTCCACATTAGTGATCTTGTCACCAGTTCCACATTAGTGATCTTGTCATCAGTTCCACATTAGTGACCTTGTCATCAGTTCCACATTAGTGACCTTGTCATCAGTTCCACATTAGTGATCTTGTCACCAGTTCCACATTAGTGATCTTGTCATCAGTTCCACATTAGTGACCTTGTCATCAGTTCCACATTAGTGATCTTGTCATCAGTTCCACATTAGTGATCTTGTCATCAGTTCCACATTAGTGATCTTGTCATCAGTTCCACATTAGTGACCTTGTAATCAGTTCGACATTAGTGATCTTGTCATCAGTTCCACATTAGTGACCTTGTCATACCACTTTAATCCTTCTATTCTACGCTCGAACCCGCTTATGAAAGTCTCTAACTTTTTGGTTGTGTTATTTGATGTTCTTCATGTGTCATAGCCACACAGTATAACTGATCTGACATTTATTCAATAGCGATAGCAAGTAAAAATAATAATTTAACTATAGTGTGTTGTTTCTATTACACGTATTACATTGCTGCTTCTTCTATAGTCTCGCTTGCTCGCTGTGAATGACGCGATCGTCTCTTCCGTTTAGCCATCTTATCATTTTGATCCATAATAAGAAGTCTGCAATACTTTAAATTAAAATTTTGTCTCGAAGACACAATCAAAACACTTACATGTTAAGGTTATTTTTAAGAAAAATGACGAGTTAGATCCGTTTCCCGAATGAAACTGGACAGAAGAGTATCTTGATTGTCTGTTGATTTAATGCACACCGTCACACTGTGCTATTTTCGCGAGAGTACATATAAGGGGAAACAATACAATTATTGTCTAACTTTCAACCACAGTTGCACCCTCTTAGCTGTAGTCGAAAGTTAATGCACTCTCTCGAAAATAGAAAAAAGTGCGCAAAGGCGGTGTACAAAGTGTGACAGACCGACCGACCGAAATTACGGCGGGAATTATGGTATTGGATTGTTCTATTAATTTCTCGTGAAAAGATATATCTTTATTTATTTTTGTTTAATATCCGCATTTCAGGCATATTTTTCGAGCTAGAAGATAATTGTGTACGAGACCTCTTAAGATGCCGTAAAGAGGTGCGAGACTTCTAAAATGTTAAAAGCACTTATCTAGGAAAAGGGAAACTACTTGCTGACATAGGATGTACCGGGCCGAAAGGCGCAAATATCGCAGCCCAGCTGTTAAGTATGGCACAACGTATTTTAGGGATATATATAACAGTATAGTTATAAAATACAGTTTTTTTGTTTTTTTTTTAAATTAAGACAAATCTAGCATGTAATAAACAAGAAGGTTGAATATTGTAGAAAGTGTCTGAGAATAATGTCATCGTGAGAGTTAACGAGATTTTAGATCAGATCAGATCATAAGCCTTCTCCACCTCATAGTTGTTGCAGCCGCAGGCAAGCTAGGATACGTTGGAATCTCCTTTAGAAACGGTAAGCTCTCTGAAGATCTACTTGATAAACTCACGACTGTTTCCATGTTTCAGAGTTTTATTGAATTTGAAATAAGTACAATCCATATATAACTTTTACTCTTTCTGACGAACTCCTCCAGTTGTTGCATCGACAGAGCCGTGGAAAGTTCTAACTAAACGATAAATGTTATAACGAACTCCTTCCAGTTGTTCCATCGACAGAGTCGTGGAAAGTTCTAACTGTATGATAATGTTCTGAATTTGAACTTCACTTCAAAGAAAAAAGTTTCATTTCTGTCGTACACTGTTCAGAAATAAAGTGAACTTTAGTAGCTAACTCGTGGGTTTTCGCTGGGATCGTGGGAGAAAACAGCATTACTGCTTGGGATGTCGTGCATTTGAATGCCCTACTTACAACAATGAACGGAGTGGCATATGGCAGCAATCTACTTGTCTCAACGACGAACTGTTTGGAGATGTCAGGAACCTTGAGCTGACTGCTGCCGTTATTAGAGTCATTAATGAAGAAGTCTGACTGTGAAGGAGATGTCAGGAACCTTGAGCTGACTACTACCGTTATTAGAGTCATTAATGAAGAAGTCTGACTGTGAAGGAGATGTCAGGAACCTTGAGCTGACTACTACCGTTATTAGAGTCATTAATGTAGAAGTCTGAGGGCGAACGAGATGTCATGAACCTTGAGCTGATTACTACCTTTATTAGAGTCATTAATGTAGAAGTCTGAAGGCGAACGAGATGTCAGGAACCTTGAGCTGACGACTACCGTTATTAGAGTCATTAATGTAGAAGTCTGAGGGTGAACGAGATGTCAGGAACCTTGAGCTGACGACTACCTTTATTAGAGTCATTGATGTAGAAGTCTGAAGGCGAACGAGATGTCAGGAACCTTGAGCTGACGACTACCGTTATTAGAGTCATTAATGTAGAAGTCTGAAGGCGAACGAGATGTCAGGAACCTTGAGCTGACGACTACCGTTATTAGAGTCATTAATGTAGAAGTCTGAAGGCGAACGAGATGTCAGGAACCTTGAGCTGACTACTACCTTTATTAGAGTCATTGATGTAGAAGTCTGAAGGCGAACGAGATGTCAGGAACCTTGAGCTGACGACTACCGTTATTAGAGTCATTAATGTAGAAGTCTGAAGGCGAACGAGATGTCAGGAACCTTGAGCTGACGACTACCGTTATTAGAGTCATTAATGTAGAAGTCTGAGGGCGAACGAGGAAGATGAAGAAAAAGAATACCAGCGAGAGATGGATAGTCTGAAATTGTCCAAACTTACAACGTCTACAGTATTTTGTTTTCCCCTTCTGTCATGTAGAGATCTACCAAATCATTACTTGTAGATTTACCGGAAGACGCGGTCGACCCTTGTCTTACTGGATCTCCACCATTTTCTGTATCTTACCTTCGTGCGTCACTTTTATCAGCATTTTGTTTTCTAAGGAGTTTTTCTTTGTTTTATCAAGGCGTGTCCTTTTCGTCCTAGACACTGGGTCCGTCAGTTATATTATATCGCATGTCCAAGTATGAAAGTCCTTGTTCCACAGTTTTCCGTTGACCTCTTGATGTTTCTCCACGTATATTTGTGTCATTCCCTTGCAAGTTTGCCTTCGATCTTAACCAGCTTCCATTCCTTGATAATTTTTTTGCGGTGCAGACAAAGCGCACTTGTACAGGATAATTCTGAACTGCATGTTTGCCTATGACTTGAGCCAGGCCAAACACACGAACCATGTAGCCCGTTTTTATTGCTGGCCCTCGAAGAACTGGCAAGCTTCCTCGGCTCACCTGGATTCTTGTTCGTTCAGGTAACAGACTGCGTTTGGGCTAATAGAACGTTGTTTGATTTAAAACCGTAAAACAGTTACCGAGTTTCTGAGGAATGCTGTTCCTTTGTGAGTAGGCCAGAGAGACAATCAGAGAAAAAGAAAAACACTGAAGTTTTTTTTAAGAATGTCGGTATGTGAGCAGCATGCATATTTATACAGGGACGTCTCAGGTTACGGCAGTTTCGAATTACGGTAACTCGCCAGAACGAACGAGCTCGTACGACACATTAATTTTAGATTTCACTTAAATTAACGTTCAACAACTTCAGCGACATCCGTTCATTATTTAAGAACTAGACGAGATAGTTCACACGCGGATGAATAGCAGACCGTTGAGGCGTACCTTTAGTCAGTTCGTGCTCTCATTCACTATTCTCTCGCAGTAATCAGTTAGTCGTATCATTTTCTTTGTTCACTTTCAGACGTCAACTTGAATATGTTCAAAGAAAGCAGTGATCAACTTATGGTTGTTGGTATCTCTGTAGAGTTTTTCCCATGAATGGTACTTCTGATGGTCATATTCGCTTTCTCTGTACCTCATATGTTGGGCAACTTTGAAGTAGATCTTCAGTAGTCATTTTATCGGTACCGCCGTTACATTTATCGGCGGTTCCTATATTTAGCTTGTTGAATAGATGGCATCCCAATCTGTTGTGAGGTGTGTGAAGTCTGAAGATTACCACTTGTTCACTTCGAGTTAGTGGTATAAAACTTTTTTGTCGGACCTGATATTAATTTATTTTGTGTGTGTGTGACTTGTTTGTGTTTTTCAATTTATTCTGATTTACTAAATTGTTGTAATTAATACATTTTAGCCATTTTTTCGGCAACATAAATATTTTAAAGCATGTTTTTTATTTTTGTCTGTGTTTTAATAACGGGCACTTAAGAACATTTAGAGCACGTACAATTTCCGACTTACCTACGAAACCGGGTTACGAACATCTGTCGTGAAATATTCTAATCCACATATATAAATTATCAGGTAAATATAAAGCCTAACAAATAAATTTAATAAAAGGAAGAAGAATGGTAAAGAACAGTGCTGTCACAATGACAGTACTCGAAATCCCCTTTGTTTTATGCTTCGTCTGCAAATTGTAACGTTTCCACGTTAAATATAAGCCACTGCATAAATACAAGCGTTTCCACAACACATTAAAACGGGTATTGCATTTCTAAGAAAAACATTGAGAGGCACACTGCGTAATGACCTAAATTAATCCTAACATTAATTATACTACGTTACCAAAACGAACGAACAGATGGACTCAAATAGAAAGAGAGAGGGGAGAATGAAAGCAAGGACACATGCAACACTAAACTCGCGTCGCGCGATACACAATTACTACTATCACGCGTGTAAGGCCACATGCACTAACTTTTTTTCAGACGGACAGTGATAAAAACACTAACCTTCCCAGAGTTAGGTTTTAAAAACCTGGAAAACGCTTATTAGAAAAGATGACATTAGATGGGTTTACGTTTGAAAACATTACAGTACCCAGACAGCACATCTTCGAAACAGGAGGTAGAAGAAATTGCATATTTTGAACGCAGCCACTTAGCTCTTTTAAATTTGTATATTTGGGTTCCTTAGGGCTTGCTGACAAAGAATATGTAAAACGTTACGCAAATAGTCTAGGAATTACCAAATTATAACCAAAATAAAATAGTGGGGGTGCCTGACAGCATGAAATCATTTCTGCTCATAAAATTTTTTTATAACGTGTTTGAAAAAACCTTACGTTACGGAAATAGCCTACCATGTTAACTCCAAATTGATTGGAGCGCAACAAATATAAGACTAAACACGATTGGTCGGGCTATAAATACTATCTTGTGTTGTTATGGGAAACGAATAGAAGGGGTACTTTTTGAAAAGATGTGTGGACGTGGTTTCATTGGGTAGAGCTGCGAATATACTTGATTCAGAGCGTCTGTTCATTGCCACATCTTGTAATAATCCTACTAAGAAGCAGTACGTTGAGCACCAGTGTATATTTTATATAAAATAAAGCCTGGAACATCGGCAGATCGGAGTTGTGCTATATTCATTGCCAGTCAACGAAACTGTTTATTATTCTATGAATTGTGGTAAGCTTGAAATATTCAATATCTTTTAATGAAAATTGAATGTAAATTGTTAATTTATGCCTGTATATATGTGTAGTTCAGTAGCGAACATGATGTAAAGCCTATAATGCTCCAGCCTGAACAGAAGGTGTCGGAGGAAAGTAAAACTGCATGGAATGGCCAAACAGTACACTGACACCTAGATTATTGATTAGACAGAAATAATGCTGGAATTGCAGAGGCGTGGTAACCATTAGGGAGGGAAATACTGGTATAAAGTATTTCAGATGAAGCTGACAGTGGCCTAACGCTCTGAACTCAATGTTTGTGATGTATTGTGCTCAGTGTAGAAAGAGAGTAAAAATTAGTTATGACGTAGAAGGTACATCCTTCTTGTTTTCAGGGACAGTGGTCTTAAAGTTTTTGAGCAGCACCTGGTCAGAGCTTTGCTGAAGCCAGAAGTGGACAGCATACTCCTTGGTCCATATAGCAACCAGTGGGGTGGCTCCAGAACTCATCGAGCAGAGGAGCCTTTTTCTGCAGTCATCACTCAAGATAAGAGAGTGTGGCCATGGAGCTCAACATTATGTACCCCCATCTTAAAATGACAGTGTAAAATACAATTAAGAGGGGAAATTAATTGTTTTAATATCAGGAACTGAGAACATCTCCAATACTAGTTCCAATAAAGACAAACTATTGAAGTCATGATGACAAATACCAACAGAGCTTGAACAAAACAAAACCAGTATTACCTCATATTACTACTACACCACTGACACACATAGGATACTATTAAAAATACATGTCACTACAAGATTCATATTGAGAAATTCTGTACATATAACTTGTAATTAAAATTGATTGTGATTCCTGGTTCCATTTGTATTTGAATCAGGACACATATTCATTCATGACAGCACTGAATACATATTGTTATTTGAAAAGTTATCAGTGACTCCTTTAAGATATTCTCATAGAGTGTTATATGTATGTGAGTGTCACAGTGTTGTCAAGTGTGGTGGAATAAATTAAATTGTTTATCTGTCTGTTGTTGTTATGACTTACACTTCATCATACACATACCCTAGACATATAACGTAGTCATCACACTATTCCAGAATAATTCTGACTGAGGTATACATATGTGGCAGCAAGTAAGGTTATATATAATACACTACTCTTATTAGATATATATACCTTCACAGCTGATCTCAGTCAGTACACTAAGTCCCCTATAAATATTTATAACATCCCACTTCACCACATATATTGGGGTCTCGCTCTTGGGATTTTGAATCTTTACCTATTACAAATATTGGGGGTAATTCACTTCAGGGAATAATAAGAATTAAAAAGGTATCCTTGGGTGGAATTAAATAAGGTTGAGCTCTCGGTGCCTGTGTTGTCCATTAGATATATATTTAGAGATTGAATTGTTAGTTAGACATTGTATAAACTTACCTGATAGACAATGGCGGACCTAGCCAAATTTCGATCTGCTGCTGTTCAGACTGCAAAAGAGTTAGGATTAGATGGGCAAGTTATGGTTGCCTATGTCACTACTGAATGTGACAAATTTATTGAACGCGAAGAAAGAAGGTTTGAAGCCGAAAGAAAGTTAGAGGCTGAAAGGGAAATTAAGAAGTTACAATTTGAGGCTGAGGCTAAGAAATTGGAAGCAGAAGAAAGAAGATTAGCTGCAGAAAGAGAAGAGAAGAAATTAGCTGCAGAAAGAGAAGAGAAGAAATTAGCTGCAGAAAGGGAAGCAGAAGAAAGAAGATTGACTGCAGAGAGGGAAGCAGAAAAGGAGGAGAAGAGATTACAAAGGAAACATGAGTTACGACTAAGGGAGTTTGAGTTTCAGGGCCATGCTCCTGAAAATGGTGCCAGTCCCTTTGCCTCTGATGCCACTGCTAGCCAGGGAGCCTCAACCTCAGCTATGAATTTTCATTTAGATCATTTTGTTGAGAAAGACGATGATATAGAGAGCTATCTAAATAGGTATGAACTATTAGCTACCACATATGGGTTAGAGAGAGAAAGGTGGAGCTTAAAGTTATCTCAAGGACTTCGTGGGGCAGCTTATGAAGTTTTTGCAAAAAATGAGCAGAGGTGATCAGGAAAATTATGACATGCTAAAGCAGGCTCTTTTGTTAAGATATGAAAAGAATGCAGAATTTTATAGGAAAAAATTTAGGAATGCTAAACTACTGTCAGGTGAAACCTATCACCAGTTTTCTGCACGAATAGAGACATACTTGGAGAAATGGACTTCTCTGGGGAAAACCCAAGATCTTAAGGAAATGGTCCTTATAGAGCAATTAAGAGAGTCCATGGCTCCAGACCTGAGAAAGTTTCTCATGGAACAAGGTGCAGAGAGGCTGGGTGAGTTGCTAAATGTTGCTGAAAGGTATCAAGCAGCTCAAGCAGAGGTAACAGGTAATAAAAAGAAACAAGTGGATAACTTTAGGGCACCACAGAACTTTAATAAATTTGATCCTAAGGATCAAAACAAAGGTAAGCACCAATTTGATAGGCCACGGTATGAAAATAAAAATAAATTCCCACAATTCGATGAAAGGAAATATGATGAAAGAAAATCTTTCAACCAAGGAAAAAGGTGGTGTAAAAATTGTCAGATGGACAATCATGACACTGACCGTTGCAGAAGGAAACCTGTGTATATGGCAACCCTTCAGGTCAGGTCGACCTCAAGACAGGAGGAGGATATTATGTTGGATACCACCCAGAAGAGATGAGGAAGGCACAGGCTGGGGATAAAACACTCAAGCCTTGTTTCAGAAAATTGTCAACTTGTCATACAACTCCAGGCAAGGGAGATTTTTACATGAAAAACAAGTTGATGTATAGGAAGACTGGAGCTAGATCCAAAGGTCAGGGACAGCTGGTACTTCCTAAAAGATATAGGGCAGACTTAATAAGGAGCCTACATGTGAAACCAGATGGGGACCATGAGAAGATAGGTACCATCATTCAAAAGGTGGCTCACAATTATTATTGGCCTAAAGTAAGATGGGACATTGAGAATTTTGTAGAAAGGTGTAGCATAGCACATGAGGGAACACCCACAAGTGGGAACATTGATCAGGACCTGGACACGCCACGGGGCAAAATTAGGCCTGATAATAAAAAGAAAAATAGATTTGATAAAGTGGACCAAATGGAATGGGAAGCCCCTTTTCACGGACAAGCTTCACTTAACTGTTTTACAATGGCCACTATGCGGAGAGTGCAAACAGATGTCTTACCCCAGGATAAGCCGAAAATCCCTCAATCGGACTTAAACAAACTGGAGGAAGAGGATGTAGAGAGGAAATCTCTCATCAAGAATTTTAAGTGGGGAGAAAGCCCCAAAAGAAAAATTGGTAGCGGTCGTTTTGTGCATGATAATTCTGGGAGGAAAAATCATCACTATAGAGCTTCGAGTGGAAGAGACCATACCGGTGCATGGACAAATAGGTCCACAAAATTAAAGGTCCATATGTAGCTTTGTTAAGAACGTGGACTGATGAAAAGGCAGAGGAAAACATTACATCTTCATACCAATATGTGAATGAGCTGACCACTCGTTTAAAAACTGGCTGGAAACTTGCCAATGAAAATTTGAAACAAGCCAGGAAGAAACATGCTGCCTATTATAACAGGAAGGCGAAAGACAGAGATTTGGCTGTGGGAGAGAAGGTACTGCTTCTTCTCCCCGGGAGTCAGAATAAGTTACAAATTGGATGGCAGGGTCCATATACAGTTTTAGAGAAGGTGTCTAGAACAAATTATAAGATAGATAAGAAGGGGAAAGAAAAAATCTATCATGTGAATCTCCTGAAGAAATATTTGGAAAGAGAACATCAGGAAGAGACACACTTGTTGACCTTGTCCATCGCCATGGAGATGAAAAAGGAACCACTTTCATCATTTGAATATCCATTACACCCCTGTGAGACAGCAGCACAGGTGAAAATCAGTACACATTTAACGAAAACTCAGAAAGAGAGAGTGCAACAGGTTCTAAATAATCATGCAGAGGTGTTAACAGACCGACCAGGGCATACAAACCTATTGGAATATGATATGAAACTGATAGACCCCACACCTGTCTGTATGAAACCATATTCGATTCCGTTTGCTAAGGAGAAAGCTTTGAAGGAAGAGATAGACTATCTGTTGAAGGAAGGAATTATTTCGCACAGTGAATCTTCGTATAGTTCCGGTGTTGTACTCTTAAGGAAGCCCTCTGGAGAACATAGACTCTGTATAGATTACAGGAGACTGAATGCTATTACAGAAGGACAGGTGGATCCATTGCCGGATACAAATCAGCTGTTTGCCAGACTAAATAAAGCTAAATATTTCTCAAAAGTGGATCTGAGTAAAGGATACTATCAGATTCCAGTAAAGCCTGAGGTTAGACCATACCTAGCTTTTAGTACCTCAGAAGGACACTATGAGTTTAATAGATTGCCATTTGGATTGAAGAATGCGCCTAGTGTCTTCTCTAGAATGATGAGAAAATTGTTGGATGTAAACATTTCGGAGGAACGTAATGAATCCCTGAGTTGCCTCTTTGATTGAGGATATTCCGAATGTTTCATACAGGATAATAAGAAGATTATGGGATCCACTACGAAAACTCTGCTATCACCAGGTATATGTTATCTCCTCATAACGTACATTTTGAGGGAAATATAATGTTCTCTGGACATGTCATTGCGCAGACTCAGAGAAGAGAAATGGTGAATACGGGTTGCGAAGCAGCATTAAGACAAGCACTCACACTTGCGGCTGTTCAGTAACATAACCGAAATATATTATTGGTTGTAGAAGTCTGAGGCAGATTTCATGAGTAGTGCCTACTCTGAATGGACCCAACTACATAAAACCATGATAGCACCACAGCAGAGTAAAGTCAAGTTGACTTACATTTATCTATGTGTATATAGAATAAAGGACTGACATGGGATGTCTGTTTTAAGAGGGGAGGTGTCGTGAAATATTCTAATCCACATATATAAATTATCAGGTAAATATAAAGCCTAACAAATAAATTTAATAAAAGGAAGAAGAATGGTAAAGAACAGTGCTGTCACAATGACAGTACTCGAAATCCCCTTTGTTTTATGCTTCGTCTGCAAATTGTAACGTTTCCACGTTAAATATAAGCCACTGCATAAATACAAGCGTTTCCACAACACATTAAAACGGGTATTGCATTTCTAAGAAAAACATTGAGAGGCACACTGCGTAATGACCTAAATTAATCCTAACATTAATTATACTACGTTACCAAAACGAACGAACTGATGGACTCAAATAGAAAGAGAGAGGGGCGAATGAAAGCAAGGACACATGCAACACTAAACTCGCGTCGCGCGATACACAATTACTACTATCACGCGTGTAAGGCCACATGCACTAACTTTTTTTCAGACGGACAGTGATAAAAACACTAACCTTCCCAGAGTTAGGTTTTAAAAACCTGGAAAACGCTTATTAGAAAAGATGACATTAGATGGGTTTACGTTTGAAAACATTACAGTACCCAGACAGCACATCTTCGAAACAGGAGGTAGAAGAAATTGCATATTTTGAACGCAGCCACTTAGCTCTTTTAAATTTGTATATTTGGGTTCCTTAGGGCTTGCTGACAAAGAATATGTAAAACGTTACGCAAATAGTCTAGGAATTACCAAATTATAACCAAAATAAAATAGTGGGGGTGCCTGACAGCATGAAATCATTTCTGCTCATAAAATTTTTTTATAACGTGTTTGAAAAAAACCTTACGTTACGGAAATAGCCTACCATGTTAACTCCAAATTGATTGGAGCGCAACAAATATAAGACTAAACACGATTGGTCGGGCTATAAATACTATCTTGTGTTGTTATGGGAAACGAATAGAAGGGGTACTTTTTTGAAAAGATGTGTGGACGTGGTTTCATTGGGTAGAGCTGCGAATATACTTGATTCAGAGCGTCTGTTCATTGCCACATCTTGTAATAATCCTACTAAGAAGCAGTACGTTGAGCACCAGTGTATATTTTATATAAAATAAAGCCTGGAACATCGGCAGATCGGAGTTGTGCTATATTCATTGCCAGTCAACGAAACTGTTTATTATTCTATGAATTGTGGTAAGCTTGAAATATTCAATATCTTTTAATGAAAATTGAATGTAAATTGTTAATTTATGACTGTATATATGTGTAGTTCAGTAGCGAACATGATGTAAAGCCTATAATGCTCCAGCCTGAACAGAAGGTGTCGGAGGAAAGTAAAACTGCATGGAATGGCCAAACAGTACACTGACACTGTGGTGAAGTGGGATGTTATAAATATTTATAGGGGACTTAGTGTACTGACTGAGATCAGCTGTGAAGGTATCTATATCTAATAAGAGTAGTGTATTATAGATAACCTTACTTGCTGCCACATATATATATATATCTCAGTCAGAATTATTCTGGAATAGTGTGATGACTACGTTGTATGTCTAGGGTATGTGTATGATGAAGTGTAAGTCATAACAACAACAGACAGATAAACAATTTAATTTATTCCACCACACTTGACAACACTGTGACACTCACATACATAAAACACTCTACAAGGATATCTTAAAGGAGTCGCTGATAACTTTTCAAATAACAATATGTATTCATTTCTGTCATGAATGAATATGTGTCCTGATTCAAATACAAAGGGAACCAGGAATCACAATCAATTTTAATTACAAGTTATATGTACAGAATTTATCAATATGAATATTGTAGTGACATATATTATTAAAAGTATCCTATGTGTGTCAGTTGTGTAGTAGTAATATGAGGTAATACTGGTTTTTGTTTTGTTCAAGCTCTGTTGGTATTTGTCATCATGACTTCAATAGTTTGTCTTTATTGGAACTAGTATTGGAGATGTTCTCAGTTCCTGATATTAAAACAATTTACTTCCCCTCTTAAGTTTATGTTACAATGTTATTTTAAGATGGGGGTACATAATTTTGAGCTCAGCTGGCCACATCAGCTTATCTTGCGTGATGGCGGCAGGAAAGGACTCCTCTGCTCGATTTCTCCCCTGTGCTCTGGAGACACCTCACTGATAGCTAAATGGACCAAGGAGTATGCTGTCCGACTCTGGATTCAGCAAAGCTCTGACCAGGTGCTGCTCAATACCATCAAGACCACGGTCCCTGAAAACAAGAAGGATGTACCTTCTACTTCATAACTAATTTATACTCTCTTTTTACACTGAGCACAATACATCACAAACATTGAGTTCAGAGCGTTAGCCAACTGTCAGCTTCATCTGAAATACTTTATACCAGTATTAACCTCCTTAATGGTTACTACGCCTCTGCACTTCCAGCATTATTTCTTTCTAGTCAATCATCTAGGTGTCAGTGTACTGTTTGGCCATTCCATGCCGTTTTACTTTCCTCCGACACCTTCTGTTCAGGCTGGAGCATTATAGGCTTTACATCATGTTTGCTACTGAACTACACATATATACAGGCATAAATTAACAATTCACATTCAGTTTTCATTAAAAGATACTGAATGTTTCAAGCTTACCACAATTCATGGAAACAAACACAGATACGTTGATTAGCAATGAATTCTGGCACAAATACTGGCACAAATTCCCATCTGCTTATGTTCCAGGCTTTTATTTAGCAAAATATGAGCTGGCTTCAACGCACTGTTGCTTTATCAAGCTTATTTGAACTAGTGGTCTCGAACTAACGCTCCTAAGTGAGTATATCAGCGAGTCTGGCCAATGGAGCCACGTTTCGAAGATGTGCTGTCTGGGTACTGTAATGTTTTCAAACGTAAACCCATCTATTGTCATCTTTCTAATAAGAGTTTTTCAGGATTTAAAAACCTAACTCTGGGAAGGTTAGTGTTTTTATCACTGTCCGTCCGAAAAAGTTAGTGCATGTGGCCTTACACGCGTGATAGTAGTAATTGTGTATCGCGCGACGCGTGTTTTGTGTTGCACGTGTTCGGCTTTATGCCTCTCCCTTCTCTCTATCCTTTAGTCCATCTGTCTTTAGTTACGCCGTGTATAAAATGGAATGAATGAAATATTAAAATTAGGTCATTGTTCAGCTTGGTATCTCAATGTTTTTGCAAGAAATACAGCACACGTTTCATTGAAGAACGCGGGTAATAATACAGTAGGCTTTTACTATCAACGTGAAAGCGTTACAATTTGCCGACGAAGTAGAAAACAAGGGGGATTTCGAGTACTGTCATTGTGACAGCACTGTTCTTTACCATTCTTCTTCCTTTATTTATTATATGTATTTATTAGGCTTTATATTTACTTGATAATTTATATATGTGGATTAGAATATTCCACGACAGACACCTAGATTATTGATTAGACAGAAATAATGCTGGAATTGCAGAGGCGTGGTAACCATTAGGGAGGGAAATACTGGTATAAAATATTTCAGATGAAGCTGACAGTTGGCCTAACGCTCTGAACTCAATGTTTGTGATGTATTGTGCTCAGTGTAGAAAGAGAGTATAAATTAGTTATGACGTAGAAGGTACATCCTTCTTGTTTTCAGGGACAGTGGTCTTAAAGTTTTTGAGCAGCACCTGGTCAGAGCTTTGCTGAAGCCAGAAGTGGACAGCATACTCCTTGGTCCATATAGCAACCAGTGGGGTGGCTCCAGAACTCATCGAGCAGAGGAGCCTTTTTCTGCAGTCATCACTCAAGATAAGAGAGTGTGGCCATGGAGCTCAACATTATGTACCCCCATCTTAAAATGACAGTGTAAAATACAATTAAGAGGGGAAATTAATTGTTTTAATATCAGGAACTGAGAACATCTCCAATACTAGTTCCAATAAAGACAAACTATTGAAGTCATGATGACAAATACCAACAGAGCTTGAACAAAACAAAACCAGTATTACCTCATATTACTACTACACCACTGACACACCTAGGATACTATTAAAAATACATGTCACTACAAGATTCATATTGATAAATTCTGTACATATAACTTGTAATTAAAATTGATTGTGATTCCTGGTTCCATTTGTATTTGAATCAGGACACATATTCATTCATGACAGCACTGAATACATATTGTTATTTGAAAAGTTATCAGTGACTCCTTTAAGATATTCTCATAGAGTGTTATATGTATGTGAGTGTCACAGTGTTGTCAAGTGTGGTGGAATAAATTAAATTGTTTATCTGTCTGTTGTTGTTATGACTTACACTTCATCATACACATACCCTAGACATATAACGTAGTCATCACACTATTCCAGAATAATTCTGACTGAGGTATACATATGTGGCAGCAAGTAAGGTTATATATAATACACTACTCTTATTAGATATATATACCTTCACAGCTGATCTCAGTCAGTACACTAAGTCCCCTATAAATATTTATAACATCCCACTTCACCACAACATCCTCATTTGTAATCGGAGAGAAAAAATTTTTTAAAAAGGGGGGGTGGGGGGGGGAGGGTGGGGTTGGAGTGACTCAGAGGTATGGCGTCCGCCTCGAATTCTAAAGGTACCGGGTTCGATTCCCAGTAAAAGAAATATAATTTATGGAATTTTCTTTTTTCAGAACCAGTGGTCATAATGATGTCGTACTCCCCCCTGGTCTCTTGGGTAGTGAGATCGGATGGCTAGCCTTCTCGGATAAGGGCGAAAAAATAGGAGGTCCCGTGTGCAAGTTGCACACGTTAAAAATTCTTAAGCATTTGGAAATCGTAAAGAGTAGGCCATAAGGCCACTGCCATGGCAAAATTAAAAAAATTAGAAACTTACCCACCACAAAAATATTAATAGAATGTGTGATTGCTATATATACACATTGGGATTCGTGCACTGTGCTGAGATCCTCCTTGTGAGATCTAAGGGAGTAGATCGGAGTACTGATGAAGCTGTCCGTTTGCAATGAAGAAAGTCCTCAAAACCAGACCAAACCGGAGACCTTACTTTATCGTAAAAAGGCAGACTCTTGCTGTGTATATATGCGTGTGTGTGTGTATTATTCTGTTACATACTATGATGTTATCTGTTGCAGTGATGTTATCTGTTGCAGTGATGTTATCTGTTGCAGTGATGTTATCTGTTGCAATGATGTTATCTGTTGCAGTGATGTTATCTGTTGCAGTGATGTTATCTGTTGCAGTGATGTTATCTGTTGCAGTGATGTTATCTGTTGCAGTGATGTTATCTGTTGCAGTGATGTTATCTATATTAGTGTTTTTACATGATGAAATTGCCAGCAAGTGGGTTTCCAATTTTTAAGCCCCACCATCTATCTATCTATCTATCTATCTATCTATCTATCTATCTATCTATCTATCTATCTATCTATCTATCTATCTATCTATCTATCTATCTCTCTATCTCTCTCTATCTATCTATCTATCTACCTATCTATCTATCTATCTATCTATCTATCTATCTATCTATCTATCTATCTATCTATCTATCTATCTTTCTATTTATCTATCTATCTATCTATCTATCTATCTATCTATCTATCTATCTATCTATCTATCTATCTATCTATCTATCTATCTATCTATCTATCTATCTATCTGTCTGTCTGTCTATCTAATCTGTCTATCTGTCTGTCTGTCTGTATGTCCATGCGTCTGTCTGACGGTCTGTCTGTCCTTCTGTCCGCCCGCCCCCCCCAATCCATCTGTCTGTGAATCTGTCCGTCCGTCTGTATGTCTGTCTGTGTGTCTGCCAAACTTTCAGTCCGTCCAGCCTTTTTTTGTCTGTCCACCTGGCTGGCTGCCTTCCTGTCTACCTACCTGTATTGTCTGGTCTGCCTTCCTGTCCTCGTGTCTAGCTGTCTACAATCTATCTATCTACCTAGCTACCAGTCTGTCTGCCTACCTGTCTGTCTGTTTCATTTCCTGATCCCTCCCTCACCTTTTCTAACATTTCCGTTTCCGCGATTTAAAAAAATATCTATCTTTATCACCGGATACATAAAAATAGTACATACATCTATAGCAGGTGGGGAGGGGTGGGGGGGGGGGGGGGGGGGGAGGTGTAGGCGTATAGCCAAATTATTACAAGCTATACTTCTTCACTATCCATTAATACGAGTATGTTCGCGAAGAAATAATACAACACATAAATGTATGTTTCCGGCACTCGTGAGAAACAAACAAGTAGAAAACCAGACAACAGAAGAACAAATTAAGTGATAGGCTTACCGGAGACTCGAACCCAGGACCTTCGGATCATGAGGCAGTTGCAGCAGTTGGCTGTCCTTACAGAAAGACTGCGTTAAAACATTTCATGTGTTCTTGCTGCGATGGTGTCTATAACATTTTGTTTTTCATAATGAAGTTGCCTGCCTCACGCAGAGCCACATACCAGTTGTCTGTAACTACACGCACGAGAGAGAATTATTGTGTATAATTTTTCTTTATTTTAAGTATTGAGTTCATACAGTCTGTTTTATCTTTTGTCGTCTCCATTACATCTCTGCCAGATATGTTTCTGTACGGTTGTCTTTTGTTTGTACTGACTTTCTTTTTTCATCGTCAAACCTAATTTGTAATATTTCAGTATATTTATGACATTCAGTTGATTATAAAAACAAGATCTGCTTACTCGGAGTAAGCAAGAGGACATGCACAACATCATAGCTGGCAGACGCTGGAGCTGGGTTGGCCATGTCCTCAGAAGAGACCCCGATGCCATCACAAGAACAGCTATGCTATGGACCCCTGAAGGAAAACGAAAGAGAGGCCGACCAAAAACAACCTGGCGGAGGACTGTGGAGGCTGAGATGCAAAGAATGAACCAGAGTTGGGGCACTGTACGAAGGATGGCTACCGACCGAGCAAAGTGGAATCAATTTGTTGTTGCCCTACAAGACGCCACCAGGCGTGATGGCCACTGACTGCTTTGACGGTCGGCGGCTAAGGATCAAAGAAGAAGAAGAAGCAGTTGATTATAATTGGTGCATAGTGTTTTCTTAGCATCACTACTTCTCTTAGTTAACACATCACTTAGTTAATACTTCACTAAGTTAACTCATCACTTAGTTAATATTTCACTTAGTTTACACATCAATAGGTTAATACTTCAATTAGTTTATACTTCATTTTACTTAGTTAGTGCTGCATTTAGTTAACACATCATTTAGTTAATACTTCACTTTCTTAACATATCACTTAGTTAATACTTCATTTAGTTAACACATCACTTAGTTAGTACTTGATTTAGTTAACACATTACCTAGTACTTCACTTAGTTAGTACTTCACTTAGTTAACATATCACTTAGTTAACACATCCCTTAGTTAATACCTTCCTTAGTTAACACATCACTTAGTTAATACTTCACTTAGTTAACACATCACTTAGTTAATACTTCACTTAGTTAACACATCACTTAGTTAATACTTCACTTAGTTAACACGTTACTTAGTTAATACACCACAAAGGTTAAAACGTCACTTTCTTAATACATCACATAATGAACACATGACATGGTAAACACATCAGATTGTTAACACATCACATAGTTAACATATCACATAGATAACACGTCACTTAGTTAATACACCACATAGTTAAAACGTCACTTACTTAACACACCACATAGTTAACACATCACATAGTTAACACAGCACGTAGTTAACACTTCACACAGTTAATGCTTATGTAGTCTCATCGATTTTCCACCACATTCGTATCCCGCCCGAAATTGCGCGACGCGCCACCTCAAGTATGTTACACACACGGACATTGATATATATATATATATATATATATATATATATATATATATATATATATATATATATATATATATATATATATATATATATATATATATATATATATATATATATATATATATATATACAGGCATACCTCACTTTATTGCGCTTCGCTTTATTGCTCTTCGCAGATATTGCGCTTTTTTTCAAATTATTCAGTTTTATTTATTAGAGCGTTCTTTTTTCTTCCGACAGATCTTGGCTGTCCACCAGCAAATATATTACGATTCGCTGAAGGCTCGGATGATAGCATTTTTTTTAGCAATAAAGTATTTTAAATATTACAGTACATTGTTGTTGTTTTTTTTGTTTTTTTTTTTTAGACCTAGAGCTATTGCGCACTTAATAGACATAGGCTAGTGTTAACACGATTTTAGGCTTTTATATGCCATGGGAAGCCAAAAAATGGGTGTGACTCACTTTATTGCGATATTCGCTTTATTGCGGTGGTCTGGAACCGAACCCGCAATATCTCCGAGGTATGCCTGTATATATGCTCCCTAAGAATCATAGGCCTTCAGCAAACTTAGGCGAAGGCTTGCTGTCTTGTACCAAACCGTTCAAACTAATTATGTCTTCTCCTTTTCTTGTCACGAACCTTCTTAACAGATGACCTTCCGACATGAATGACTGAGTTGAATTATGTCACGAACCTTCTTAACAGATGACCTTCCGACATGTGTGACTGAGTTGAATTATTTAAGTTGCTTTGTTGTCTTATCGATGTCATTGACCGTTTTCTTTCTTCTTAGGCTTAAGGTTTGTACAGGCTGGGGTAGCGGGCCTTATGCCCAACCCTTCTTACCGCCTCTTACGAGATAGCGTGGTAGGATACAGTTTTACTAGTAGTTGCTGCCCTTTTAGGCCCCGGCAATACACGGGCTGGTGTATTGGTGTGTAGAAGAAAAGGTTAATATAGTCCCATATCAGATACTGCTGTATGTCGTACAGATAGGTTGTGAGTTATTTTTCTCCCGTCTGAGTAGAGTGGATGTTGATAAGTACGTGAGAAAAAGGTGTGAGAAATAGATTTCGCGGGTGATAGTTTAAGGAACAAAATATGTCTATGAAATGAGTAAGTTTCTCTATTCCAGCCTATTTATACGACTATAATTTAGTACAAGACAACCTTGCCCTCCTCATACATATAAATATAAGTTTAACTACACACACAGCTATGTGACAACAAGACACACAAACGTGAAAAACTACGGTTAATTGGGTATGGGTCTGACCAACACACAAAGTTAAGTTTCTTTTGTTGTTTATTACCATTTAAACTTGACAACATCAAATATCAAAAGAAAGATCAAATAAAATCAGATTTACATACATATGAAATAGTAGAATAAATGTGCACTCCCCCTATGGAGAAAAAGAACCCAAAAAGTTAATAACCCAAATGTCAAAGGTTAGCACTATTTTACAGAGTAGACAGTAACGTAAACAAGTTCCTACTATATGCTATCCAGTAAAGTTAACAAGTTTAAGCAAATCCAATTTTCGTAAAGTCCCTGTAACAAAGAAAAATATTCACTCTCTCTTTTATACAGTGGCCATTCAATCACTCTTACCTACTCTTGGTGATATCCCTTGGAATTAAAATTTTTCCTGACTATATAAAATGTCAGGTTTATCTCCCAAATTGGCCCCAGTCCATCCTCTGTCAAATAAAGACTAGTGAGGTGAACGCCGAATCTGGTGTGTGTTGTACCTGGATGAACAATATGTCACCGCCAATAGTTGATGTAGAAAACGTGATCTTGGGGTTCACAGTTAAAAGAGGAAAATACTTCCAGTAGTGGGAAAACATCTGTTTGCTAAAAAATGTTACAATTGATAAATGATGATAATCCTATCGGCTGGCTCTATGGTAGAGTGCCCATTCTGAAACAGCATAAATTCTGGATGCTACGCTTGAATACGACTGTCAGAAGTGGGAATGAATGTTATTTTTTTCACTACCCTAGTGGGCTAATAAAATTGAAAAAAAATTGCTGGGTTTGGAAAGTCCAGTTAAATTTTACCCGTTAAAATGTTTCTCATGTATCGTTGGCAAATATTTGCTCACCAATGGTGACGCACAAGCCGAGAAAAGACAACATTAACCAATCAGTAAAAAGAAAAGTATAAAAGACCGCTGGACGCCCTTGATCAGGTCTGCTAGGAATATATAAGAAACATTTATGGAAAAATGTTTCTATTCTATATAGCTACAAATATGCACACAGACGGGGACAAGACGATCTCTTATCCACTCCGTCAATCCAGATTAAATTTAAAAGGCACACGGTGTCTTTAGCCTACCCTATCGCCCGTCGCTAGCGCTGAGTTTTTAGGTCGGAGGGAGTTATGCAACTCTCCTCGCCCCTTGCTCGCCCCGACAGTCAGCGTACAATGTTAACTATTATTTATTTATCCATATGCGCACTTACACAAAGTATCGCCTGTCGTTATTATCTATTAAATTGGTCGGCGTCTGATAGTTTATTCATATGACATTAAACAATAGGCACTTATAATAAATACGCGCAATGAAATAAAACATGAATTCTTTTCTGTCACTATCAGTCGCGCCTAGCATTTAAATCAGTCAACTACAACCGTCTCTTCTTGTGTGAGAAAGCGGGTGGTGAAAATAAACATTATAACTGAACATCTGGTATGAAATAGCTATGCGTTATTTTATTTCACTAGTTTTACCAGCTAGAAAATCTAAGTGAATTATAATGATAAAAGCTTAACACTTTTAAACACGTAAGCACTAATTTCTATTACCAGAAAATCAGAATGAAAATCCCCACGAATGCTATTAACACATTTTCCACAATGGTTCTAAAACTACGTGCTTAGACTATCCAAAATTGTGAGTGACAACTGATAGCAGGTTTAAGAAAACACAGTTTATATATCATTATGTTTCTCTGATCTGTAGATGATGTTACTTTTCGCACTATTGTGTGAGTAACGGAGAATCAGAAACATGAGTTCCCCAGATAAAAGTTTACGGTTGGCCTTTCTCGGGCGTTCGACCGCCATCAAAGACTTATCCGTGTAACGGGGTTCTCGCAGATTTTTGCCCGTGAATCGACATCAAAGCGCACTCAGGAAAATCCTGGATCTCCCCTCGTGGACTTCAAAGACTCTGTGTTTTTCACGTGCAGTCTGTCAGGTATCGTATGATTGACAGATAAGCTCGCGTGAGAAAACTAGGTAAACAAACCTGATTCGCTACCTGTTATGACTGACAGGTCATGCAGTTTGTAAACATTGCGTTAGCTCGTGTTCACAGAAAAAGAGGTGGGACGAAAAGTACGCTTGTGTAAGTAAAACACAGGTAGAAAAAATGCGTGGTTTTGCTAGCAAATCATAGAACGCTACGAGGTTACAAGCCTGTCAGATTACTGTAGGCTCTCTTTCCATTATACGTCACACTGTAGGGGAGTGAAATGTTCTTCACTTTACTAGGTCTTAGCTTTATGATGTGGAATTTTCTGTTCCCTTCATGTTTTGTGTTTTTGTTTGGATTTGTTTTGTTTTATCTCATTTTTGTTTATTTGGTTTTGTTATTCTTTTTTGTTTTACCTACACGCAAAATTGGTAATTTTGATTTGCCTATTTACAATGATTTGACAGGTGTGATGCCACTTTTATGTACCGGCAGCTGTTCATATTATTTGGAATTGAAAATAATATGTATCCTAATTATAACCCCTCAGAGGTTGAACGGGATATTTCGCATCATCGAATTTTTAAAAAAGTTCCTTTCATCGCTGCCTTTGCCTTCTCTAACTCGAGAGCAGAGTCAGTTACCTATTTACTGAAGAGTAGACAGGTTTCGAACCCAGAACAACACGGTAACTTGACCTTGACAGACACGCATTGAAGCCGATCTGGCGTGCTTACATATATGTGTGAAAGAAAATGTGAAGGTGAAAAAAGATCGAGTGAAATCAAAAAGATGGATTTCGATTTAAAGAAACACAAAAACGAACAAAACAAACCAAAGCACTGGGTGACATTCTAAAGAACTGCGTATTTAGGGAGAGGATATTATCAAGAAAGCAATTCAGGGACATTTTTCTTATAAAAAATATACCGAAAACGGACAAGAGTGAGGGGCACGTCGATGCGACAGTTTATTTAAAAAATATAAAAAAATTGGCGAGGGGCTGAGAGAAGACGGGGATCGAACGGAATCAGGCTGGCAGGCTGGAAGCAGAAGGGGTTTAATAGAAATAAAAAAAACGTTGGCTGGCTGGTTGGATCTATTCCCGGCTTGCGGGTCATGACGACACAGACAACTCACAAGGTGTGCAAACACGACACTCACACGCAAACATCCCTCATCCGACTCGACCTTCGATGTCGGTACACGCTGAGATTTGCGTCTCGTTCTCGTCTCCGTCTGTGTGTCTGTCGGTCGGCCTGTGTGTGTGACTATGTCTGTTGTCCCGGCGTGTCTGTCGGTCGGCCTGTGTGTTTGACTATGTCTGTTATCCCTGTCTGTTTTTATCTATCTTACCGTGTCTGCTTGTCTGTTATCTTCTATCTTCTCGTGCATGCATGTGTGCTTGTCTGTCTGTCATCTCTGTCTGTCTTTATCTCTCTTACTGTGTATATCTCTGTGTATGTCTGTCTACATCCTTTGACTGTGTCTGTCTTTATCTCTGTTACAGTGTATGTGTCTATCTGTCTTTATCTCTGTTACCGTGACTATGTTTGTATATGTCTGTCTTTATCTCTGTTACTCAGACAAGTGCCAGTGGAACAAGAGATGAGAAGATCCCTAATGTGGAAGTGATGACAAGAACCAGACAAGTGCCAGTGGAACAAGAGATGACAAGATCCCTAATGGGGAACTGATGACAAGAACCAGACAAGTACCAGTGGAACAAGAGATGAGAAGATCGCTAATGTGGAACTGATGACAAGAACCAGACAAGTACCAGTGGAACAAGAGATGACAAGATCCCTAATGGGGAACTGATGACAAGAACCAGACAAGTACCAGTGGAACAAGAGATGGGAAGATCGCTAATGTGGAACTGATGACAAGAACCAGACAAGTGCCAGTGAGACAAGAGATGAGAAGAAGACGCTGGAGATGGATAGGACACACACTGAAGAAACTTGTTGATTGTATTACCAGACCAGTCCTTGTTCTGGAATGCCCTAGGGTAAGGAATATAGAGGCATGCCGATGAATACACGGAGAAGAGAGCTGGAGACGTGAAAATGAGCAAAACATGGAAAGACAGGGCAGTAAGGACGATGATGTATGTCCATTCCTCAACACTCAACATAAAACCCAACCTTTGACGTCACAGCGTCCCATCCACTATCTATTTCCCCCCTTTCGATCAAACGTTTCTGCCAGTTAGTCTAGCACCGCAGCATCAAGCCGCACCTACACACCCACACCAGACAGCAGACGTGAACACAACATACGCAGACCTCCTCCGCTGCTTCACCCTCTGTCCTCCACCCGTTACAAGTCGTAACGATCCTACCACACGCGAACTACAAATGTAAAAATAGACCTCTGTTCAATTCCCCACATAACATCTCCATCTCAGAAATCCAACCACCTACCCCCCATCATTCCGGTGTTAGCTAAAGCAGCATTCCATTGCTAATTTCGGAAGGGCAAAGATCTTTGATGTCTCGTCGTAGTGGAGACTTCTATACCACGGTTGTGGAGACTTCTGTACCAGGGTTGTGGAGACTTCTATCCAGGGTTGTGGAGACTTCTATACCAGGGTTGTGAAGACTTCTATACCAGGGTTGTGGAGTCGGCCTGAAAATGTTCCGACCCCTGACAATTTAGAATTCCGACTACGACTACAGTTTTTTTTTTAAAACTAGTCATATGGCATAAAATTATGTACTTATATGGAGTTTATATATATATATATATATATATATATATATATATATATATATATATATATATATATATATATATATATATATATATATATATATATATATATATATATATATATATATATATATATACACATAAGCGCTATATGACAATGCAAGATGTTGTGTTAGAACAAATAAAGGGAATACAGAATGGTTTACAGTAGAAACAGGGGTTAAACAAGGCTGTATTATGTCACCACTACTTTTTGGAATAGCTATTGATTGGGTTATGAGAAACTATACCCACAATGAACAATTGGGTATAAAATGGACAAATGGAAAATTCCTGGGGGACCTGGATTTCGCAGATGATGTAGCATTCTTAAGTTCAACACCAAGACAATCCCAAGAAGCAATAAATAATTTGTGTCATCTCTCGGTTAAAATAGGTCTCCAAATAAATGCCTCTAAAACTAAAGCTATGAACTTTTCTAACGAGACCTTTGATATCATCTTGAACGGGGAAAAACTACAGAAAGTTGAAAGTTTCAATTATTTAGGCAGTAAAATGACTCAGGATGGTGACACAACAAGAGAAATCCATACTAGAATTGCTTTGGCAGCTAGCGCCTTCAATAGATTATCTAACATTTGGAAATTACGATCATTGAATATACATACCAAGCTTCGTCTGTTTAATTCAAATGTTATCTCAGTGTTAACATACGGCTGTGAGAGTTGGAAAATAACAAAATCATTGGAGAACAAGCTGAATACATTCGAGAACAAATGTCTTAGAAAACTCATGAACATCAGTTGGAAAGAATTCAAGACTAATCGACAAATAAGAGAAGACTCTAGGCAGAAATATGTCTCCGACTATATAAGGAAAAGACGATGGTCATATATCGGTCATGTCCTACGAATGCAAAACAACAGAATACCACTACAGGCGCTCACTTGGGTTCCTGAGGGTAAGAGGAAAAAAGGAAGACCAAAAGAAACACTCAGAAGAACAATAATAAGAGAAGGAAGAACGTTGGGCCTAAATAATGTGCAAGAGCTAAGAGGAGTGGCGTCACAACGAACAACCTGGAGAGCACTGGTTTCTGCCTTATGCGCCGTGTTTGGTGCTTAAAGAATTTATTATTATTATTATTATTATGGTATGTGTTTGAATAAATGAATACGTGGCTTTACTAGACTACATATTAAACTATTTATTCATTCATACAGTAATACAAAATAACAAATCATCCACACCTGCACACAAATGACTGCCGTGCCAAGCACCATGAGGCAAAATAGTTTCATTTTAACAATGACGGGAAAGTTGACAGTGTATATAGCTTATTTTCATTTTTTGTCTGCTATTTCTAAATGTGGCAACAAATTTCCATTTATGATAAAAACTTTATTTATGATCAGAAGCATCTAATGTCGTCCTACATTATGTAAAAATGGATGTACTTTAACATGAAAGGGGTTTTAGAAACTGTACTACTTTCAAATGTTATTTCAAATTTTTTAAGCGCCCCCCCCCTCCCCTGCATGAATCAAACGTGGACCTACCTTGACTTAAGTCTCGTAAAATTTGGAGTCGGGACATTTTTCTCCGACTTCACTAAAAATGACACGACTCCACGACTCCTACTCCACAGCCCTCTTTCTTACAACGTTTTTGAGTTGCTGGTGATGTTTCAAGGGATTATTGATGTTTCAAGGGATTATTGATGTTTCAAGGGATTATTGATGTTTCAAGGGATTATTATTAACCGTCAGTTTCCCAAAGAGTATAGGCCTTCAACAAACCCTCGCCAAGTCCGCCTGTCCTGTGCCATCCCCTCAAGGTATTTCTATGTCTTCTTGAGCCACTTCATATATGTCCCCATCTCTCTTCTCCCTGCGTTTTTCGGTTTCTCTCTCTCTCTCTCTCTCTCTCTCTCTCTCTCTCTCTCTCTCTCTCTCTCTCTCTCTCTCTCTCTGTCTTTCTTAAGCTCAGGATTCCAGATTAAGGACTAGCTTGTAATGCTATTAACAAGTTTCGACAATGCGTGTCCTTTCTGCGGTCAACGTGTTTTTCTCATATCTTTCTCTACTGGCACTTGTCATCAATGCCACATTGGTCACCTTGTCATACCATGTCAATCCTAGCTAGTCTTTGCAAACACCAACTGATGACATTATGTGACTTCTTGGTTGTTGTTTGTCTTATTCTCCATGCTTGAAAGCCATATAATAGGACTGACTTGACATGTTTCTTCTTCTTCATACACTTTCAGACGTCTGCTTGAATGTTTTCAAAGAAAGCAGAAGTCAGCTTGAGGCTATTTGCATCTAAGAAGACCTTTTCCAACATGGTACTGGTGTCGGCCATATGCGCTTCCTCTGTTCCGCATATGTTGGGCAACTTTGAAGCAGATGTTCAGCCGTCATTTTATCAGTGCCACAGTTACACTCGTCGATAGTTCCTATCTTTAGCTTGTTAAATAGATGGTATCTCAATCTGTTGTGGCCCGTGCGGAGTCTGAAGATTACCACTTGTTCTCTTCTGTTGAGCTGGTACTATGCCTCATTTTGTGTGTGACCTTTGAGTTGAAGATTCTGATAGTTATTGTACGACTTGATTTCTCTTCATCTTTATGATTAATGCCCCGAACGGAAAATTTTTTTGGGGGGATATGAACAGAAACAACAAACACATGTAAGTATGGCAGTGGGAAATTATTATCTTTGGTAATTGACGAGGAAATCAAGATTTTGTTGGAAAAATCGCACAATAGCTTTGAAATCCCACGAAAGTTACAAGTAGAAAAGTGAACGCCGACGCGGATGTCCGAGAAGGAAAGAGTTAGATCTAGGTCTGGTAAATAAGCCCTCTCAGAGGGACCCAAAGACGCAGCAATAGAGAACGCAGTCAGCGACTCATAGCTTGACTGCCTGCGTCAGGACCAGCGAATCAGAGCTGGTCAAGACCGTGCTCCACCTCCACGTGGTGGTCCTGGAAACAGTCTGCAGCAGTGCAGTCTGGCTGAGCGAGTGTGGATCGCAATGGGAAGGCAAACCCGGTCCTAAAAAATGCCGTGCAGAAGTCGGATGTGTCGACCGAAAGGTGCAGATATCACAGCTTAGGCGTAAACAGACACAACGCAACCACCGTCCTTTTCAGGACGAACGAGGAAGAACAAGAAGATTCAATTCAGAACTCTCAAAATTTCTTCGCTGAAAAGGCGTCCAGCGGACTGACACACGCTTGTCGAAGCAACATAGCCACAGCCTATAGGTATAGATGAGAACAGCAAAGCTGACCTGCTAGTGAGAAGACGTGCATACATGATAAGCTTATATCCGTAATATTGTGTCTGAGGGGTTCTTATCCGAGAAAGTCACAACAAAAGCTTCTTTTAAGAAGCATAACAAACTGCAGTGTGGGATTCAAGGGTCGCCTCTGCAAAATCGCCGGAAAGTAGCATTGTGGCTACCTGTCTAGGTGAATAAAGTATCTTGGGCATCAACACCTGATGTATGACGAGAAGTGTCTGCAGTGAAAGGACCTGATTTAGATGAAGAAACAAGATCCAGAAGTTACAAATTGCAGAAATGGTGAACAAAGACATTGACATTTAATAATTTTCCAACTTGTTATTTGTGTAAATGCACATGTGCCATCTTTACCAAACGTATAATTTAATTAATAAATTTAAGATACATTTTATAAATCGCAGTTGATTGATTTAGTTTAAATTCCAGTTTCTGTTTTGAAATTGTGTTATTGTGTTGAAATTAAGAGAATTATTTAATATTTTAAATTGGTAGGGATATTTACGAGCTACATTCCACATCAACTATTAATAAAGACACCCTTGGAGCATAGGAGAGGCCTAGCGAGAAGGTGTATATGGAGAAGTGGACACAAACTAAACAGGTAAAGGTAGTCCTATAGCATCTACTGTCGTAGGGGAGTGAAGTGTTAGAGACATCGAGAAGTGAGGTGTCCAGTGTGTCATTACTGTGAATCGAACCCGGGCACCTTTGCCGCAAGCAACCAGCGCTCTAACCACTCTGTCAATCGGACGCTCTAGATAAACAGTGGCAGGTGTAAATTATGTGTTGTGTATGCGGTGGCAGTTTGGGCATAGGTTATGTAGGCTTTCGACTAGGACCCTCGCGCTCTTAGGGGCCTCATGCACAAATATATGCATGTCGATACATGAGGAATTTATATAAAAGGGGCCTTGCAAGTTCGTGCTTGCCTAAGCCCTCGCAAAACCTAACGCCGCCACTGAATGTATGGATAGATTTACAGTAAACCGTGTACGTTTTATGTTGTGTAGAGATAGAAGAACACCTGAAGATGTGCGCCTGTATGTTGTTCGTGGATAGATGGACACCTGAAGGTATGTACCTGTATATTGGTCATGGATAGATGGACACCTGAAGGTGTGTACCTGTATATCGTTCGTGGAAAGATGGACACCTGAAGATGTGCACCTGTATATTGTTCGTGGATAGATGGACACCTGAAGATGTGTACTTGTATATCGTTCGTGGAAAGATGGACACCTGAAGATGTGCACCTGTATATTGTTCGTGGATAGATGGACACCTGAAAGTGTGTATCTATATATTGTTCGTGGATAGATGGACACGTGAAGGTGTACCTGTATATTCGTCGCGGATAGATGGACACCTGAAGGTGTGTACCTGTATATTGTTCGTGGATAGATTCTTCTTCTTCTTCCTCGTTCGCCTTCAGACTTCCACATTTATGACTCTAATAAAGGCAGCAGTCAACTCAAGGTTCCCGACATCTCCAAACAGTTTTTCGTTGACAGAAGTAGGTTGTTGCCATATGCTACCCCGTTCATTACTGTAGGTTGGGCAGTACTGCAGCAGGTGTTCGACTGTCATCGGGCTGGTACCGCAGGTGCAGAGATCTGTTGCACCAATTTTGTATTTGTGGTACAGATGGTATCTCAATCTGTTGTGCCCAGTGCGCAGTCGAAAAATGATGACCTGTTCTTTTCTGGATAGTTGATGATATGCGTCATTTTTCAAATGTCCCGGGTGCTCTCTTTCCCATTTGGACTTGAATGTAGCCTTTATAGTGGTCTTTGCCGTTGCGTAAGTTGTCTCTATATCATTTTGCTGTAAGGCACCTCCTTCTTTAGCAAGTCTATCTGCCTCTTCATTTCCTGGTATGTTGCAATGGGCTGGTATCCACTGGATAGTGCACTTCTTGAAGCATTCGGCCAGTCTTTCAAGGGAGATTATCAGATCTTTCAATCCTTTAGTTTGGTGGCTCTTCAGCGCTGATATTATTGAGAGGGCATCTGAAAAGATTATCTGTTTTTCTGCCTGTGCTTTGCATTCAATAAGAGTTTCAGCTGCCTGTTTCAGGGCTTCTGCTTCAGCACAGAAGTTGTTGCAGTATTTTCCAGTGGCAATTGCCATAGAGTGAATTCTATTCTTTAATTTTATGAGGATGCCGGCACCCCCATTTTCAACTGCATTTGTTGCCGAACCATCAGTATATGCATGTGTCCAAAGCTTCGCTGGAAATCTTTGGTCAATATACTTGGTTGCTATACACTTTCTTTGTGTTTCTGTCTGTGTTCCCTTACCTTCAATGCCTGGAATATCAGATTTTAACTCAGGAAAGCATCTTATTTTCCACAGTGGGATAGTTGAGCTTGTTGGGATTTTCTTTGCAACTGAGCTAGCTAGTATGGTATTATTGTTAATTTTTTCTTTTGCTTGGGCGACAAAGTTAGTTCGCTTGAGCCTGCCTCTTCCTAGCCTATTCATTCTTTGGTACATGGGGTGTCCTTCGAGCCTCTTAAATTTTTCAGCTTGTTTTAAGACTCTGCTGTCACGTCTATCCTCCATTGACTGTAGCCCTGTGATGTTTTCCATATGGTTGATTTGTGTAGACTTTAGGGCCCCTGTTATAATACGTGCTGCTTGGTTTTGGAGTCTGTTTACTCTGTCAAAATTTGACTTTGCTGCCGTCGACCAAGCTGTGATGCCATATTCCATAGCAGGTCTGACTCTGCCTGTGTACAGCTTTTTGAGGATATTCTCATCAGCACCCCATGTGGTACCTGCTAACTTTTTCGTGGATAGATGAATTGCGGGATATAGAAATTGTGTACACGTTAATATCTGAACTGTTGGAGAAATGTAAGTTGTTTGGGCGGATGGACATTGGCAGTTAAAAGATTGAATGCTGTGTGTGGATAGGCGGATAGATTCAGTGTGTTCAAAATGAACTGGAACATAGACACAAGGATCGTTTCTTATAATAGGGCGCATGTCCTAATATAAACGGCCTTGTGGTCTGATGTTATGGTGTTTTAGGCTTCCGGTCGCTCATTAAAAGAATGTAAAAATAGATTGCTAGTTTCTCCCAATGCACTGATAACTTTTTTTAAAATCTTCTTTCGTAATTCAGGACCAGGTCAAATTTATCGTCAGGGCAGCCCCTGATTTCTGAGTCCTAATTATGCTCTAAGAACATAGTCACATTAGCATAATCAGTGCCCACCTTCATTTTTTTTAAAAATCATTAAAACGAGGCGTGGTATTCCTTCTGAATTTGCTATAATTTATATTCTCTCCCTTGGTTCTTCAGCGCTCCGATATTTTCCTCCCTTGCGGTTAACCTTTCTCCACATACTTGAACTGGTCTTTACCCCTTAGAGTTTTTTTTTTTTTTTTTTTTTTTAAGCTTAATTTTTTTCTCGCTGTCTCTCGTTCATGACCAGAATATTCATGACTCCAAACCTCCGCTGTCCTCCCCGCCACACTAGCCCACTTTGTCAATCAAGGTCATCGAACCCAGTGCGAAATCGTTGAGTCGGCAAATTTTCTTTTCCCTCTTCTTGTCATCGTTTTCTTACGAGCTTTAATTTTTTTTTCTTTTTTCCCCTTCTTCTTACTGCCCAAGATTCCTTCTCTCTCTCTCTCTCTCAATCAATCAATCAATCAATCAATCAAGTCAACCTCCCACGTTTTCCTCTAGTTATAGCCGGGTTTAGAGTGTGATGTCAAGATAATGCTCTATATAACCTCCCTTTATTATCATCATCTCCCTTTCTTTCTTGTATGTGTGTTTTCTTATTCTTTGTTTGTTTGCTTCCATCCACCTCCTTTCTGAGGTAACTTAATCTGTTTCTAGCCTGGGTGGGATCAAATGTCCCATGTCTATCTGTCTGTTTGCCTGTCTGTCTTGTCTGGACACTGTTTAACTTTGTTTAGCATCCGCTATTATTCTCCCACACACAAACGTTTTGTTTCGCCGACCGTAAGGTTGTTAACCTGTTGATATTTTTGTCACGACTTTAGTCTGATCAGACAACGATATTGGTATCTTAGTTCCTGCTATATATCCTTGTGCTGCGGAGCGACCGCAATAATTTGTCTTCTCTTTGTTACTTTCACAATTGCCTGCTGCTGGCGGAATTGTGGATTTTAAATCTGCATCCAAGGTGGAATGGGTTCATTTTCTACACAAGACAACAGGAGGGTGAGACACTTGGGTGTCATGACCCATGTGGGCCCGCCCCCCTTAGAGTGTAAATGAGAATAAATAGCCGAAACACTTGTTCGACCCGGGGGGGGGGAACCTCTTCTGGTGATCAGATTGCCTCCTGTTGTATCGCTCTGTACAGAGTTTCCTGTCATCTTTAATTATTATTTTAGTTCATTCTGTACATTATCTTTCAGTATCGTAGTTCCTTCTGCACATCTTCTGTCACTATTGTATCCTACATGATTTGTTAATTGTGTCTACTCGGATTTATTCTGAGTGTCAGGGCGAGGTGATTTGCCAAATTATTTGTCTTTCACCGCCACAAATAACGAATGTATTCTCATAGTAAGTGCCGTAGGGAATAAAGTGTTAGAGACTTCACCTACATCGGTGTAACTGGTTCCTTTCGTCACTGCCTTTGCCTTCCCTAACTCGAGAGCGGAGTCACGTACCCATTTACAACTAGGTAGACTGGAGCAAGGCGATGCTGCGCTTCGAACCTGTTAACTTTACCTCATTTTTAAAATAGCAGGACGTCATTTTCCACCTTCACATCTCTGATTATTTTTGAGCGAGACGAATCTGTGGCATGACAAATGTTAAAGAATTATAGCCTGACAGTAGTTAAGGCAGCGTTGATATTTTGTTGGGTCAGAAATTTCCAGAATGTTTTGATGCGCTTCCTGCAAGGGGACCAGCCACAGCTATCATCGTCATCATCTTCATCAACATCATCATTATCATCATCATTATTATCATGACCATCATTATCATCATCAAAATCATTATCACCATCATCATCATCTTCATCATCATCACCATAATCATCAACATCATCACTATCATCAACATCATCATCACCATCATCGTCATCCACATCATCACCATCATCATCATCATCCTCACCATCATCATAATCATCAACATCATCATTACTACCATCATCATCAACATCATCACCATCATCATCATTTACGTTTTTACTCCTGCTGGAACATGAAGCCACGTCTGCATTCAGAGCCGCTTGTAGAGATCCTGCGCCACGGCATTCGTATTGTCTGGCAGCGCTGGGTTTTGTAGCAATTTGTTGTACATTATGAGATTACTAACATCATGCACAACCTCCATCTACCCACATACAGTATACAACATATTTGTACTACTGTCTGTCAGTCTTTCCATATACAATATACAACATATTTGTACTACTGTCTGTCCATCTGTCCATATACAATATGCAACATATTTGTACCACTGCCTGTCCATCTATCCACATACAATATACAACATATTTGTACTACTGTCTGTCAATCTTTCCATATACAATATACAACATATTTGTACCACTGTCTGTCCATCTGTCCATATACAGTATGCAACACATTTGTACCACTGTCTGTCCATCTATCCCCATAAAATATACAGCATATTTGTACCACAACCTGTCCATCTATCCACATACAATATACAACATATTTGTACTACTGTCTGTCAATCTTTCCATATACAATATACAACATATTTATTCCACTGCCTGTCCATCTATCCACATACAATATACAACATATTTGTACTACTGTCTGTCAATCTTTCCATATACAATATACAACATATTTGTACCACAACCTGTCCATCTATCCACATACATTATACAACATATTTTTACAACTGTCAATCCATTTATCTACACACAATATACAACATATGCCTATTCCTGCCTGTCCATATATCCACGCACAATATACAGTGTATCTCTATCACTCTCTGTCCATCTATCCACATACAACATACAACATGTGTCTACAGATGCCTATATACCCAAACATAAGATACAGCTTATTTCTGCCACGGTCTGCACCTTACGTCATGCCTGATGGAGCAGTGGACATATTCTTTATCTCGTCAGAGATCTACACGCTGCACCATTGGCAGTGCTGGCTTGAAATACATCATCACTACCCTTTAGCTCCCTCAGGAGCATAGACCTTCAACAAACTTAAACCTTTTCTTCTTCTTCTTCCTCGTTCGTCCTGACAAGGACGTTGGTTGCGTTGTGTCCGTTTACAGCGAAGCTGCGGTATTTGGCCTTTCGGCCGACACATCCGACTTCCGCGCGGTATTTTTGGGACCGGGTGTGCCTTCTCTCTTCAATCCCTACTCCTCAGCCAGACTGCAGTGATGCAGCCTGTTTCCAGGACCACCACGTGGAGGTGGAGTAGGGTCTTGGTCAGCTCTGGTTCGCTGACCCTGACGCAGGCAGTCAAGCTATGGGTCGCTGACTGCATTCCTCACTTTTGATGCGTCTTGGGTCCCAAACTTATGTCACGTCTTCCTGTCACGTGCCGTCTGCTCAAGGTCTTTCCTTGTCTTCATTATACCTATCATGTCTGTCACAAGTTCTCTTCTCCGTCTGTTCTTTGGCCTCTCTATGCCTCTCTTTCCCTGTGGATTCCAGAACAAGGACTGCCTTGTAATGCTATCAACAGGTTTCCTCAGTGTGTGTCCTATCCACCTTCAGCGTCTTCTTCTAATCACGTGTTCCACTGGCGCGTGTCTAGTTCTTGTCATCAGTTCCACATTGGTGATCTTTTCATGCCTTTTTAATCCTTCTATTCTACGCAAGCACCCATTTATGAAAGTCTGTAGCTTCGGCTTGAAGCACGCTGTGCTGTGTTTGGGACCAGTTCTGTCCGGCTGCAGTTATCCTCATCTACGATTGGCCTTTATGAACTTGCGCTGTTTAACAAATAAAAGTTAAATATACAGCGCAGCGCATAAGGAAACGTTCTGGGAATTCTAAAATAAAATAAAACACCCACACACGGTCTTGTTACGTTTATGATTCAGATGACGTCAAACAGTTTTCTAAGAAATGAATCTTTGGGACAAGATCAACTGATAGCACGCGGATATTCCCACCGCCATGTTAGAAGATGTGAAACATAATGAAATGCTGCTGTATAGACAGAAAATAATTTTTTTTTAAACTGTCTGTTCACATTTTCATTCTGAAGGTTACCATGGAGACGGTCGATGGCTTGAATTTCTCATTTGGTGGTTAAATTGTTACGTGTAAGAAAAAAAAAGGCGAAGTGAAATGTAATGCCTTCATTCTTTTGATCACTGTCGGATTAAAGAGAATCATTTTAGGGTGATATTTATAAAATTGTTTTTTTGACTGATTTAAAAAAAAGGCGTTTACAAAACGTATTTTAATGTAGCACGTGCAAGTTTGGTTGTGGTTTTGAATCAACCAGTTGTTAATATTGAAAGCTTTAAATTCATTTTTGTAAATCTCATGAAGTTATAGGGATATGTTTATTCTTATTTTTCTTTTGTCACCTGTCAGCTCCCTAAGGTGCATAAGACTTCAACAAACTTATGTCAAGTCTTTCTGTCACGTGACATCAGCGCACGTTCTTTCCATGTCTTCTACATCCCCATCATGTCTTCTACATCCTCATCATGTCTTCTACATCTCCATCATGTCTTCTACATCTCCATCATGTCTTCTATATCTCCATCATGTCTTCTACATCCCCATCATGTCTTCTACATCCTCATCATGTCTTCTACATCCCCATCATGTCTTCTACATCCTCATCATGTCTTCTACATCCTCATCATGTCTTCTACATCCTCATCATGTCTTCTACATCCCCATCATGTCTTCTACATCCTCATCATGTCTTCTACATCCCCATCATGTCTTCTACATCCTCATCATGTCTTCTACATCCCCATCATGTCTTCTACATCCTCATCATGTCTTCTACATCCCCATCATGTCTTCTACATCTCCATCATGTCTTCTACATCCCCATCATGTCTTCTACATCTCCATCATGTCTTCTACATCCCCATCATGTCTTCTACATCCTCATCATGTCTTCTACATCCCCATCATGTCTTCTACATCCCCATCATGTCTTCTACATCTCCATCATGTCTTCTACATCCCCATCATGTCTTCTACATCCTCATCATGTCTTCTACATCCCCATCATGTCTTCTACATCCTCATCATGTCTTCTACATCCCCATCATGTCTTCTACATCTCCATCATGTCTTCTACATCCCCATCATGTCTTCTACATCCTCATCATGTCTTCTACATCCCCATCATGTCTTCTACATCCTCATCATGTCTTCTACATCCTCATCATGTCTTCTACATCCTCATCATGTCTTCTACATCCCCATCATGTCTTCTACATCCCCATCATGTCTTCTACATCCTCATCATGTCTTCTACATCCCCATCATGTCTTCTACATCCCCATCATGTCTTCTACATCCCCATCATGTCTTCTACATCCCCATCATGTCTTCTACATCCTCATCATGTCTTCTACATCCCCATCATGTCTTCTACATCCTCATCATGTCTTCTACATCCCCATCATGTCTTCTACATCCCCATCATGTCTTCTACATCTCCATCATGTCTTCTACATCCCCATCATGTCTTCTACATCCTCATCATGTCTTCTACATCCCCATCATGTCTTCTACATCCTCATCATGTCTTCTACATCCTCATCATGTCTTCTACATCCTCATCATGTCTTCTACATCCCCATCATGTCTTCTACATCCTCATCATGTCTTCTACATCCCCATCATGTCTTCTACATCCCCATCATGTCTTCTACATCTCCATCATGTCTTCTACATCCCCATCATGTCTTCTACATCCTCATCATGTCTTCTACATCCCCATCATGTCTTCTACATCCTCATCATGTCTTCTACATCCCCATCATGTCTTCTACATCCCCATCATGTCTTCTACATCTCCATCATGTCTTCTACATCCCCATCATGTCTTCTACATCCTCATCATGTCTTCTACATCCCCATCATGTCTTCTACATCCTCATCATGTCTTCTACATCCCCATCATGTCTTCTACATCTCCATCATGTCTTCTACATCCCCATCATGTCTTCTACATCCTCATCATGTCTTCTACATCCCCATCATGTCTTCTACATCCTCATCATGTCTTCTACATCCCCATCATGTCTTCTACATCCTCATCATGTCTTCTACATCCCCATCATGTCTTCTACATCTCCATCATGTCTTCTACATCCCCATCATGTCTTCTACATCTCCATCATGTCTTCTACATCCCCATCATGTCTTCTACATCCTCATCATGTCTTCTACATCCCCATCATGTCTTCTACATCCTCATCATATCTTCTACATCCCCATCATGTCTTCTACATCTCCATCATGTCTTCTACATCCCCATCATGTCTTCTACATCCTCATCATGTCTTCTACATCCCCATCATGTCTTCTACATCCTCATCATGTTTTCTACATCCCCATCATGTCTAAAATGATATAATATCGAATGTAGGTTTAATGATGATGTTTGTACTTTTCAACATATTTTATGTCATGTTTATAAATAGTTAATGTTAATATGAGTGTGTTATTTTATGTTTCTTTATAACGGTGAATTCCTTGACATTGATATGTAAAATGTATGTGAGAATAAATGAATTCAGTATAAAAGACGAGAGAAAGGAAGGGCAGAATGTCAGACGGGCCTGCGTGCCCAATTCTCAACCCTTCTTTGAAAATAAAGTTCGTTCGTTCGTTCTCCATGTATCTTTTCCATGATTTTTTTAGTCTTCCTCTCTCTCTCTCTTACTCAGGGGACTCAAGTACAAGGACTGTCTGGTAATGCTATCATCAGGTGTTCTGAGTGTGTGTCCTATCCATCTCCAGTGTCTTCTCATCTCATATTCCACTGGCGCTTGTCTGGTTCTTGTCATCAGTGATTTGGTCATACCACTTCAATCCTTCTATTCTATGCAAGCACACATTTTTTGAAAGTCTGTAGCTTTTTAGTTGTTGTTTTTGTTGTTCCCATGTTTCAGAGCCATACAATAGGACAGACTTGACATTTCAATTGAAAATTCTTATTTGTGTGTTGGACATGATTTCTTGTGATCCCCATATATTTCTCGATGCAATGAAAGCTCCTCTTGCTTTTTGTATTTTTTTTTTGATATCATTGTCTGTCTCGCCAACTTTACCTATATTTCTGCCAAGACATATATGTGATTCTACATCTTGTTGTGGTGTTTCTTCCAGTAAAATATATTATTATCGGTTCCTGTACTTATTCTCATTATTTGTGTGTTTTCAGACCCTTTTACTGTGATCTTGCATCAGGTATTTGAATGTTGTCTTGCATCTGATTACGATTATAGGACATATAAATTTATTAATTTGGTTAAAAACGGTAAATTAAAAAAGTTATAACACTGTTTTTACTTAAAGAGAAATTATGCCTTATTTCCCCCTGTCATGTAGCAAAGAATTCTGTGTCTTGGTAATACAGGAGAAACAGAATTCTGAGTCTAAAAGGTAGAAAAAGAAAAAAAAAACCCCCAAAGATTCTTAATCCATTAATGGAAGAAAGACACATTTTATAATCTAGTTAAGAAAGATTAAACAAAGATTTTTAATCTGGTAAAGTAGTTGTGTACGTCAGGATGGTTAGAGCGCTGGTCTCTCGTGGCTCAGGTACCAGGTTCCAAACACAGTGGCGTCCCGCTACTGTCTACCCAGCTGTAAATGGGTACTGACTCCACTCTTAATGTGGGGAATGCAAAGGCTGCGAGTAAAGGAACTTCACCTCTTAAACTTGGACCAAGTATAGTGAAGTCTCTAACACTTCACTCCCCTAAGTCAGTATCTGCTATGACAATTACCTTTTCTTTTATAGCGTTAATCAAACCAGGACAGTGATTATCTACCTTACAGATACTCAGCTATATGTTTAGTAATGGAAGCCAATAGAGGTTTTGGCAGTTTAGTAACGGAAGACAATGGAGGTTTTGGGAGTTTAGTAACGGAAGTCAATGGAGGTTTTGGGAGTTTAGTAACGGAAGTCAATGGAGGTTTTCCATGTTTAATAACAGAAGTCAATGGAGGTATTGGGAATATAGTAACCGAAGTCAATGGAGGTTTTGGGAGTTTAGTAACGGAAGCCAATGGTGATTTTGGGATTTTAGTAACGGAAGTCAATGGAGGTTTTGGGAGTTTAGTAACGGAAGTCAATGGAGGTTTCAGGAGTTTAGTAACGGAAGTCAATAGAGGTTTTGGGAGTTTAGTAACGGAAGTCAATGGAGGTTTTGGGAGTTTAGTAACGGAAGCCAATGGTGATTTTGGGATTTTAGTAATGGAGGTTTTGGGAGTTTAGTAACGGAAGTCAATGGAGGTTTTGGGAGTTTGGTAACGGAAGTCAATGGAGGTTTTGGGAGTTTAATAACGGAAGTCAATGGAGGTTTTGGGAGTTTAATAATGGGAGATATTGAAGGTTTTCTGAGTTTAGTAACGGGAGATATTGAAGGTTTTCTGTGTTTAGTAACGGGGGATATTGAAGGTTTTCTGAGTTTAGTAACGGGAGATATTGAAGGTTTTCTGTCTTTAGTAACAGGAGATATTGAAGGTTTTCTGAGTTTAGTAACTGGAGATATTGAAGGTTTTCTGTGTTTAGTAACGGGAGATATTGAAGGTTTTCTGAGTTTAGTAACGGGAGATATTGAAGGTTTTCTGAGTTTAGTAACGGGAGATATTGAAGGTTTTCTGAGTTTAGTAACGGGAGATATTGAAGGTTTTCTGTGTTTAGTAACGGGGGATATTGAAGGTTTTCTGAGTTTAGTAACGGGAGATATTGAAGGTTTTCTGTGTTTAGTAACGGGAGATATTGAAGGTTTTCTGTGTTTAGTAACGGGGGATATTGAAGGTTTTCTGAGTTTAGTAACGGGAGATATTGAAGGTTTTCTGTGTTTAGTAACGGGAGATATTGAAGGTTTTCTGAGTTTAGTAACGGGAGATATTGAAGGTTTTCTGTGTTTAGTAACGGGAGATATTGAAGGTTTTCTGAGTTTAGTAACGGGAGATATTGAAGGTTGTCTGTGTTTAGTAACTGGAGATATTGAAGGTTTTCTGAGTTTGGTAACGGAAGACAATGGAGGTTTTCGCAGTTTAGTAACGGAAGACGATGGAGGTTTTCGAAGTTTAGCAACGGAAGACAATTGAGGTTTTAGGAGTTTTGTAACGTAAGACAATGGAGGTTTTCGGAGTTTAGTAACAGTAATGATACACCCAATATTTTTAAAGTTATTAATTACTCGACGGGGAATAAATCAGATTTCTGAATCTAATGACAAGAAAGAAGCCAGATTTCCGAATCTAGTGACCAGAAAGAAATCCATTTATAGTGACTGGAGAGAACGCAAATTTTCGAATCTAGGTGACGGGAGAGAACGCAAATTTCCGAATCTAAGTGACATGAGAGACGCAAATTTCTCAATGTAAGTGAATCTTTGTGTAATCTAAGGGAGGAGATCGGAGCACTGATGTAGTTGTTCATGTGCAATGAAGATAAACCATACCAAACTAGCTGTTTGAAGAAACACCTTAGATTAATCGTCACATGAACGTTCACCATCCGGCGCCTGCCCTTTAAAACACAAAATACTAGCTATATTCGCAGTTGTCTCCCTGTAGTTCCTGTGATTCTCTTAAGAGACAGACAGAATAGGACTACTGCGCCCTCAGGCATGTCGTACTAGGGGACCAATATGATTTTGTACATCCCCGTCATGTAAAACAAACTTCAACACAAATTACCGTTGCAAGAGCTTTTGACTGCTTGGTGCAGGTTATTAGCAAGGGGACCATCTGAGCTTTTGACTGCTTGGTGCAGGTTACTAGCAAGGGGACCATCTGAGCTTTTGACTGCTTGTTGCAGGTTACTAGCAAGGGGACCATCTGAGTTTTTGACTGCTTGTTGCAAGTTACTAGCAAGGGGACCATCTGAGCTTTTGACTGCTTGGTGCAGGTTACTAGCAAGGGGACCATCTGAGCTTTTGACTGCTTGATGCAGGTTACTAGCAAGGGGACCATCTGAGCTTTTGACTGCTTGTTGCAGGTTACTAGCAAGGGGACCATCTGAGCTTTTGACTGCTTGTTGCAAGTTACTAGCAAGGGGACCATCTGAGCTTTTGACGGCTTGGTGCAGGTTACTAGCAAGGGGACCATCTGCGGTGATGGATGTATGCTGCATAAGAAGCACCAAGGAAATTTGATGATGGGGATGATGATATTCGCAGTTCCTTATCTTTTCTTACTTTAATAAAGTTATTTCCACCTTATTGTACATTATTTAAAGTTGTTGTTATGTAACATCGGCTGGGTCAGTGCCAGTCAAAATTTGGCAGATTAAAATGTACCGCGAAATATTGGCACTCCAGTATTTTATTTTATCCAGCTGGCTTCTTGCATGCACGTGCGGACACGAGATCTACACAAGAACCAGACACCCCCACATAACTAGACATCCCAGAAGAACTAGACGTCAAAAGAATTGAAGACAAATTAAAGGAGAGTGTAGTGTAATCTTATAAAACTTTGAACTTTAAAATTCTCTCTGGTAGCGGTGGGCGATCGGCCATGTAACACCTCACCCACTAGCTTTCTCTCTTTCTATTTTTCTGTCGATGCATTCGTCCTCTGGTGCCAGACAAGGACATGGACCTTGTGTTTCATGCATTGGACGCCGGGTAAAATTTCATCAAGAGTACCAGACCAAAAAAAAAAAAAAAAATTCGTTACGACATCTCCGTCAGAAAAGAATTCCCAGCTTGTCCTGCCTCATCACATTTTCTCCGGTGATACGCCTCTGTAGAATGCCCCAGACAGGAGCAACAAGAAAATTTGAAACGGGGGTGGAAGGGTGTAGTCTTATAGGGCAAGGAGTAGCATCTAACTAGTGCCTTCATGGCTTCAGATAGAAGGATTTTATCGATCCGATTTCGGAGTTTTCTTGGGATGTAGAGTCGGTGCTAGCTTAATTTGGGGGAAGGGTAACACGTAGAGCAGAATTTTTAAAGTGCAGGGAGAATGAACGAGGGAGATTCGGCATTTGGAATGTAATGCAATAGTCGCTGGGGGGGTGTTGCTGAGTTATTTGCCGGTTGAAGATCATGCACTGAGTATGGTTACTTTAGTGATCTCTTGTTAATCGTGCTTGGTTTAGTATTACGCGAATTAGGGTGAAGGTGTTCATACAACTCAGTAGCATGGTATGAAGAAGTAGTTCATGTAACTTGAACTCAGCAACATTAATGAAGTAATTAATGCCTTCAGATTGAGTCCGTAATATTTAATCACATGTACACACAGGATGATCATTTCAAATAGGAACAGAACATGAGTCCGTATAAGTCATGCATAAATTAATCAATAACGTAGACTGCTGGTTTACGTGTCAATGTCCGTTTAAGGATACAATGCAGTATTGTCGTCAGAACATCACAGCTATATGCACGCGCAGCTAGACATGGCTACCTGCCGACAGTGAGACTGCGAGTCTGAATATTTCATACGAATTTGACGATTATTCTCCTCCTTCTGAGAATTCTAGTTAAATACTAACCTCCATAAATTTTCCTCTCATATAGAGTTCTAGGACTGACCCTGGTCCATCAAAAATGCACATATAAATGGCTATATCATGCCATTGAATTGGAAGGTTAGAAAAACGCAGCTATTCAGCTTGGCGGTCAAGTAACAAAGGGTAGCGTCTCCTAGTTACCGACTGTGTCCTAAACAACGCTAGACACGTCATAATCGATCGTGTATGGAGCGTTCAATAATTGAAACATCTATTGCAATATATTAAATGTCTTAACCTTTACGATTGCACGTCCGATAACCTTTAGCAGACGGCGTTAATATCATATACCGTAACAATTCCCTGTACACCGGGGAAAAAAAAAATCGATAGATTTTTTTTCAAGATCTATCCGACTTAACAATTTTTCAAAAAAAAAAATTTAACACAATCGTGACATATGGCCGACGATGTTCTGAGTAGAACCGTGTCGCGGTCATGTCAACTAACTATTTGTCATAGTCATCTAACATTAATCACATTATATATCAATATTATACATATTATTATATCAACTAAATAAAATGTCCAATGTTAATAGTGAATGATAGAATTAAATTAAAGTAAGGTCTGTCGTATTAGTATGTCATATAGGAATTAATTTGACTAATTAAAATTAAATTAATTAATTAAACTAAGAGTTAAATTATTAAGATTATAATGTAACGCGATGTTATGAGAGAAGAAAAGACAAAATAAGTGAGAAGAAATAGAAAGAAATTCGAATATAAGTTTAACTTAATTGTGTGTGTTAAGTGTTAGTGAATAATAACTATCTAATTTAACTAATTAAATAATGTATAGGTACATTAAAAAAAAAATATTAATCTAATACTTGTGTGAGATTTATTTTCTCTTTTCATAATTTCTTCTTTTTATATTTCGTTCTCTTTTTTTGTTCTTTCATTTCATTTTTTTCTCATTTCATTTTATTGATAATAATTCAATTAAGAAGTTAAGTTAACTAATTAATTAGTATAGGATATGATGATCCATCCGTAGTCTTGATCCTGATGAATTCTTTTAGGCAAAAATGTTCAAACGTTTACGTTGGAAAGAAATGTCATTTATCCCAGCATCCAAGAATTAAGTGCACATAGGATAATAAGTTCGACTTGTCGTCAGATATTGTTCCATGATTGTTCAACGAATATTCATATATCGTGTATGGACGTTAGACGAAGTTTCAATGTCAATATGTATACCTTGATTGTCTTTAGTTCAATTCTGTGATGCATATAGTGTTTATAAAGTTTAAATTGAAGGCAAGGTTAGTTCCCTTATAGTTGATATGTTTTAGGAATGTTAATGTTGATTATTCGTCGTCAATAGGATTACGTGACAACGCATCCGCCACAATGTTTTCAGTGCCAGGAATATGTTCAATGGAGAATTCAAATGGCTGTAGGATGATTGCATATCTGGCGAGTTTTTGGCTCTTATGGTTAGATCGACGCAAAGATGCTACAGCACGTTGGTCCGTCTGTATGGTGAAGGGAGCACCAAGCAAGAACTTTTCAAGTTTAGTTATTGCCCATATCACTGATAAAAGTTCCTTGTCCACTGTGGAATACTTTGTTTCTGCCGGCTTTAGCTTTCTTGAAATATATAAGGTAGGATGTAGAATGCCATCATGGTTCTGGAGCAGGCATGCACCAATGCCGTAGTTACTAGCATCTGTTCGTAAGAAAAATCTTTTGGAAGCATCGGGAAGTCTTAAAATTGGTTCATGCGAGAACAAATTTATAATTTTGTTGAAAGTTTCATTGCATGTACCAGTCCATGTCACCTTCACCGGCATGTCTTTTTTTAACAATGAAGACAATACAGCCGTGATGGATGACAAGTTTGGTATGAATCTACTGTAATATTGAACAAGTCCTAACAAACTCCTGACCTGTTTCTTCGTCTGAGGAACTGCTATGTTTAGAATTTTGGAGACTGTACTAGGTAACGTTCGGATATATCCCGATCCAATGATATGTCCCAAAAAGGTTATCTCATTACACGCGATTTGCACCTTTGTAGGTTTAGCAGTTAGATGATAATTCCTTAGAGTGTCGAAAACATATCTAAGTCCCGAAACATGTTCCTCAAACGACGAACTAAACAAGCATATGTCGTCAATATATGTAATAACGTCTGGTCTACCTGATAAAATTTGTCGCATCAGGCGAATGAAGGTAGCTGGCGCATTAACAAGCCCAAAAGGCATCACATTCCACTGGTATAGACCTTGTGGAGTGGAAAATGCGGTGTAGTACTTAGCCTTTTCGGTCAGTGGTATCTGCCAATAACCTTTAGTTAAGTCTATCTTACTAAATATAGTTGCGTTGGATAGACGTGGCAGTAAGTCGTCGATAAGTGGATGTGGTTCGCTGTCAACTATAGTCTTAGCATTTAATTTTCTATAATCAACACATAGTCTGATGTTATTGTCCTTCTTCCGGACAATCACTAATGGAGAAGAGAATGGCGAATTACTAGTCTCAATGATTCCCAGAGACAACATCTGTTCAAGTTCCTTAGTAGTTTTAGCAAGGAAATGTAAAGGAACAGAATAGGGATGTACACGAATAGGTGTATCATCATTGAGAGTAATGTCATGACTGATAGCCGATGTGCGACCCGGGACGTCGGTCAACACATCTGGATAAGATTGTAATAGATTAGCAATCTGTAGACGCTGTTGCGGTGTAACCGTTGAAGAGATGGTTACATCCCGCCAAGATTCAGTAGGTTGAACTACTGGTACCGGTAACGGTAACTGTACCTCAGGAAAAGAAGATTCTTCTTCCTGGATGACAGATAAGTTAGAATAATAACAAGTAGATACTGTGTTGTCATCTAGTTCATGAAAAATTGACTGTAAGTGTTCAGGACGTGTATGAAATTGCTTGAGCATGTTAATATGAAATATCTTTTTGTGTCCCTTGATATCTAAGACGTATAAGAATAAGTGACCAATAAGGAAAAGAAATGATGACTGACTAGAGCTGAGTCATCAAGAAAACAGACAAAAGGGTGAGCGTACACCATTATCTGCGTGGCGCAGAATCAGGTACTAATTGTAACTTTAGATAACGGTGATGAAAATAAACACCATTATCACGCTCGATTACCCAACGAGCGTCTCGATTGTTACGAAATGTAACCATCGCCTGTCTATTTTGCCCATTGCATGATGGCAGAAGACGAACAAACTTAACGTTTGCTGCATAATCAAAAAAAATTCTAAGTGCCTGCCAGGTAGTATCCTGCGGCAGATTTCGCACTAACACTGTGCGAGAATACGCACTTTTCCCAATATATGTAGTATCATTGTCACGAAATAGTGGACAATGATGATATGTATTCTTTGTCAAAGAATTAACCTTCCCTTTCAACACCGACATTGTCTTTCTGTTGGATGTCGTATCATCCTGACTGGACTGAGGATGATACCTATCATCACCAAAGGTATTAAGTTTCCTACATGTCGTAGACATGTCCTTGCTGGGCAAAGTAAAAACTTTTTCATCATAATTATTTGTGTTAACTTTATGTTTCCTTTTAAGTCCAGCATTATTATTTAACCTATTATTCTTCCTCATAATGTTTTTGTCAATGTTGACAACGTCAACAGTTTTATTAGGATCAGTTATATCCTTAGTATGTTGTCCAATAGATCTATCATCTTCATCAATTTCCAGGATAGTACTGAGAGTGAAGTTGGAAACTGCTGTGCCACATGTATTTATGTTGTTGGCACGAAGTGTAGCCATATCAACAACAGCGTTAGCGTTGCTAAAAGAATGCAATTTTTTTTTCTCCCAATCATTAATTTCTTTAGGAGTGCAATCTTTACTCCCATGTATGCGTCCTAATGTAAGATCAGCTGATGGATTCTGTAGCATGCACACCTTGACATTACCTGAAAAAAATGGTGTATTAACATGTACAATGGCAGTGGGGTAGTACTCAATAGTACCCCCGAATGTCATGCACCGGACATAGTCCCCTGTTGCATAGCTAGGATGTACCAAAGACTGCCGAACTCCAATGGTTGTTGATCCAGAGTCTTTTAAAACTGAGACCACCGTACCATTGACTAATCCTCTATTGAACATCAGGGTACCCTTGCCATCGTTCGCTGAAAGACCAACTGCTGTATGAAGGTGTCCACAATTCAGCACCGTTTCCTTGGCCTTCTGAAAAATAGTATTACAATCTTGGCAACTATTTGCCACATTATAATTAATAGCAAAACATGCAGCAGAAGACTGTGTTGTATTATTGTCAAGTGGGACCTGAGCTATAGGGGTAGTATTATTTGTAACTGCCGCCCCTGTATTATGGTTGTAATGAGATGATCCCCGAGAATGAGATCGATTCCGAGTATAATTGTTAGAATTATCTCGTCGTCCTCTATAGTAACTATTATCTCGATGTCTCGAGCCATGATTATTACCATTCCAGTTATTATTATTATTGGGAGTATGTGATCGATTATAATTAGTGTTATGTTGACCATTGTGGTAGTTTGTTTGAGGTGAATAATTTCTATCTCGTGATCTACCTCTGTTGAACTCATTTTTATTGTTGAAATCATTATTATGTCCCTTCTGAAAGTTAACATTGTGATTTCTTTGGAACCTGCTTCTGTCTACACTGTGATGTCTTTGTTTGTTATTATGATTGTAGGCCATATTAGACGCTACAGGTAGAGGTTCTCTTAATGAGGAGTTAGAAATGGTTGCATTCGGATGTGCCGAACAGTAGTTTAAAGAAATTTTTTCTAACTCGTCCATAGTACCTGGTTTACGCTCCTGCAAATATGCAAAAAATGGCTGGCTAACCGAAGATAATACCTTATCCCGTAGTAGTAAATCAACTAATTTGTCGTACGATTTGTTGACTTCTGCCAGTTCAACCCATCTATTAAATGTATTGCGTATGTTCGCAATGAATCCTGCAAAATCTTTTGGAGATTCAGGTAAAATTCCCTTAAATTTCAACCTACAGTGTTCCTCGTCCAGGTGAAACCTTCGTAAAAGCAAGGACTTAATAGCACCGTAGTTATTTGCTATTGATGGGTCAGCATTTTGAGAAGCCGTCAGTGGTTCTCCAACCAAGAATTCATTTAATTTGAGTACCCATGACTCTTCAGGCAAATGGTTAGTTTTGCAAGTCTGTTCAAAACGTGACAGGAACGATGAAAGGTCGTCCACGTTTAAGTTGAGAGTGGGTAATTTAAAGTTGTAGAAATGTTTAGTTTGGCTGGATGATGATCCATTTTGTGCGTTATTATTCTGGTTTGCATCAGCACTTTGTGCTTGTAATCTTGCTGTCTCCAATTTAATACGCGCCAATTCCATTTCTTGTTGTAAAATAATTTCCTCTCGTTTCAATTTATTCTCTTCTTCCTGTTGAGCAATTTCTCTTAATCTATTTTCCTTGGCAATTTGCTTCATCTCACGTTACTCTTCCTCTTTCTTTAATGCAGCCTTTTTCTCTTCTTCTTCTTTTCTTTCACGTTCCTCCATTTCTGCTTTATGTTTTTCCAGTTCTGCCTCAGCAAACTGACGAAGTTCTTGAGATTTATAACCATATTCCTTACCAATTTTAACGAAATGGTCTATAGTAAGCATTTTGACTTTTATCTGTAAGTAATTATTGATAATTACTGATTAAAATAGTCAATAGTAGCTTCAGAGTAATTATTATACTTACTCAACTTAGGAATATTCAATATAAATAATCACAATAGTACTGAACTCTTATGTCTAAGTTCAACTAATAGACAATATTTTGTAACAATATTGTATCTAAATACGAACTATATCATAAATAGTTATGATATCTGTTAACTATAATGTAATTACATCACACAATTAATCTCAATATCCAATAATGTTGGGTATGATTCCTAGTAATTATATTGTTCAATGTACTAAGTCACTCTCTTAGTACCAGAAAAGTATATTAAATAATATACAATGGGTCTATTACCTCAAAGGTAGACTATAAGATTATTTTATTTGGTCAATATATATATTATATTATTATGCCCTAGGCATCTCTTATAAATTGTAGTGCTACTCTCTTGGACTATCACTGCATAATTATGCAATGTCCCATATTAACCTTAAATATCAGAAAAAATTAATTAAATTAAATTACAAGTGTATTATTGCATATAATATCATATTATTAATGTAGTATTTAATATATATCATGAGGACAAACAAAACAATGATGCAACTAAAGGGTACAAACAATGTCAAGACGCAAACAAGACATTTTCACAATTAAAAATGAATTTATGAACTAAATAAAACAAGCGGAAGTGTCACAAGCCAAATGAAGGGTCAAGGTCTGACCCGAGGTCAACTTAATATTCAAAGTACACAAAAAAAAAATGACTGCAAAAAATGATGACATCACAGGACTCATAACGGACGACCATTTAACAATCATCAAATAAATGATAGTAAGAGGAGACTGGACGAAATAGTTAACGAACATGATACAAAACTGAATAAAATTGTGAACTGAGTACGAATAAAATACACCAGTTATCTACGGAACGGTACAGCTAACACAAATCGTCAAACGACAGCAGATTTGGACAGACAGTCCAATGGCAAACCTCAATGGGGCTTCCAAAAGTGCAATCGTTTAACTGCCCTAAGAAACGACCGAAATCAATTCAGGCATCGTGAGAGCCACAGAATCTAATTTCGGTTCATCCTCCCTACCTCCCACTAATTAACAACACATTAAAACAACCCAAAAAAAAATACATGAAACACATTCAGAAAAGACATGCCTATGCAGGCAAAAGGTATGGACTCAGTATTACTGTTTGCAATGACGACAGTATTAAAACAACTAGACTTTTCTTTTCCGTTGCTTAGATCAGTGCTAGAGGTCGTCAACAGCTAGGCTAATGCCCCTGACTGTCTGCTCCTGTAGTCCATATCGTGTGTTTGCTTCAAATGGCTCATGTTTCCCCTGGTTAGACTTAGAAAACGACTTTGGTTTTCTCCGTCAGTTCACCTACACGACTTTCGGTGACGTCACGTTGTTAGGCATTATAATGAGTACTGCGTCATCTTCGACTGGATCATGTGATCGAAACTTGATCATAAATATTATGGTTAACATGTGCGTAAGGAACAGAAGATTGTTTCTTTTTTCTGTCGTTCCCCGCATTCGGCCGCCACTTTGTTGCTGAGTTATTTGCCGGTTGAAGATCATGCACTGAGTATGGTTACTTTAGTGATCTCTTGTTAATCGTGCTTTGTTTAGTATTACGCGAATTAGGGTGAAGGTGTTCATACAACTCAGTAGCATGGTATGAAGAAGTAGTTCATGTAACTTGAACTCAGCAACATTAATGAAGTAATTAATGCCTTCAGATTGAGTCCGTAATATTTAATCACATGTACACACAGGATGATCATTTCAAATAGGAACAGAACATAAGTCCTTATAAGTCATGCATAAATTAATCAATAACGTAGACTGCTGGTTTACGTGTCAATGTCCGTTTAAGGATACAATGCAGTATTGTCGTCAGAACATCACAGCTATATGCACGCGCAGCTAGACATGGCTACCTGCCGACAGTGAGACTGCGAGTCTGAATATTTCATACGAATTTGACGATTATTCTCCTCCTTCTGAGAATTCTAGTTAAATACTAACCTCCATAAATTTTCCTCTCATATAGAGTTCTAGGACTGACCCTGGTCCATCAAAAAATGCACATATAAATGGCTATATCATGCCATTGAATTGGAAGGTTAGAAAAACGCAGCTATTCAGCTTGGCGGTCAAGTAACAAAGGGTAGCGTCTCCTAGTTACCGACTGTGTCCTAAACAACGCTAGACACATCATAATCGATCGTGTATGGAGCGTTCAATAATTGAAACATCTATCGCAATATATTAAATGTCTTAACCTTTACGATTGCACGTCCGATAACCTTTAGCAGACGGCGTTAATATCATATACCGTAACAGGGGGGGGGGGGGGGGGGGGCGGGGGGGGGGGGGGGGGGGGGGGGGGGAGAAGCACAGATTGAGAGAAGAAACTGAAGGTGTGAGTCCGCTTGGACAACGTGTGAATCATCTGTGTGTTTCTGTGATTAATTGGAGCTTAGTCAAGACCCGAAGGGTGCACCCATGCCTTATCTTCCCTCCGCCTACGTCTTTTATCTGTCCCCCGCTCATCTCGCTCCTGGCGCTTTGTGTCTAAACATCCCAGGATCAACATCTAAGGCTGTCTGTGTTTTCTCAAGAGTTTTTTTTAACAAATAAGGTTACATTGACATTTCATTTTACGTAGCCGTCAATTCCGGCTGTTAAATTCTGCATTCCTGCCCACGTGACTGGCCACTTGGCAAATACAACACATCTTCTTCTTCTGTGCTTTTTACGGACTATGGATCAACCATGGCGTCTGCTCCCCCTTGCTTGAACCAAACTGTCACATACTCTTGCGGCACTCGTTTATGTGGCATTTGTTTTACATGATGAGGTTGCGAACTTCATAATAGTCGCATTGTACGACATGCATGAGGGTGCAGTATTGTTCTTTCCTTGTCTATTCAGAGACCCCCGGAAACCACGTGGGGGCCTGTTACCATATAGTACTCACATAACTGTTACACATGAAGAAAAACGATACTATTGGTAGAAACGCTGCGTAACCACACTGATAAAGTTGTTAACCGTTGATAACGTTGGATTTTTATTCCCGTTAATGATATCCACCAAAAGATAGATATAAGTGGATGGAAGCAGACATCATCATCATCATCAGTTGATAAGATCTCTATGGTGTTGTTTGCTCCACTGTAGTGTATGGAATGTCAACTTGACCTACGCAGTGGTGTGTAGACATGGATTGAGTGTATAATGTGCGAATGATGATAAAGGTTCGTGGTGTTGACAAAAAATGTTCTTTTCTCACACTCATGTATGGCTGAAAGTCATCGACACCAACGACTGTGTACCTTTTCTAAAGTTTAATTGGACGTACACACTCGACAGCACAGATAGTGACAAATCACAGGTTGCCATAATACATCATAGTACAGTGGACAAATGGTCTTGCAATGTTACATGGGCACTCATGTAGAATAATTGTATAATGGACTGTCAGTAGCCAAGCACTCAGTATCGCCCATACATATATATATATATATCAACTGACTTCACTGACTGAGCACGTCAGCTTATAAATAATATTTCAGATGGCTTCTAAACCTAATCTCGTCTAGCGACGATTCTTCAACATAATGTTCAGCACATATTTTTCCATATAATAATATTGAACCGCTAGCAATGGGTTCTCATGTGTAGCAGTGATCTCTGGACTGATAAAGCGATAATACGGGCATCCCTTTTCTCTTCTTGAAAGTCACTACATGTTTTGGTTCCAAGATGGCTTCACTCGTGAGCTGTCACACACGTTTGGATACAGATAATGAATCTGTCCTAAAGTTAGTCATTCATAAAACATTTCATTGCTCTGTAGATTTGATCATGAACAATTGACTGCAATCTACAGGATATAGTGCTGCTAGGAATCGAAGTCGTTTTCATCGAGTCAAATATATTCTCTTAGACATTCAAATCGTAACTATCGAAAATGGTGGCTTCGATCGAGAGTTCATAAGAGTATCTTTGATTACCTTGGTATAGGAAATATGAAACTGCCATTCCTTGGCAATACGACTAAACACTGGGGTAAAGCATACACGATAGGTTTAGACGACTATCACCTTCCCCACAAATACTGAGATCACTTTTTCCCCGGCGACAGGCCGACATGGAAAACACACAGTCCCTATCAGGACGAAGCCAAATCACACCACCCTCTAGCGACACATCCGCCGAATAGCCTTCGACCTCTCTAGAGACAACAGAACATATAGTTCGACTTAGATATGTAAAGATATACAGATATAAGACAGACTCGTCCTACTCAGACAAACAATACACATAAATTCAGGCCATAGATATTCTGAAGCAAGAACAATCTATTATTACCCAAACAACGAATAAATCGCAGTAAAATGGATTTATCCGCGGAGTTTGATCGAAAGAGCCGACACAACTTTCAAGGGAAGTAACTCAATAATGACTCCCTTAAGCACTAAAAAATTACCTATGTATAATATTGTAAGATATCAAAGACTGCACGTAACAGTCTTACCACACCTCCCGGGAAAAAAAAAATGGAACATTTTTTTTTTTTTGAAATACATCTAGGAGCAACATACAATAGGCTCACAACGCATGAATAATGCGCAGATGAAAATATCTGGAATACCTATAACGCCTAATATGAGGCTAAGTCGACTTATGGAGCGACTGGTGAGAATGTGTCTCATAAACTGAGAGAAATTATTTCTCTACAAGTATATTTTTCCAGGAAGGTGTCATCAAAGTATAATACAATTCTGGCAATTACACAATGCCTAAAAAATTCATATCATCATTTCGTATTAGATATCTTAAATTTATGATTTATGAAGAAAAAATCATCAAAGCACAGCGGTGAATAAACATCAATGAACCGCTATGTAGTGATACAATCATTATATTATTAAATTACAAATGTGTATCTATCATGATATAGAAAAGGAACTACTATAGAACTAGACATATCAAGAAGTCTAAGCCCTAATAGTTATGTGGAATCATGTGGGCATCTTGACAGAATGTCTGCCATCACATTATCTGATCCACGAATAGCTCGCACAGAGAAATGAAAAGGTTGAAGAGCAATTGCATATCGAGTAGACCTCGAGCTCTTCAAATTCTTACTCTGTATAGCAGTAAGAGCTTTTTGGTCGGTTTCTACTATGAAATGTGCGCCTAGAAGGAATCTCTGTAGTTTGAGGATCGACCAAACCATAGCTAATAGCTCACGGTCTAAAACCGAATAATTCCTTTCTGCCGCATTAAGTTTTCTGGAAATATACATTACAGGATGCAGAGTTCCAGAGTACTCTTGCATTAGTGCCGCTCCAATCCCAGTGGATGAAGCGTCACTACGAAGAACGAATGTCTTATCTTTAGTGGGTAGCACTAAAATAGGTGGTGTTGAAAACAGTGTTTTAATCTTATCCAGAGAGCATTGGCATTCCTGAGACCAGTGGACCACATTAGGCGAACCTTTCTTTAGAAGTGTTGAGAGAGGTGCCATGATAGAGGATAGATTCTGAATGAATCTGCCATAAAATTGAATAAGACCTAACAGACTTCTCACCTGTTTTTTAGTCTTAGGGATTGAGATGTTAAGTATCTTACTAGTATTATGGTCCTCTGTCTTTAGGAAACCATGACCAACTCGGTGGCCTAGGAAAGAAATTTCGCTAAAACCAATATAGGCTTTAGAGGGTTTCGCTGTCAGGTTGTGCTCACGCAAAGTAGACAGCAATTCATCTAACCCTGAATAGTGATCTTCCCAAGTATCGCTGAAAAGACAGATGTCGTCTAGATATGCAATGACATCTGACCGATAAGATAGGATTCGGCGCATCATGCGTACGAACGTAGCTGGTGCGTTCATAAGACCGAAAGGCATAAAATTCCATTGGAACAAACCTCTAGGTGTTGAAAAAGCCGTGAGAGGTTTGGCGCGTTCAGATAAAGGAACTTGCCAATATCCTTTAGACAAATCAAGTTTAGTGAAAAAATGAGATTTGGAGAGTCGAGTAAGTAGCTCTTCCAGTAAAGGCATAGGTTCGGCATCGAACTTAGTTACTTGATTCAATTTTCGATAGTCAACGCAAAGACGTATGTTATTGTCTTTTTTACGCACAATAACCATCGGCGAAGAATATGCAGAGGTGGATGGTTCGATTATTTTCAAATCTATCATCTCATCCAACTCTTTCTCGACCTGTGCTTGAAAATGTATAGGTATAGGATAAGGTCTAACCCTAATAGGAGTATGGTCAGTTAGAACAATGTCATGTTGAATGACATTCGTTTGTCCAGGGATGTCAGTGAGTACATCCTGAAATGTTTGCAACATAGTTGAAACTTGTCGCTGTTCTCCTAGAGACAAATCAGGAGAGACAGTAACGTTCTTCCATGATTCACTGGAATGAAGTGGGATCATTGGAAGAGGAAGATTTACATCTGAAAAACTTGTTTCCTCATCCTGTATCACGGACAGTGATGAGTAATGACCATGTTGTACTGGAGAATTGTCCGTTGCTTGGAAAATGGGTTGCAAATAATCCGGACGTTCATGGAATTCAGTAAGCATATTGATGTGGAAGGTTTTATGCTTCCCATCAATATCGACAATATAGTCGACATCGGAAATTTTCGATATTATATCGTACGGACCTTTCCAAGAAATAAGTAATCTGTTTTCCCTACAAGGTAGTAATACAAATGCTTTGTCACCAGGACAAAGTTGTCGTAAGCATCTCTTCTTATTGGCAAATTGCCTTGCCTTCTGTTTCGCAAATTCAGAAGAAGAAGTTGCTAATTTGCATGCTTCGATAATTTTTTGTCTCAACGCGATGACATATTCGTAGGATGACTTTGTGTCATCGTCAATATTGTCAGATGTTATGAGATCGTGAAGCAACGACATAGGGCCACGCGGACGCGCGCCAAAGACGAGTTCAAAGGGAGAAAATCCCGTATGTTCATTGGGTACCTCTCTGTAAGCGAAGAGGGCCGCAGGTAAAACTCTGTCCCAGTCTTGAGGATGATCCTCAGTTATCTTCCCCAGTAAGTTTTTAAGTGTTCTATTAAGGCGTTCGACCATACCATTAGACATTGGATGGTAGATACTACTTAAAGATCTATCTATCTGCAGAGTAGACATTACTTGAGACATGGTATCTGATATTAGTTGGGTGCCATGGTCTGACAATATCTCTCCGGGGAACCCCAGACGAGAAAATATAAGCCAAAGAGCATCTGCAATATCAGCAGTAGTAATGCTCTTCAGAGGAATAGCCTCTGGCCAACGTGTGCACATATCAACACACGTCAAGATAAACTGATGTCCTCTGGCAGACTTGATCTTAAATGGACCAATAATGTCTATGGCCATTTTTTGAAACGGCCGAATAGGAATGTCCGCCGCCTGAATGGGTGCAGCATGCCGTGGACCTTTGGATTTAACTTCCTGACATACTTTACAAGATCGACAATAAATACGTATGTCCTTGTTTACCAATGGCCAAAAGAAAGCCGCAAGGACTCTTGACTTAGTACGGGAAAAACCCATGTGTCCAGCACACTGAGAGTCGTGAGCGTGCTGCAAAATTTTAACTCTCAAATTCTTGGGAACCAGGATTTGAGAATGACTTGACGTAATGGAGTCTTGAACCATACGTACAAGTACGCCATTCTTCTTTGTAATCCACGATTTACGACTTGTGTCTTTATTCGGATCACCTTTAGTTGCAAGAATGAAGAATTTCTTCAGAGTGGGATCATCTTCTTGCTGTTTTATAAACGAGTCACGAGAAATTACCAAGGGATTATCTTGGTTATGCACTTCATTATCTTCAATAGATGAAGTTTGAGGCATATTAAGAGCCTGAGCTCTAGTGACTACAGCGTTAGCAATCTGCATGTTTTGCCTTTCCCACGTGGAAATTTGTTGCGGAGTGCATTCCTTGACTCCATGAATGCGACCGATGATGAGGTCAGCGATCGGATTCGGAAGAAGACATGCGTGTACATCTCCTGTAAAGAAAGGAGTAGCAATCCTAATGATAGCAGTAGAGTATTTCTCTAATGTGCCGCCAAATGTTACACATTTGACTACTTGTCCAGTGGCACGGGAAGGATCTACGAGTGACTGCCTAACACCAATTGTGGTGCATCCAGAATCAAATAGCACAGAGACTGGATTGTTATTCACTAAACCCTTATGTAAGACAAGAGAACCTCTTCCATCATGCGCGACTGATGCTGGAAGAGCAGGAAGAGGATGGCCACAGCTTAAAGTAGACACTGTGGTTGGCTCAAATAACGTTTTGCATTGGGGGCACTGAGATGCTCTCCCAAAATCAAAAGCGGCACATGCCATATTACTAGCATCATTATTATCTTTACTCTGTTTATAGGCTTCATGGGACTCTTGTTGTGCAGAGTTTGCCTGAAAATGTGGTTTATGTCTTTTGTTTTGAGATCTACCTCGGTTATTATCACCTCTGTAGTTATTGTTACCTCTATTGTAACCCCTATTTGGGTTTGAGTCATAGTTCCCTTGGTTACCATTATCATATTCATTATAATGAGTATCTCTGTAATTATGATCTTGTTGACTCCAAGACGGATAACCCTGATAGTTTCTATAATTACTTCCTCTACGGAAATTCCTATAATTATGACCACCCCTGTGTCGAGAGCTATCAGGTCGTCTCCAGTTCTTTGAAGAAGAACCCTGAAATGATTGGTTACCTTGGTTTTGATAACTATTATGGTTACCTTTTTTATCAAATCTGTTTTGAGGTCCCTGAAATCTGTGTGAATAATTGGGATTGTATGGTGTTGCTGAAGCAACTGGCATACTCTCCTTAATCTTAGTGTTGCCAGAAGTCACGTCGGGGTGTGCAGTGACATATTGGGAACAATATTCTTCCATTTCTTTTAGAGATTTAGGTTTACGCTCATGTATAAATTCAAGGAAAGGTTTGTTCACACATGACATAATCTTATCTCTGAGCAACAAATCCATAAGTCCTTCATACGTTTTTTCTGTTTTGGAAAGCTCAATCCAACGATCAACTGTGAGACGTGCCTTTGCAGTGAATTCTGAGAATTCTACACCCGTCTCAGGTACCATCGTTTTAAATAAAAGGCGATAGCCTTCCTCACTTAGCTGATATTTTTTTATCAAAGCCGCCCTAATGACATCATAATTATCCTTATCTGCTTCTCCTACAAGGCATAATCTAGTCAAAGATTCACCTTTCAAGTTTTCTGATAATTGATTAGCGTATTGTGATTTATCCACATTATGTGTACGACAAGAACGTTCAAATCTATCCAGCCAGAATGTAATATCGTCACTGGACTGATTGAACGGTGGAACCTTAACCTTGTAAGTAGAAGGTTTATCATTACCACTAGATGCCTGATTAACATTACTCATACTTGTCAATCTTAATTTCTCCAACTCAAATTCATGTTCTCTTATTGCTTTTTTTTCTTCAGCCTCTCTGTCTAATCTTTTTTGTTCAGCTTCCCTGTCTAATCTTTTTTGTTCAGCTTCCCTGTCTAATCTTTTTTGTTCAGCTTCACTGTCTAATCTTTTTTGTTCAGCCGCAGCTTCTCTTTCCAATTTTTTTTGTTCAGCTTCAAATCTCCTTTCCTCTACCTGCATCTGCAATTTCTTTTGTTCAGCAGCAGCCTCAGCTTCTCTTTCTAATCTTTTCTCTTCCGCCATAGCTTTTCTTTCTTCTGCAGCTAATCTTTTCTCTTCTGCAGCTAATGCTTTGTCATATTGAGCAACTGCCCATTGTTCTAATTGTTGACCAGTCTTATCAAGGGCTTTCCCTTGTGTAATGAAGTATTCTAATGTAGCCATGATGTCTAACAATAATACTAATCACCTGAATCAATAATAATACCACAAGTTCTCAATGACTTGATTAATCAGTATACTATCCCAATATCTGTGGGTCACAAGCCTTTAATAAGGTCTTGTATAATAGTAATAATAATCAGGTACTGGTTTATACCATAATCCAAGTGCAGTGCACAGGCAATTGTGTCTTATGAAATATACCTATATAAAACATATGTCAACCAACAGAATACATAAAGTACAAATAGGACTGACAATACAAGAACGTTTGCAGAAATCAAAATAAATCAAATAGGGAAATCAATGAAAATAATCACTGAATCTGCAAAGAATAACAACACGAATGACGTCACAATATATGAATATAAATTGTGAATAGAACTGAAAGATAGAAAAGGTTAGACCAACAAATTACAAACAAATCAAAACAAAACTAAAGAACAAAGAAATATTACAAAAATAACAATAATTACAGACTTCACAGCTAACACAAAAGCAACAGTTGTCGCAGCAAATTTTCAATCAAGAAAATTGCACCTATAGAAAACGCCCACAACGGACCCTCTATGACGTGGGATATTCTGTTGTGAGGACGCCGCCCAACCTTAAACACAACCCGCTGACATAGAAACTAACATACTATACAAACAAATAACATGTAAACATAAATATATATAAATTATGTGTATGATAGTATGTGTTGCAAAATAGGCTTAGTCTTACAGTAATGGCAAAGTTATTTTTATGAAAACAAACAAACTGCCACTTTATTCAATTAAACATTCTGGCCTTAAATATTAAAGTTCATATATGGAAAACAAGAAGATCCATCGATGAAAATAGGACTTCTTAGTTCACTCATACTGTCTTCCTGTTAACATTGACAAGAATTGATCCAACTGTTCTGTGAAACTCTATAATGTCTAATGTAAAAAATGTCAACAACGCTGACCTACATACTGCATTCACCTGACAGGTCACGTGACGAAGTGTTGACAAAGAGCAAACCAATACTGCAAGTGTGTCGTATCAGCCACAGGAAACGGTCTGGTATCGGTAATCTGTTGACTTCTGAACTTCTGCGAGGTCAAACCCAGAAAGCTGGTCCACCAGTTGATAAAGTTGTTAACCGTTGATAACGTTGGATTTTTATTCCCGTTAATGATATCCACCAAAAGATAGATATAAGTGGATGGAAGCAGACATCATCATCATCATCAGTTGATAAGATCTCTATGGTGTTGTTTGCTCCACTGTAGTGTATGGAATGTCAACTTGACCTACGCAGTGGTGTGTAGACATGGATTGAGTGTATAATGTGCGAATGATGATAAAGGTTCGTGGTGTTGACAAAAAATGTTCTTTTCTCACACTCATGTATGGCTGGAAGTCATCAACACCAACGACTGTGTACCTTTTCTAAAGTTTAATTGGACGTACACACTCGACAGCACAGATAGTGACAAATCACAGGTTGCCATAATACATCATAGTACAGTGGACAAATGGTCTTGCAATGTTACATGGGCACTCATGTAGAATAATTGTATAATGGACTGTCAGTAGCCAAGCACTCAGTATCGCCCATACATATATATATCAACTGACTTCACTGACTGAGCACGTCAGCTTATAAATAATATTTCAGATGGCTTCTAAACCTAATCTCGTCTAGCGACGATTCTTCAACATAATGTTCAGCACATATTTTTCCATATAATAATATTGAACCGCTAGCAATGGGTTCTCATGTGTAGCAGTGATCTCTGGACTGATCAAGCGATAATACGGGCATCCCTTTTCTCTTCTTGAAAGTCACTACATGTTTTGGTTCCAAGATGGCTTCACTCGTGAGCTGTCACTCACGTTTGGATACAGATAATGAATCTGTCCTAAAGTTAGTCATTCATAAAACATTTCATTGCTCTGTAGATTTGATCGTGAACAATTGACTGCAATCTACAGGATATAGTGCTGCTAGGAATCGAAGTCGTTTTCATCGAGTCAAATATATTCTCTTAGACATTCAAATCGTAACTATCGAAAATGGTGGCTTCGATCGAGAGTTCATAAGAGTATCTTTGATTACCTTGGTATAGGAAATATGAAACTGCCATTCCTTGGCAATACGACTAAACACTGGGGTAAAGCATACACGATAGGTTTAGACGACTATCACCTTCCCCACAAATACTGAGATCACTTTTTCCCCGGCGACAGGCCGACATGGAAAACACACAGTCCCTATCAGGACGAAGCCAAATCACACCACCCTCTAGCGACACATCCGCCGAATAGCCTTCGACCTCTCTAGAGACAACAGAACATATAGTTCGACTTAGATATGTAAAGATATACAGATATAAGACAGACTCGTCCTACTCAGACAAACAATACACATAAATTCAGGTCATAGATATTCTGAAGCAAGAACAATCTATTATTACCCAAACAACGAATAAATCGCAGTAAAATGGATTTATCCGCGGAGTTTGATCGAAAGAGCCGACACAACTTTCAAGGGAAGTAACTCAATAATGACTTTCCCTTAAGCACTAAAAAATTACCTATGTATAATATTGTAAGATATCAAAGACTGCACGTAACACACACACACTAACCCAGTGAAGGACACAAACAGATCTCCAGGTTGGTTAAAAGGTCACTTCCTATTTGTAAATTGTAATTTATTCACTCATATCCAACCCCTTTATATGAAACAAACATATGCCAACCAGGGTTGTGGAGTCGGCCAAAAACGTTTCCGACTCCCGAAATTTTAGACATCCGACTCCCGACTATTTTTTTTTAAAACTAGTGATATGGCATAAAATTATGTACTTATATGGAGTTATATGTATAAGTAGGTACCACAAAGTGATTTTTGTTTGCACAGACACACCAGAGAAAACAATGCAGTTTTGAAGCCCTTGGTAAATCATGAAATTTGGTACTTTATTTTTTAAAATAGGACAACAAATAAAAAAGTTATAGCATTTTAAAAAGTGTGGGGACTTCGCAACATTGAAAAAGTTACATCACACCAACTTCAGAACACTGCCGTCTTCTTAAATATAATCTTACAACTTTCTCTGACAAACAGCATATAGTCTGGAATATACTGATCACACAAAGAAAACTATAGGGCTACATCATGAATAATTATCAATATATTTGAGACCAAAAATTGCAAATCTGCAAAACTATAAGTATGGTATGTATGTGAAGAAATGAATACGTGGCTTTACTAGACTACATTTTAAACTATTCATTCAGTCATACAGTAATACAAAATAACAAATCATACACACCTGCACACAAATGATTGCTTTGCCAAGCACCATGAGGCAAAATAGTTTCATTTTAACAATGACGGGAAAATTGACAGTGTGTGTAGTTCATTTTCATTTCTGTGTGCTTTTTCTAAATGTGCCAACAAATTTCCAGTTATGATAAAAACTTTATTTATGATCAGAAGCAACAGGAATTTTCCTACATGATGTAAAAATGGATGTACTTTAACATGAAAGTGGTTTTATGAGTTCTACAACTGTAAAACGATATTTCAAATTTGTTAAGCGCCCCCCCCCCCTTCCTTTCCCCCTTGCATGGATCAAACGTGGATCTGCCTTGACTCAATCTCGTAACATTCGGAGGCGAAGTCGAGTCATTTTTCTCTGACCCCGACTCCACTAAAAATGACTGACTCCACGACTTCGACTCCGACTTCACAGCCGTGATGCCAAGTCTCCCTGTCACGTGCCATCAGCTCAGTGTCTTCCCTGCTCTTATTCCTCCCCTTCATGCCTGTCTCCAGTTCTCTTTGGTGTGTATTCATCATGTATTCATCATGTATTCATCATGTATTCATCATGTATTCTTCATGTATTCTTCATGTATTCTTCATGTATTCATCATGTATTCTTCATGTATTCGTCATGTATTCTTCATGTATTCGTCATGTATTCATCATGTATTCTTCATGTATTCTTCATATATTCATCATGTATTCATCATGTATTCTTCATGTATTCATCATGTATTCTTCATGTATTCATCATGTATTCTTCATGTATTCATCATGTATTCTTCATGTATTCATCATGTATTCTTCATATATTCATCATGTATTCTTCATGTATTCATCATGTATTCTTCATATATTCATCATGTATTCTTCATATATTCATCATGTATTCTTCATGTATTCATCATGTATTCTTCATGTATTCATCATGTATTCTTCATGTATTCCTTTACCTATCTTACTCTGGGTATTCCAGAACAAGGATTGTCCTGTAATACTATCAACAAGTTTACTCATTGTTTGCCCTATCTATTGTGGCGAGAGGTTTTATTTGGCTCTTGGATCAGTATAGTACTGACAATTACAGAAATAGAATTTCTGCAGAAAATGGTGAAGTCCCAGTGTCTGAGAGGACTACTGGTATCACAAATTAGTTACGGCTGTGAATGATCTGATCTCGAAACAATAGTATAGAGGAGACCGACATAAAGCGCCACCTCTGCTGTGTAACTAATTGTGATATTAAACAAAGCAAGGAAACAGATTTTTTACTTAACAATGATAAAATTGACAAGTCGTTCAAAATACAATTTCCTTATATTTTATTTAGTATATATACACTATCTATTGGTAAGTTTACATATGATTTACAAATATTTATTATTGTCTCTTGCTACACTAATTCACGTTTTCTTCATTGACAGTTCTATGCTCACAATGCCGACAGAAATGGTACTAATGTGTACTCATCTCTCTTAAGTCTGTTCTTCTTTGTTTGGTTCACACCACCGGCAGAGTATCGTTCCTTTAGCCCACCCAAGACTGAGGGGGACCAAAGATGTAGAGTTTGGTCAACCTCTATGCTCCTGCGGAGTTCCAGGCAGCGGGATTGACTCGAACATACGACCTCAGGTTTTTAGGACACAATTAAACCTGTAACAAAGCAAAAATAGGGGCTAATTTCTGTCCTCAAGCCCACCTATTTCTAGTGTGAGTGAAATGAGCGTGTCTCCGATGTATGCATGTGGGATGAATGACAACATGGCTCAGTATGATTTAGCAATAGCGAGACAAGACAGGTGTCTACTTGCAAAACATTCTTTCTGATAAACTAATACATGGGTACATTCAATAATATAGATTCAATACATGAATACATTTTATACATGAATACATCCCATAATATAAATCAATACATGAATAAATCCAATAATATGTACACCTAGGTGTGATACAACAATGTCCTTCCCCCTATACTATATCACGCCCTCTCTGACAATAGCTGGTAACATATATCCTAACAATATTGTTATGTTCTTATGATAGGAGTATATGAGACGAGGACTGGTTGGTGATATATCAGGTTGGAGTTATAGGAGACAATAGATTGGAGTTAGATGCAACAATAGATTGAGTCCTGACAAGGACTGTTTTGGTTATATTGGAGTTGGTCTTATCTGAGACAATAGATTGAGTTATAGAAGACAATAGATTGAGTTATAGGAGACAATAGATTGAGTCCTAACAAGGACTGTTTTGGTTATATTGCAGTTGGTCTTATCTGAGACAATAGATTGAGTTATAGGAGACAATAGATTGAGTCCTAACAAGGACTGTTTTGGGTATATTTACAGTTTGGAATTATCAGAGACAATAGACTGAAGTTATAGACTGACAATAGATTGAAGTATAGGAGACAATAGGTTGAAGTATGAGTCCTATTAGTCTTCGTCTATTCAATCATAATAGGAAATACAATCATTATACTTAATTCCCCCCAAGATACAATCAGTAACCTGATAGGTAGTATAAATGACACACAACAAATACCAACGGTTATCGTAAAAATATTTACCCTCCTAAGATTTTAAACTGGCCAGGTTTTGACGGGACTTAGTGAAGTAGGTTGCAGGTCGATGCCCTCAGGTAAGTCACCATAAATCAAGGTGACAGCTTCTCCCTCTTCAGTCTGTATCTCTGGCGTCAAGTTCGGGGTTGCGTGGTTAGCATAAAATCCGCCGGATTATATAGTCAAGTAACTACTTGAGGAAAGCTTTCGGTTGGTTCCTGGCGGAGCAAGTTGATTGGTTTCCTCCAGTTTTGTACCTGGTCTCATACAGCCTAATTTTATTCAGTTTTCATCGGCCATCTTGCGTGAACAAGATGGCCGTTAATTTATTCTGTCTCAGAGACTGGTGAACGTTGATCGTTGATTGGTTGAAGCAAATCTGTATCTCGACATAGTGATTAACAAAGTAGTGGGTTACACTTCGTTTCACGACATCTATCTCCAGCATCTTATTCTGATATTCTTGTTCCAATGGCTTTTGTCTGGATCTTTCCCACAGATTAGTCATCTGAATTAGTTGTCAAGATCTGTTTCCGGAACTTGGCCATCCTTTTCGGGGGCAAATCTTAGAATCCGCAAGATTTTCGAGTTATGCGCATCGGAATTTCTGCATCTTTTATGTACATAAAAATATACGTGCTAATCCTGAAGGAGCCAAGAAATGTGTGTACGTCTGTATAAAAGATTTATTCTTAGCATCTTTTATCAATCAATTGTTTCGACTTACTTTACATCAGTTTATGAACAAGCGTTTCTATTTTAGTCATACCGCATTAAGTTTATTTTTAGCAGTGCACGGGGAGACCTGGGTTGTTGGCAGGTGTTTAGACCGTGGGTAGCTCAATTCTCCTGGGGGGAGTGAAATGACTCGTCTGTCTCTGCACATTTCTGCCACGGTTCCTGTTTGACCCGGTGCTAGAGAACTGTGCTGCCTGAAAAGTTATTCTGCCTGCTTGCCTTCTGATGGTTGTTTGCCGCGGTGGTAGCAAGATAATGTTTAAAAAAACATGTTTGTATACATGCCTGCCTACTGATCTACCTACTTACCTACCTAACTACCTATCAACCTACCTGCCTTCATACCTGCCCACTTACCTACCTGCCTTCCTACCTACCTACCTTCCTACTTACCTAGCTCCCTACCTGCGTATTTTTTATTTTAAAAACATACTTTAATTATGATGATTATTGCAAATGTAATATTACTTTTATAATGATAAATGCCTTAATAATGCTTAAAGTAAATGTGAGGATGAAAGGATATAGTCTATATGATGAGAGAGAGAGGAAGGGCAAAATGTCAGACGGACCTGCGTGCCCAATTCTTAACCCTTTGAAAATAAAGTTCGTTCGTTCGTTCGTTCGTACATACCTGCCTGTCTGCCTACCTACCTACCTATAAGATAGTCTGTTTGGCCTGTCTGTCCGCCCATTTATCCCAACGTTCGTCCGCCAGACTATCTATCTATCTATCTATCTATCTATCTATCTATCTATCTATCTATCTATCTATCTATCTATCTATCTATCTATCTATCTATCTATCTATCTATCTATCTATCTATCTATCTATCGGTCATCTTCTCTGACTGTTCGGTTTGTTTGTCTCGTCAGTGTGTCTCTTTCTGTTAATCTTTTTGTCAGTCTCTGACTAACATGTCTGTCTGTCTGGCAGTCAAATTATGTCTACACATCTACATATTTATGTCTGCCCGCGTATCTATCAATCTATTTATCTATTTGATTGTCATTTTTGTTTTTTGGGTCTGAATCCGTGTAAGAGTGAAGAAACCTGCGCCAAATTATGTATAAAGTTTCCAAAAATTATTTTTATTCCCCAAATTCCTGCGTTGTTGCCTTCCTTGATTATTTAATAACTATCCCTTCCAGCGATTGTAACAGTAGTTGTTATATTCCAGCTAACACAAAGCTCGCATTTTAATGTTGATGTAAAAGTGCAGCGTTGCTAATTTTTTGTATGCGTAATAACTGCTTAACTCCGCGTAGTTACCGGAGGTCTCTGAGCAAACAAGAAAAGAATGGAACTACTGGCCTCTCACGCATGTCGTAAGAGGCGACTAATATGAAGTTGTACATGAGGCTTGCAACTTCATCGTGTAAAACGAATTGCTACAGACAACACCGCTACTAGAGCACTTGAATACGTTGGTGTAAGCTTTCTGCAAATTAGAGCGGTCACCTCTAGAGGCAAAAAGTTACCGGGTTCCCGGTTTGAAACCTGGTAGCGTTATACTCCAGTGTACCGAGCTGTAAATGGGCGTCGCTTTAGTACTGCGTTATTGCATCTCCACTTCAGCTTGTTTTGAGAAAAGCGTGTTCAAAGTTTTTGTGTTACCAGTTGACAAGAAGGATATATCACATTCAAATGAAATTTTTCACGGCGATCAAAACTTTAAGATATTGTGTTGAATGATTGATTAAACTATATGGTATCGATTTATGACCTCAGGTCAATTTTGGCCACAAATGGAGATGGAATGAAGCAGTGCTAGGGTGACGAATGACTCTGTTCTTGAGTTCGTGAAGGCAAGGCAGCGAGCACGTGCCCGACGGGTTATTAATCGACACAGACAGAATATGCCTACTGACCCTCAGGCATGTCGTACGTGGCGACTAATACGAGGTTGTGTGTGCCCCTGGCAACCTCATCATGTCAACAAGTTACTACAGAAACCACTCCTGCAAGAATCACGTGACTGTTTGGTGTGGACTTCCTGCAAGGGGAACAGCTGCCGTGATAGCTCCATGATCTGTAAAGAGCAGAAAGGAACATGATTATGATGGGACCCCCACCTCGTAAAACTGGTCCTAGTTTAGTGACGTCTCTAACACTTCACTCCCTTAAGGCAGTATCTGATGTGAGACTGATTTTAAGTTTTTTTGTCTGTAAAGTGACTAGCTGTATTGATAGCTCTCTGCTTCACAGGGAACGAGATGGACGATGATGACAAGAACACGCTTGCGGTAGATAAGACGCACATTGAGGAAACCTGTTGATAGCCGATAGCATTACAAGGCAGTCCTTGGTCTGTAATCCCCAGGGAAAGAGAGGTAGAGGTAGACCAACAAACATGGAGAAGAGAACTTGAGACAGAAGTTAAAATGATGAGAAAAACGTGGAAGAAACTTTAGCTGATGCCACGTGACAGCAGGACTTGGCATGTGTTTGTTGAAGGCGTATGATCTCTGTGCATGTAGAGGTTATAGATGATGACTGACTATTTTAACAGTGACAATATATCAGGAGACTGTCAGAACATCATTCTGTTTTGTCAGGTATTGCGGCAAACACTCCCTTCCTCAGAACTGCCCCATCTTTTCTAGATAATTTTACTCCGTTCTGACATCTACCTGACCCCACTCCAAGCCACTCACCGGAACGCTATTCCAAGAAAATCTAGAGTGGACGGAAAATGTAATTACTTTTCTAGAACCGGCACGCGTGCGTCAGTGAGGTAAATTGTAGCTTTTCAGAGGGCGAAATCTCTTTTCCTCTCTCACTCTCTCTCTCACTCTCTCTTTCTCTCTCTCTCTCGATATATATATATGTGTGTCATTCTGTCTCTCTGCCTCTCTTGCACTACAACGCCGCTGCCCAGACTTAAGAGACGTGAGTAGTGGTTAGCGCTGTAAAGCGACGCCTGCTCACGTTGTGTGGGTCTGAACTCTGCTATTTCCAGTGATGCCTCCAAACTCTCTCCCAACACAGTGCGGGTACACTTATGTATATAGTTATGTCTTTCGCCACAGACAAATGAAAATTACGCCTGTTGTGTTTTATTCAAACCGCGTGAGCGACAAACTTAATAAAGCTGGTGGCGAAGGATTGGATGTATAACTTCCATTTTACCATTGTCGTCGGTTGAGTCCCGTTCGGCTTTCTGTATACCACTCCCTTTTATCCCACTCACCATCGTAATCTCAGGCCGGTTCAGATGTTGGGAACGCGGGCGATAAGTTGATACGTTCATGGAATGATGAGTCTTTGCCACCATTGTTCTTATCACGACGCGCGAGATAGTTTCAACTTTGTGTTGCGCAAATGCTTGGAATAATTCTGCCCCGTCTTAAGAATTCAGTTGTTCTTTCTGGAATTGCTCAGTATGCCAAGATCCTACGTCTGTCTAAATATATACCTGGGAGGATTGTAACCTGCAGGAGAACATAGCCAACTAGTTTGTTTAATAATTTTTGTTCAATGTGCATTAAGTGTGTAACGACTTCTTACACAGGATATTAATTTTCCTACAGGTGTTTCTGTGATACGGCCTGTACCGTGTACGCCTTGAGTGATAAATATGACAAGAAAATACTCTTGCCTGGAAAAGACATTTCTTCTAACGGTAAGTAACATGCGACCTAATTTATGTTAATGTGATTTACCGTATAAAGTTGTGTATTTTGTAGCTTTTGTTTTAAGAAAAGTGTAAAGTGCATTCGGGTACCACATTTAAACTAGGACAGTGTTTTCCAAAGTAACTGTCGCGTGCAGCATGTTGCACGCGAAATGACGTTGTCACACTTTTGTTTTTCAAAGTAATTTAGACAAAAAAATCTTAAGTATATAAAAGCTGAAATGAAATAAAGAATAGTTTAGCTAATAACGAAATCATTTGAAGATATGAAATTTAGAATTCATCATCATGGTCAGCCTACCTTGCTCTTTGAGATAAGAACATATGACGATATGACATGCGCAGTTCTTCATGAAGTACAACTTACAGAACCGTTTGGGATATAAACTGGAGTACGGCAGGGATGCCTCTTGTCACTATCTCTATTCTTACAGGTTGTTGACTGGATTACTAAACAACCAGTCAACAAACAGAAATGGAATTCATTGCACTCTGACAACACAGCCTGACGATCTTAATGTTGCTGACGACCAGGCACTTCTGTTCCATATCCGTAATCAGATACGGGACAAAATGGAAATATTTGATGAGAGGTCACAGTGTGCTTTTGAAAATACGCTACGAAAAGGCAAAGATTTAGAAAAAATGCGACTAACGATAGCCAGGCTCCACTGTGAGAAACATCCCTACAAGATGCAGAATCTTACATATGGCCCGGCAGCAATATAAACAAAACTAGAGAAACAGATTATTATATTAAAACAAGAATACAACAGACAGGAGGAGCTGCCATAGTTTTGGGAAATATATGGAAACCAAAAGAAACAATTTCAACGAAAAAGTCAAAACCTTCAACTCATTTGTCAAGTCAGTCGTCTTATATAGCTTTGAAAGGTGGAGAACAATAAAATTGACAATCAGAAAGATACAGACTTTCATAAAGAGATGCTTGCGTAGAATAGAAGGATTGAAATAGTACAACAGGATCAGTAATGTAGAATAGAAGGATTGAAATAGTACAACAGGATCACTAATATTTAATTTATCGAAATTACCAGAAAGGTGGCAATGGGATGACGAAAACATGATGGCACGAGACAAGAGGAGGACGGCGTGAGTTTGTTAACGACTTATGCTCCATGGGGAGCTGAAGAGATATAAGTGAATAATCGTCCTGCCCACGTTAAGAACAAGAAAAGAGACCAGTGTGTATTCCAGAAGCAGGCAGTCGATTGTCTAAAATTATATATATATATATATATATATATATATATATATATATATATAGTCCCCTCAAGATAACGCGATTTTCCGAATTCGATGTAAGTCTTTCCATTCCACTGTTATTTTATTTGTGTATGCTCTTTGCTGTTGCATGAATGTGAAAGGTGTTATCTGCTGTCTGTCCCTATCTACTCACAGTATTGTATCTTGCTTCTTGCTGATTCATTTTCAGATTCGGCATTTTTCAAGAGCAGTGCATGGGGGCTTGCAACCTCACCGTGTAGGACAGATTGCTACAAGAACCACCGCTGTAAGAGCACGTCAATGTTTTGGTGCGGGCTGTCTGCAAGGTCGCATGCTGCAGTGGTGGTTCCATACTCCATAAGTAGCGAAAAGGTAAATGAACGAATGAATAAATGAACGAATGGATAAATGAACGAATGGATAAATGAACGATAAACAAATGATATAATGAGTAAAAGAACGAATGAATAAATAAAAAGAATGTATAAATCAATAAATGAACGAATTTCAAGAACTCGCGCATTCGTCATTTTCGTAAGCTCCGCGTATAGTGCGGGAATTTTCGTCGACCGGGATGTGGACTGGATTAACTCGAGCCCTGGCGAGAACATTTGAAGAAGTATCGTCGACCAGGGATTTACGGCCCTGAGCCGACCCAGCTCTAATGGGTACCTCCGAAATCGGCGAGTATCTGCCTGAATGGCGAGGGACACCTGTCTCTGTACAAGAAAAAAAGAGATACGTAAAAATCAGTCTCAGGTTAGATATACTAACCTGAGATTTCGCCTCGAGTAATAGCGGGCGTTCGCAAAAGAAAAAAAAAAAAAAGAAAAGTGCGGGAATTTAATTCATCCCAAAAATTCTGGTCGGACAGGCAAAGTTGTTTTAAAATGTCAATTACTGACATTGCATCATTCACACAAGGCTATTACTGATTGATTGTTCCGCAGTCATTTACCACTCTAGATTGACTTTTAAACAGATCACAGTAATTAGCTGTAAACGATACAAATTTTCTCATCAATCACTGCCTTCTGCGTCCTATGTCCGGTTTCTGTCTTTAAATACTTGTATTTAATTTCATATCAGCGTTGTGTGGATGTTTCAAATATTTTAGCCCTTGGTTCACTACGTTTCAGATGACCTGTGACGCTGAAATTAGGCACTTGGCCCGCTATCGTTGTAAACTTTAAATTTGGAGTAATCTCGAGTGTTCTGTCCCTGGCTCGCTATACAAAAATTAATGCTGAAAAATTCATAAACATTTTGCAAGATTACAGCTGTGGTAAAGTGGGATGTTATAAATATTTATAGGGGACTTAGTGTACTGACTGAGATCAGCTGTGAAGGTATCTATATCTAATAAGAGTAGTGTATTATAGATAACCTTACTTACTGCCACATATGTATACCTCAGTCAGAATTATTCTGGAATAGTGTGATGACTACGTTATATGTCTAGGGTATGTGTATGATGAAGTGTAAGTCATAACAACAACAGACAGATAAACAATTTAATTTATTCCACCACACTTGACAACACTGTGACACTCACATACATATAACACTCTAAGAGGATATCTTAAAGGAGTCACTGATAACTTTTCAAATAACAATATGTATTCAGTGCTGTCATGAATGTATATGTGTCCTGATTCAAATACAAAGGGAACCAGGAATCACAATCAATTTTAATTACAAGTTATATGTACAGAATTTATTAATATGATTCTTATAGTGACATATATTATTAATGGTATCCTATGTGTGTCAGTTGTGTAGTGGTAATATGAGGTAATACTGGTTTTGTTTTGTTCAAGCTCTGTTGGTATTTGTCATCATGACTTCAATAGTTTGTTTCTATTGGAACTAGTATTGGAGATGTTCTCAGTTCCTGGTATTAAAACAATTAAATTCCCCTCTTAATTTTAATTTATAATGTCATTTTAAGATGGGGGTACATAATGTTGAGCTCCATGGCCACACTCTCTTATCTTGCGTGATGACTGCAGTAAAAGACTCCTCTGCTCGATTATTTAAATGAGTTCTGGAGCCACCCCACTGGTTGCTATATGGACCAAGGAGTATGCTGTCCACCTCTGGCTTCAGCAAAGCTCTGACCAGGTGCTGCTCAATAACTTTAAGACCACGGTCCCACAATTCATGGAAATAATAATAAACAGTTTCGTTGACTGGCAATGAATATAGCACAACTCCGATCTGCCGATGTCCCAGGCTTTATTTTATAAAAAATATACACTGGTGCTCAACGTACTGTTTCTTAATAGGTTTATTACAAGATGTGGCAATGAACAGACGCTCTGAATTGAGTATATTCGTAGCTCTACCCAATCAAACCATGTCTACACATCTTTTCAAAAAAGTACCCCTTTCTCACGTTTCCCCTGACAACACAAGATAGTATTTATAGTCCGACCAATCATGTTTAGTCTTTCATTTGTTGCGCTCCAATCAAATAGGAGTTAACATGGTAGGCTATTTCCGTAACGTAATGTTTCTTCAAACACGTTATAAAAAAATTTTATGAGCAGAAATGATTTCATGCTGTCAGGCACCCCCACTATTTTATTTTGGCCATAACTTGGTAATTCCTAGACTATTTGCGTAACGTTTTACATATTCTTTGTCAGCAAACCCTAAGGAACCCAAATATACGAATTTAAGGGAGCTAGGTGGCTGCGTTCAAAATGTGCATTTTCTACCACCTCCTGTTCACTTCAATCCCCATGTGGTGTCTGGGTACTGTCATGTTTTCAAACGTAAACCCATCTAATGTCATCTTTCCCAATAAGCGTTTTTCAGGATTTTAAAACCTAACTCTGGTATGGGTAGTGAATTTTATCACTGTCGATTTGAAATAAAGTTAGTGCATGTGGCCTTACACGCGTGATGGCAGCAATTGTGTATCGCGCGACGCGTGTTTAGTGTTGCACCTGTCCCTGCTTTCTGCCTCTCCCTTCTCTCTATCCTTTAGTCCATCTGTCTTTTAGTTACACCGTGTATAAAATGGAATGAATGAAATATTAAATTTAGGTCATTGATCAGCTTGCGTATCTCAAGGTTTTTCCAAGAAATACAGTACACGTTTCATTGAAGAAAGCGTGCAGCGACACAGTAGGCTTTTACTATCAACGTGAAAGCGTTACAATTTGCCGACGAAGTAGAAAACAAGGGGGATTTCGAGTACAGTCATTGTGACAGCACTGTTCTTTACCATTCTTCTTTCCTTTTATTAAATTTATTTGTTAGGCTTTGCATTTACGTTTTAATTTATATATGGGGATTAGAATAATTCACGACAACAGCTGTGAAAGGATCACAGAACTTAGAGGACGTTGTGCATAAAGTTGTGAAAATGATCACATAACTTGGTGACGTTGTACACAAAATTGTGAAAATGATCGCATAACTGGTGACGTGCACATAATTGGGAAAATGATCACATAACTTGGTGACGTACACAAAATTGTGAAAATGATCATATAACTTGGTGACGTTGTACACAAAATTGTAAAAAATGATACTTGGTAACGTGCACATAACTTGGTGACGTCCACATAAGTGTGAAAATGATCACATAACTTGGTGACGTACACAAAATTGAAAAATATTGATCACATAACATGGTGGCGTACACAAAATTGAAAAATATTGATCACATAACTTGGTGACATTGTACACAAAATTGCGAAAATGATCACATAACTTGATGTCGTACACAAAATTGTGAAAATGATCACATAACTTAATGACGTTGTACACAAAATTGTGAAAATGACCACATAACTTGGTGACGTTGTACACAAAATTGTGAAAATGATCACATAACTTGGTGACGTACACAAAATTGCGAAGAGGCTCACATATTTTTGTGTCGTCGATGAATCGCTTCTCTCACACAAATAAAGAAAAAACAAATGTTGTCATGATGTGAATGTTCACAGTTATCTCACAGGCAAAGCTGCAGCCATCTTTTCCCGCCTCTCAACGCGTGTTAGGGGAAACTCCAAACTCACAACGAAGACCAGTGCTGTGGTATCTAATGCCTGCGTCATCAGCACGTTTCTACATGGCAGATAGACATGGACAACCTATGCTAAACAAGAAAGATGACTCAGTACCTTCCATCTACGGTATCTACGCCACATCCTCGGTATTTCGTGGAAGGACAAAGTGGCAAATGTCGAGGTGCTGTCATGTGCTGACCTTCAGAGCATATATACACTGCTTAGACCGCGCAGACTACGCTGACTTGGCCATGTCCGCCGTATGGAAGACGGTCAGGCAACCGCAGCTAAGGTTCAAAGATGTGTGTAAGAGACATTAGGGCATTGGACATAAATCCAGCCATCTGGGAAGGATGAAGCTGCCGATCGCACCAAGTGGCGATGCTTTCTACGGCGCCACCTCAGCTTGAGCGAAAAGAAGCTCTCACAACAAGCAGAAGAGAAAGGTACACCAGGCAAAAAAGTAAATGAAGTCTATCACCTCAGGGGCGCTATCAACTCAGGGGCGCTATCAACTTAGGGGCGCTATCACCTCAGGGGCGCATTACCATAGTCAAGTCATGACTGAAGGGGGCTACTGCGTGCACAATTACTGTGAACATCGTTCTAGCTTTGTTGTTATTGGTCACGTCGGGAGCAAGATTGGAACCATGCCAAATGGAAGACAGCCTATAGGATGGTATGGCTCTACCTTGTCCAAATCTCTACACCTGACGGTAGAAGAGGGATGACTAAGTAAGTAAATAAGGCAGCAAGAATCCAATTAAAGATGGTTTAATAGATTTGGTAACAGTAACAAAAGTGTATCCCTAAAAATGGTGTTTTCCATTACTTGGTCTATCGTTTAGTTTCTGCTTCCGAAATCTTTGTCCGGGAACACAATAGATCCAGCTAATATTTCGGAAGTGTTTCTGACTGACACATTTGAGTTTTTGTAAGTACTTACTTTATTTATTTTGCTTTGTCGCCTTACTTTCGCTGTGAAACACCGTAGGCAGTTTAAGATTGTGTTCTCTGGCCAAGTCTGCCGCATTAGCTGCTGTCAGCCCGTGTTATTATACAAGTCCTGTAATATCTATTCATCTGCTTTGTCTGCCTCCTGCTCTAAGATCAGAACTTCTACTGTTGTTGGCTGGTTGTTGTAATTGATCGGGTTTCATTTCAATAATATGGCCAAACCAATTTATTTTATGTCTATGTATTAGATCAGTACTTTTTAACCATTGGTGCATGCATCCCCTGGAGGTGCGAGACCCACCTTCTGGGCGTGTGGGGCATGCCAGATATTTTATAAGGCGATTCATCATAAACACTCAGAATATATAATACTCAGAACTCAACTAGGGACCTCAAGACGCAGCAATAGAGACCGCAGTCAGCGACTCATAGCTTGACTGCCTGCGTCAGGACCAGCGAACCAGAGCTGGTCAAGACCGCACTCCACCTCCACGTGGTGGTCCTGGAAACAGTCTGCAGCTGTGCAGTCTGGCTGAGCGAGTGTGGATCGAAATGGGAAGGCAAACCTGGTCCTAAAAAATGCCGTGCAGAAGTCGGATGTGTCGACCGAAAGGTGCAGATATCACAGCTTAGGCGTAAACAGACACAACGCAACCACCGTCCTTTTCAGGACGAACGAAGAAGAAGAAGAAGAACTCAACTAATTTGTGCAAAATAGAACATTGACAACAATTAGATACCGTAGCTTTGTCACATTTTGTAAACAACATTTTCTCACAACGCACTTTAATTTTTTTTTTTCCTTGCGTGGTAGAAGATAATAGGGTGCGAGACTTCTTAATGTGCTATAAAAAGGGCGCGAGGCTTCTTAAGATGCTTTGAAAGGGGTGCAAGGCTTCTTAAGATGCTTCACAAGGGTTGATGCTTCTTAAGATCCTGTAAAGAAGCGCAGGGCCTTTAAAAGGTTCAGAAGCACTGTATTATATGAAGGGTATAGGTTCGACACTTATTTTGATGCAATCATTTCTCATTCTGTCTCTCCTGATAATATTAATAGCTTGTCTTAAGCATCTCAACTCGCAAGAAGTAATTGACCTCTCCTCGGCTCTGGTCAGTTACAGTTATTTAACACCAATAGCAAAGAATTTGTAAGAAAATATTGTTTATCAGCTGTCGTTTAGTTTCCGTACTGATATTCGGATTTTTGAGCAGTGGTGACAGTTGTTAAGTCCGGAGTCATGGAGTCGGTCGTTTTTTAGTGGAGCCGGTCGTTCTTTAGTGGAGCCGGTCGTTTTTTAGTGGAGCCGGTAAAGAATGTCCGGATACGACTTCGAATTTTATGCCATATGATTAGTAACAAAAACTGTAGTCGAAGTCGGGAGTCGGGCTTATAAAATTTCATGATTCCGAGTCGGAGTTGGAAAAAATTTTGGTCAACCGGTTAAGTCACTGAAATGGTATTTTGATGTCTTGTTTTAGTTCCTCTATCACGTTGTGCTACATTGTTGTCCCAGTAGTCAGTCCTTCGGTTATATACAAAACGTGCGGAACTGTACCTTTAGTCTGACCCGAGCAGCTCCCGAGGGTCTTTGAAGAGACACAGAATAGGACCACTACACCCTCAAGTATGTCGTACGGGGCGACTAATATGAGGTTGGTCACGGTACTGCCAAAATCATCATGTAAAACAAATTGTCACAGAAACCATCGCTCCAAGAGCATGTGAATGCTGGCTGCAGGCTTCCTGCAAGGGGCTCCATGCTCCGTAAGGACCAACAAAGGAAAATGTTGCGGTGATGCCCTTAATCAAAACCGACTTCTTGGAAGTCCATAAGGGTTGGGAATATGCGCGTTAGATGTGACTGCGCGTTAAAATTAACTGCCAAAATTGTGACCTCACCACTCATTGGATATTGTGTGTTGCTCTGCGGAATGCTATAGATTCCGACATTTTTCACTACACAGTTATAGCCACGTCTGATGTCGAGCAAGACCTTGTCAGCGCTCTGTGAAGAATTATAGTTCCTGATTTGTTGACTTAGAAGACACGCGATTTCAACAAGGTAAGATGTATAATAATTTAGAAGTAGAATTAACTTCTTCTGCTAATAAATCCGCGTGATGCGTCCGTCCATCTTCTGGAAAGTTTGTTACCTATCCCTGCTTCTGGGTATAAAGTAGGACATGTCTAACCGTCATGTATTTCTTTAAGATGATGAGGTATTATAGAGTCCCCATGAAGATCATAACCTTAATAAAGAAAAACAATATGAAGATATGAAATTCAGAGCTCTTCATGAAGCATAATTTACTGAACAGTCTGAGACTATAACTGGAGTGCAACAGGGATGCCTCTTATCACCTTTTCTCTTCTTTCTATCTATAGATTGGGTTTTGAAAAAGGTGACGTTAGAAGACATAAATGAGATTCATTAGACTGGCTAAACAAACTTGACTGGCTAAACAAACCTGACTGGCTAAACAAACTTGACTGGCTAGATTCTGCCGTCGACCTGGCTCGTCTGTCCCATAATCCCAACCAGATGCAAGACAGAATTACAATTCTGGCAGTCACGTGTCCATGTGCGGAAGACAAGCTAACAATAGAACTTGTCCTCCATGAATGTCGGCTCCACGAGAAGAGCACGGTGAAGACATGGCTTTCAGTAGCCCGTGTGAGGGAGAAACGGTATGTCGATGAGAGAAACATAAGACAAACCAACTTTATCAGAGAAATGGATGTGACTATTTGAGTGTGATGAGATAAGCTTGAGACAAACCACCATCTTTATTAGAGAAATAAATGTGGTTAAATGGGGTCGAATAACAAACAAGAATGACATACACTACCCAGTCTAGCATGGGGAGACGGCGCATGTTTGGATTGAGTATCTACAGCACACTGTTGTAAAGCAACTAAAAGAAAACTTAGGAAAAAAATATTCTATATAAGAGCAGCGTGCAAGACACACATTACAAAAATAAATATGATTGAAACATTGACGTGAAGGTCAGCACAAACTCAAACCTGCTCTACATTCATGTCATGCCATATAATTAATAACTGGCTGAAACAGATCAGTGAAATTTTGAAATGCCTGGAAGGAGCTTTCTGAAAGTGCGGTAGAATGGACAGGTAAGTTTATTGACAATAGTTAGGACTTGGTGGGACAAATGAAGAAGCAACGACTAATGTTACGACCACAAAGTCTTTATCTGGGACCAGCGTACGAAAATAGTACCTGAAAGAATTGAGAACTATTGTCAATGCGTACAAGAAGGATACGAATCCTTGTGTCAGAGAGAGAAATAAGAAATAATAATTAAAAAATTAAAACAAAAAGAGGCACAATGCATTTTAAACAGACGTATTGGATGATAAGAAAAATCTACGTCCGTTTGGTAGAGGGATTACAGCTGTTGTCTCTCGCGGCAAAGTTCCGGGTTCAAAACCTGGTGGCGACATGCTCCAGTCTAACCATCTGTTAATTGGTACCTGTAAATAAATATTAGACAAATATACAGGTGTGTTTTCAGGTACTCGTAAGAAATAAAGAAGTAGAAAACTAGACAACAGAAAAACAACAAACTTGAGTGGCTTACCCAGGACTCGAACCCAGGACCTTCCGTGCGAAAACCCCGCCTAGCTATGCAAGCGAATCACACTATCCTCTCTGCCATCTAGGCATCACCAAAAATGATGCTTCGATGACGGGTCATTAGTGCGACCAGCAATACATAACACCGGAAATTTACCATGGGCAGTCCAGCCTATTAATGACGCAATCACTTCTGTTGTTCCCCTATTATACAGTATAGGTCAGACTACACAAGACAAAGACCTTAAAATTGTGACTCGGCTCGTAAGTCGTGGAAGGCAAAGGCAGCGAGAAGACCCCACCTGACAGAGCTGGACCTAGTATAGTGAAGTCTCTATCACTTCACTCTCTAAGGGCAGTATCTGCTGTAGGACTGTCTCTTTACGTTTAATGAGAAAATGAGATGAGTAATAAGAAAATGGGATGAGTAATAAGAAAATGGGATGAGAAATAAGAAAATGAGATGAGTAATAAGAAAATGGGATGAGTGATAAGAAAATGGGATGGATAATAAAAAAAATGGAATGGATAATAAGAAATTGGGATGAGTAATAAGAAAATCGGATGAGTAATGAGATGAGCAGTAAGAAAATGGAATGGGTGATAAGAAAGTGGGACGAATAATAAGAAAATAAGATGAGTGATAAGAAAATGGAATGGGTGATAAGAAAGTGGGACGAGTAATAAGAAAATAAGATAAGTGATAAGAAAATGGAATGGGTGTTAAGAAAGTGGGACGAGTAATAAGAAAATAATATGAGTGATAAGAAAATAGAATGGGTGATAAGAAAGTGGGACGAGTAATAAGAAAATAAGATGAGTGATAAGAAAATGGAATGGGTGATAAGAAAGTGGGACGAGTAATAAGAAAATAAGATGAGTGATAAGACAACGGAATGGGTGATAAGAAAGTGGGACGAGTAATAAAAAATAAGATGAGTGATAAGAAAAGGGAATGGGTGATAAGAATGTGGGACGAGTAATAAGAAAATAAGATGAGTGATAAGAAAATGGAATGGGTGATAAGAAAGTGGGACGAGTAATAAGAAAATAAGATGAGTGATAAGAAAATGGAATGGGTGATAAGAAAGTGGGACGAGTAATAAGAAAATAAGATGAGTGATAAGAAAATGGAATGGGTGATAAGAAAATGGAATGAGTGATAAGAAAATGGAATGGGTGATAAGAAAGTGAGACGAGTAATAAGAAAATAAGATGAATGAAAAGAAAATGAAATAGGTGATAAGAAAATGGAATGAGTGATAAGAAAATGGAATGGGTGATAAGAAAGTGGGACGAGTAATAAGAAAATAAGATGAGTGATAAGAAAATGAAATGGATGATAAGAAAAGGAATGAGTGATAAGAAAATGGAATGGGTGATAAGAAAATGGAATGGGTGATAAGAGAATAAGATGAGTGATTATAAAATGGAATGAGTGATAAGAAAATGGAATGGGTGATAAGAAAATGGAATGAGTGATAAGAAAATAAGATGAGTGATAAGAAAATGGAATGGGTGATAAGATAATGGAATGGGTGATAAGAAAATGGAATGATTGATAAGAAAATGGAATGAGTGATAAGAAAATGGAATGAGTGATAAGAAAGGGTGATAAGAAAATGGAATGGGTGATAAGAAAATGGAATGGGTGATAAGAAAGTGGGATGATGGATAAAGAAATGGTATAACTGATCGAAGATATTCTAGATACTGTCGTAGTAGGGAAGCGGAATGATAGAGACTTCACTACACGGTATCCAACTTTACCAGGTGGGGGCAACCAGCTTTCTTCCTCGCTGCTTTTGCCTTTCCTAACTCAAGAACAGAGTCACATGCCAATTTACAGGTGGGTCGACTGATGCGTGACTCTACCAAGTTTTGAACCCGGTACCTTTACCGCGAGAGGCTAGTGCTGTAACTACTCTGCTAATCGGACACTGACATTAGAAGATAGTGATGACAATAGTAACACTGTCACGGAATTGCCTCCCCTGCTTTGCAGTAGTGGTCCAACAGTGGCCAAAACTCAAAGAGTATCTAATGTGGGTCTTCAAAGGTGTCTACCTTCGCACAAGATTACTCTTGGCAGATTTGTAGATAGATGGATAATGATGCTTCTGTCTCAAGGGAGTGTTTATAAGATATTTCAGAGGTCAAGAACAATGCTGCGTTTGGCAGGGCACATGGTTCAAATAATCATCATTCTATATGATGAGGTTCCCAGCCTCAAATGACTTGGACATCCACTAGCAATTTTCACACATTAGTATTCACATGGCAATACATACATGTTAGTAATGAAAAATATAGAATTTAAAATGTACAACTTACGCCAATCTTGGCCCACAGGCTGTTTGCTCAGAGAAGCTGAGGAGCGAATCTGATGAATTATCGCAAAAAGGAGTGTCAAATGGTTGTAAATACCAAATATCTGTTTGATAAAAGATAATTAAATGTGTCGATCCCCCGGAAATTCCAGGTAATCTCAGGAATGGTCAATAAATGTAACTGATTACTGCCGTAATGAAGAAGAGATCGACCCGAAATTATGTGACAAACTCTATAATAAATGGTTGCGTGGACAGAGAAAGCGACATAACTTATTACAGAGTTGTTACTGATGCTGACCACATGACCAGACTTCCCAGGCATTCATACGCCTCTGTAGAAACAAAGGGGTTGTTGTTGTTGTTGTTTAACTAGGGCTGCTGAGCTTCTCACTCTTTTGCAGCCAACACCAATTTGAAAACTTCTTGGTATTATCTACACTGTAGATCTAGGGTTTTCCTGTGGCTTTTCTGCCATTCCGAATAACGTGTTGAGTTGAAGTCATGAGCTCCAGTTTCTCCAGCTTGGCTGGCATTTAAAGGATCATCACATGTGGTCCCAAGCAAGAAGGAAGAAACGCGTGGCATACTGTGCATTTCCCACCATCCAAATGGGCTCTCCAAATATGCAGAGCTAAAATACTGAGCTCTGGTTCTGGGCTGTCCCAAGGAATTGTCACGTCCTACACATAGCCTATCATGGGATACATAATGAGATCTTCCTGCATGCAGGCAAACAGGTAAAAGCCGGAGTTACGTCTGGGACTCAGGTGACTTCCCCATGCTTAGTGTGTAATGCTGGGTTCTCAACATGTTTCACCTGAGTGGCTATCCATGGAAAGGTGTGGATTATTTCAAGAGACAATGAGGGTGTAATTAACCTCACAGATAGGTTCACTTCCACATCTGTATACTATAGCATTGTGCTTAGCTGGTGGTCATGTAAGGATGACTCCAGATATACCTCCATGCATGAACAAAGAGGTATATCATAAATAGCATAATCATACCAACTTTTTCTATCAGTGTTAAACATGACAACAATCAGACACACACAGGAAGACTCTCACAATATGTGAAATAGATGCTTGACACTAGCTGTCAGTATCACCATACGAGGCGGATTGATGAGAAAAGTCGTTATTATAATCACACGAGGCGGAATGATGATTAAAGTTGTTAATATCACCATGCGAGGCGGAACGATGAGACAGAACATTGTTATCACTATACTGGATAGAATGTTCAGACACCCTATATCACTATGCGAGGCGGAATGATGATAAAAGTCGGTAATATCAGCATACGAGACAGAATGATGAGAAAAGTCGTTAATATCACCATACAAGAAGGAATGATGAGACAGACTATTGTTATCCCCATACGAAACAGCGTGTTGAGACAACCTGTATCACTGTACGAGGCGGAATGATGAGAAGAGATATTAGTATCATCACACGAGGCGGAGTAATGGGACACTAGTTAATATCATTGTACGAGGCGAAATGATGAGACAAATTGTTAATGTCACCAAACAATGCAGAATGATAAGTAACGATATTAATAATTCCATACGAGGCAGAATGATGAGACAAACTGGCAGTATCACCATACGAGGCGGAGCGATAAGCTGATAATATCATCATACGAGGCGGAATAATGAGCTGATCCTGTCACCATACGATGCAGAACAATGAACTTGTAATATCGCCGTACGAAGCGGAAAAATGAGCTGTTTTTATCACCATACTAGACGGAATAATGAGCTGATCCTATCACCATACGAGGCGGAATAATGAACTGTATTTATCACCATACGAGGCGGATAATGAACTGTATTTATCACCGTACCAGGCAGAATAATGAACTGATAATATCACCATACAAAGCGGAATAATGAACTGGTAATATCACCATACGAGGCGGAATAATGAACTGTATTTATCTCCATACGAGGCGGAATATTGAACTGTATTTATCACCATACGAGACGGAATAATGAACTGTAGTTATCACCATACGAGGCGGAATAATCAACTAATAATATCACCATACGAAGCGGAATAATGAACTGGTAATATCACCATACGATGCGGAATAATGAACTGTATTTATCACCATACGAGGAGGAGTATTGAACTGTATTCATCACCATACGAGACGGAATAATGAACTGTAGTTATCACCATACGAGGCGGAATAATTAAATGTACCACCATACAATGTGAAATTAACAAACTGTATTTATCACCATACGAGGCGGAATAATTAAATGTACCACCATACAATGTGAAATATTAACAAACTGTATTTATCACCATACGAGGCGGAATTATGAACTGTATCACGATACGAGGCGGAATAATGAACTGTATTTATCATCATACGATGCGGAATTATGAACTGTATCACGATACGAGGCGGAATAATGAACTGTATTTATCATCATACGAGGCGGAATAATGAACTATATTTATCACTATACGAGGCGGAATAACGAACTGGTAATAACATCTGTAGTAAAATCTGCGAGAATAATCGCTCATTTTAGTAAGATTTTAGTCTTACTTACTTACTTAGTCGTTCCCCTTCTACCGTGAGGTGTAGAGGTTTGGAAGAGAGAGCGCCAGACCATTCTATCAGCTGTCTTCTTCCTGGCCTGGTTCCATTCTAGTCCTCGGTCCTTCAAAGATTGTCTAATGTTGTCCTCCCAGCGGACTCTGGGTCGTCCTGGAGGTCTGGATCCCTGGCTCTTTGTTTCCCATGCTTGTCGTGGTAGCCGATCTTCTCCCATTCTGCAGACATGGCCAAACCATCTTAGTTGGGACTGTTCTATTTGGGTCTGCAGCGGATGGGATTTTAGGCCTTGACGGATCGTCTGGTTGCGGACCATGTCTCTTCTTGTTACTTCAACCACTTTCCTCAGATACCTCATTTCTGAGGTTTGGATCTGGCTTTTGTGGGTTGTATTCATTGCCCACGACTCGCATCCATATGTCAAGACTGGGACATAGGTGGAGCGGTATACAGCCATCTTCGTTTTCTTACCAACCTCTCTCTTGCTGAGGAATCCACGATTTATGGCCTGAAAAAGTCTCCCAGCCGCTGCTTTTCGAGTGGCCAACTCTTCTTTGATGCCTCCCTTTCGGTCTATAATAGCTCCGAGATATCTAAAGTGGTCGACCTGCTCCAGGACCTGTTCTCCCAACTTAATCTGATGTTTTCTTTCTTCTCGTGATATCACCATGGATTTTGTTTTAGAGCTGCTTATGACCATCCTTCTCTTCTCCAGCTCTTCCTTCCAGACTTGCAGGTTGGATTGGAGATGTGCCTCTGATTTAGCAATCAGGGCAACATCATCAGCAAATGCCAGCTCCGAAATATAGACCTGTCTCATCTTCCAGTACCCCACTGAATACTTTCTTGTTCTCTCCTTACATGCCTTGATGACATCGTCCATAAGGAGTATGAAGAGGTAAGGTGATAGGATATCACCTTGTCTTACACCAGTGGTGGTCCTGAACTCTTCTGACTTATGGTTTGCTGTCCTCACATAATTTCTGCAAGACTTGTAGAAGCTCTGTATAGCATGAATCAGAGGTGCTGGAATATTCTTCCTTGCCAAACAGTCCCAAAGTTTGCTCCAGGGGACCCTGTCAAATGCCTTTTCCAGATCTATGAAACAAAGATGGATCTCACTCTTATACTCAAGGGCCTTTTCACTCAGCTGTCTGAGTGTGAAGATTAGGTCTTGAGTACTTCGGTTTGCTCGGAATCCGCACTGGACCTCATCCAATTGTGGCTCAGCTAGGCGTCGGAGTCTCTGCTCTAGGATTCTAGAGTAGATTTTACCAGGGACACTGAGAAGGGATATGCCTCTATGGTTTCCACACTGTCGATTGTCACCCTTTTTGAAAATTGGTGTTATGATGGCAATCTCCCAATCCTTTGGTATGGTCTTGTTGCACCATGCTGCCTGTAGGACCTTTAAGAGTAATAGGTCGCCTGATGCTCCCATGTACTTAACCATTTCTGGTGTTATATACCATCATGCCCTGCTGCTTTGCCCATCTTGATTTTCTCTAGTGCTGCCCTCAGTTCTTCCATCTTTATGTCATCTTCACCATCATTGGTTTCCTCTTCTGTGTCAGTGGTTATCATTTCTGATGCTTCATCATGCTCACCATCCAGGAGTTCTGAGAAATATTCTTTCCATCTTTCCATTACTTCCTTCGGGGCAGTAAGCAATTTGCCTTGCTTGTCCTTTATAAATTTGAGAGGGCATTGTTTTTCTTTCCTCATGTTCTTTAGGGTCTTATAGAACAATTTCTGGTTTTCTTGTGCATCTTTTTTCTAGCTTTTCTCCAAATTCTTCCCAGGACTTCTGTTTTGCTGCTAGCACTTTGTTCTTTGCTTCTGTTCTGAGTGTCACATATTCTCTATATTTTTCCATTTGTCCTGTTGTGTTTTTAGCTCCTAAGTATTGTTTCCATGCCATTTTCTTCTCTCTTATTTTCTCTTTGACTTCCTCTGTCCACCAAGGTGTCCTCTTTCTCTGGTTCCCAAGTCGGACTTCACCGCATGCTTCTGCAGCAGCTGTCTTTATGATATCCTTGAATTTATTCCAGAGGGTTTCCAAGTCATCAGGTCGTTCTTCTGTATTGCTCACTGCTGTAGCAATAAGCCCCTGATATCTGGTCTTAATTTCTGGCTCTCTCAGCTTGTAGGTCCTAATGCTCATTTCTCCTGTTCGTTTACTTTGTTTCTTGCGTGATGTTGGGCAGTTCCTAGGCTGAGCAACTCTTTCAGTTGTTCGTTTGATTGTTAGCAGGTAGTGATCACTTCCAATCTCTGGCCCCCTCCAGACTCTTGCATCTCGGACATATCTGAATGAGCTTCTCAGAACAATGGCATAGTCGATCACTGACTTCTCATTCTTGGTTGGTTCACATCTAGTGTATGCATGTATGCGCTTATGGGGGAACTTTGTGTTTGTAATGATCAGATTCTGCTCACTGCAGAATCTAAGGAGTCGCTTTCCATTGTCATTGAGAGTATCTTCTCCATATCTTCCGATAACTCCACCCCATCTAGCATGGTCATTTCCAACTCTGGCATTAAAATCTCCGAGCATAATAACTTCATCTAGGCAGTCATCCACTGTCCTTTGAAGCAGCTCGAAGAATTCCTCCTTGACCTCTGCTCTCTCATCCTCATTTGGCCCATACACTATGACCAGGTTGACTATGGTTTCTCCTTCTTTTAGTTTTACAACCATAATGCGCTCCGAGATAAAGTTCCATCCCTTGATACTATCTTTTTTGATTTTGGGCCACAATGCAACCCACGCCCCCTTTAGCTCTTTCAGATATGGGTACACCACTGTAGAGCAACGTGTTGCCATCGAGATCCATGACTCCTTGTCCTTTTTTCTTCGTTTCCGTTATAGCCAGGATTTCTAGTTTTGCTTTCCTCATCTCTTCCACCAGCTCCTCTTCCTTCCCATTTATACTTCTTGTGTTCCAAGTTCCATAAGTCGTAGTCCGTAGTCCGCTCCAGTTCGTCGCCTTTAGAATCAGTCCGGTTTTCTCTCTTGTAGTTCGCGTAATCATGATTTAAAGCAAACAGATTTTAGTCATAAAATGATAATAAATAAACCCGCCCTATTGTGTCTGACGGTGATACTCTCACACGCCAGCAGAGCGCTGAAATTTGTGCCGTGGACAGGCTTAGAACCGACCCCGCCGTTTAAACCTCCTCGTTTTCCTTGTGACGTACATTTTTAACATTTTGCCCGATCTGATAGAGACTATCAAGACTTATAATTAACGATTTTGCGGAAGTGTGCCGCCAAACTACTGTCTGAATTAACGTAATATTTTGACTTTAACGCGTGTAATTAGTAGTAATCCTTACAAATTTGTTAGTGTAACTCAACACAACAGTTATAATTAACGCAAATTCTTCCACCCGCCGCTCAAAACCCCGCTTCGCTTGACACGTTGTGCCTTGCATATATACACGCGGTGGCAAAGCCAACAGAGGCAAACACGCAGACAAATTTTATTTCCTCCTCGCGGTAGTATTTCTGACGTCTCTAAAACAAGTAGTTATTTGAAAATACATGATAGCGAGAGATGAAGGGGGGAAAAGATGGCCGTCTTGTGTACAATTTTTATTTGACGATTGCCGGTGACAAAATTGAAAATCTAAACCATAATGAAACTGACCATCAAAATCATATGATAGTATAGCTTAGAGTCCACTGAGCAAGAATATGTTTTAAATAATATGGTAGTCCAAGTATTAGCCAAGTTATTGAGAAAATACTAAATTTCTACGGACGCGCGACCAGACAGACTGTTGTTCCTGCTTGTTTTTTTCATAACGTTAGTGGGGACGCCAGCTTAGAAAATAGGCATTGAGGTAATTCAAATTCGCTTGGGTAACAAGAGTATAGGAGGGAAAGGGGAGCGGTAGGAAAATGTAATCCAAAACGAAACATCTTTTTGTATTGGCATAACTAAAGCAGACTGGCCAATCGACTACCAGACGCAGAGTTTGTTTGGAATTATTTTTGTTTTTCAAAAACTACATTTGAATTCTGGTAGTCGCAAGCTTTCGATTGGCCAGTGCTAATAAATATTAGCAAAAGGCTTTCACTATTCATTGCCAGTTGAACAAAACTTTTCATTCAAATACGCTGAGATCAGCTGTGTTAATTTTAAAATTAAATAAAGAAGTATTCACAGTCTGGACAGTGCAGAAGAAACTGAGGCCACTTCTTTGCAAGTCAGCGTCATTTGTTTATATTTCTTGAAATTTGTGGTAAGAATGCTTTATGAATTTAATATGTTTAATCCCACTGCCAAAGTTAGATACTGCTATTGGGAAAAGTGAAGGACGTGCCGGGAGCAGACATTGTTGAGTCCTCACATTGAACTGTATCTAACTGATGTATGTTGTCATGATTGTGTTTTCATATTATTGCATTAGAATATTAGTAAGCCTCCGTGTTCCATGAACACTGTTCAACATGCCTGAAGCATTTATATTTAAAAAAAGAAAAGAAGAGAAAATCATACAAAAGGAAATGTGGTTACTCCACATTATTTTATTGAGGAAAACTATGTAAACGTACAGTGGCGTATCTGCCATAGGGACCTGAGGTGTGGGCTCAGCAAGGTGGGAGTCATGTAAAATTAGGGGGCGAGTGCACCTGTAATGCACGCGAGGCTGACCCCATATCACTGTAGAAAAATAATAAATATAATAAGTGATCAGATATAAAAGGCCAGGGTGTCCTTTTGTTGCAGAGGTTTTATTTCCTGTTGCCAGCCGGTAACAGGAAACCTGCTGAGTGAGAATAAAGCCATCAAGTCTCCGACCATTCGTTTATGCTGTCAAAAGATAACGGGAGGAGCTTGGGCATTTTGAGAGATCGAGATTTTCTGCAACTTCATACTGTATTATCATTCTACAAGGAATCCCAGGTGATGTGTTAAGCATCTGGGTATATCTGACATTTTCGTTTAATAAACACTGGTATTTCAAAATCATACTCAGGAAGTTTATGGGGTGTGATGAAACTACAGCCCCTCATACACAGTGACTCTCCCTCTTAGATGAATAAAGTGTAAGCTGTGAACATTCCAATAGGAAAGATATATAGTGACTTTATAGTTATTGGGCAAATTGTCCACACATTTTTAGTTGATCTTTTCTGTAAACTATCTTGTCCTCATTTTCAAAGACCTGTCCAAAAGATATGGCTGGACAGGCAGATTAAATTGTACAGAAAAAACATTCATTTTAAAGAAAAACTTAACCACTGGTTTTATTCACTTCCTCATAGAAAATTAAAGTGTTTTTGTGTTGTGTACCATCATTTCATTTCTCCCCTAGACACTAGGTACATCATACACCAGACACTAGAGCCAAAATAGTGACCGTGTGAGATTGTCGTGGAATATTCTAATCCACATATATAAATTATTAGGTAAATATGAAGCCTAACAAATAAAATTAATAAAGAAAAGAGCAATGGTAAAATAACAGTGCTGTCACAAAGAAGGTACTCGAAATCCCCCTTGTTTTCTGCTTCGTCTGCAAATTGTAACGCTTTCACGTTGATAGTAAAAGCTTACTGTATTATACCCGCTTTCTTCAATGAAACGTGTGCTGTATTTCTTGGAAAAAACATTGAGAGGCAGACTGCGTAATGACCTAAATTAATCCTAACATTAATTATACTGCGTTACCAAAACGAACGAACAGATGGACTCAAATAGAAAGAGAGAGGGGCGAATAAAATCAGGAACGCATGCAAAATTAAACACGCGTCTCGCTATTAATGCCACCCCAACAAGCGTAACGCGATACACAATTACTACTATCACGCGTGTTAGGCTACATGCACTAACTTTTTCGGACGAACAGTGATAAAATCCATTACCCATCCCAGAGTTAGGTTTTAAAATCCTGAAAAACGCTTATAAGGAAAGATGACAATAGATGGGTTTACGTTTGAAAACATTACAGTACCCAGACAGCACATCTTCGAAACAGGAGGTAGAAGAAATTGCATATTTTGAACGCAGCCACGTAGCTCTTTTAAATTTGGATATTTGTGTTCCTTAGGGCTTGCTGACAAAGAATATGTAAAACGTTACGCAAATAGTCCAGGAATTAATAAATTATAACCAAAATAAAATAGTGGGGATGCCTGACAACATGGAATCATTTCTGCTCATAAAATTTTTTTTATAACGTGTTTGAAAAAACCTTACGTTACAGAAATAGCCTACCATGTAAACTCCAAATTGATTGGAGCGCAACAAATGAAAGACTAACCACGATTGGTCGGGCTATAAATACTATCTATCGTTGTTAGGGGAGACGTGGAAAGGTAACATTTTTTCAAACACTTGTCGAAACGTGGCTCCATTGGCTAGACTCGCTGATATACTCACTTAGGAGCGTTAGTTCGAGACCACTAGTGCAAATAAGCTTGATAAAGCAACAGTGCGTTGAAGCCAGCTCATATTTGTGTTAAATAAAAGCCTGGAACATAAGCAGATGGGAATTTGTGCCAGTATTTTGTGCCAGAATTCATTGCTAATCAACGTATCTGTGTTTGTTTCCATGAATTGTGGTAAGCTTGAAACATTCAGTATCTTTTAATGAAAATTGAATGTGAATTGTTAATTTATGCCTGTATATATGTGTAGTTCAGTAGCAAACATGATATAAAGCCTATAATGCTCCAGCCTGAACAGAAGGTGTCGGAGGAAAGTAAAACTGCATGGAATGGCCAAACAGTACACTGACACCTAGATTATTGATTAGACAGAAATAATGCTGGAAGTGCAGAGGCGTAGTAACCATTAAGGAGGTAAATACTGGTATAAAGTATTTCAGATGAAGCTGACAGTTGGCCTAACGCTCTGAACTCAATGTTTGTGATGTATTGTGATCAGTGTAAAAAGAGAGTATAAGTTAGTTATGAAGTAGAAGGTACATCCTTCTTGTTTACAGGGACCGTGGTCTTGATGGTATTGAGCAGCACCTGGTCAGAGCTTTGCTGAATCCAGAGTCGGACAGCATACTCCTTGGTCCATTTAGCTATCAGTGAGGTGTCTCCAGAGCCGAGGGGAGAGTCGAGCACAGGAGTCTGTTCCTGCCGCCATCACGCCAGATAAGCTGATGTGGCCAGCTGAGCTCAAAATTATGTACCCCCAGCTTAAAATGACCTTGTAAAAATAACATTAAGAGGGGAATTAAATTGTGTTAATATCAGGAACTGAGAACATCTCCAATAATAGTTCCCATAAAGACAAACTATTGAAGTCATGATGACAAATACCAACAGAGCTTGAACAAAACAAAACCAGTATTACCTCATATTACTACTACACAACTGACACACATAGGATACTTTTAATAATATATGTCATTACAATATTCATATTGATAAATTCTGTACATATAACTTGTAAGTAAAATTGATTGTGATTCCTGGTTCCCTTTGTAATTGAATCAGGACACATATTCATTCATAACAGCAATGAATACATATTGTTATTTGAAAAGTTATCAGTGACTCCTTTAAGTTATCCTTTAGAGTGTTATATGTATGTGAGTGTCACAGTGTTGTCAAGTGTGGTGGAATAAATTAAATTGTTTATCCGTCTGTTGTTGTTATGACTTACACTTCATCATACACATACCCTAGACATACAACGTAGTCATCACACTATTCCAGAATAATTCTGACTGAGATATATACATATGTGGCAGCAAGTAAGGTTATATATAATACACTACTCTTATTAGATATATATATACCTTCACAGCTGATCTCAGTCAGTACACTAAGTCCCCTATAAATATTTATAACATCCCACTTCACCACAGAGATCTAGGGAGGTAGCGTTAGGTTCCCTGCACATAATTCATCATCATAATTTATAGAGTCAGGAACCTACATGTGCTTGACCTCACACGGTTAATACATACACGGATTTCATTCTTTTTAGGATACCATCATAACCTCCCCAGCAAAATCAAACTTTGCTACATCATCAAAAGAGGCGGAATAATGGGCTGTTACTATCACTTTACGTGGTGGGATGATGAGACAACCTGTTACACCCTGTGCCCAAGAAATGAAACTGCATTCTCCACCACCATAGCTGGTCGTTTAAAAAAATATATAATATTGTCTTGTTTTTTCGCTATATTTTGAAATATCAGACTAATGTCACGCGTTAAGCAATTCCATTACTTTTGTTAATAGATTGTATTCGTTGAGTTATTCCAGGCAGTTTTTAAACACTGAAAGAATTTCTAATGATAATACTAGTGCCTATTTTGCCATCTAACAAAACAAAAGTAATTTTGCAAGCTTGCATAACGTTATTCGTGCGAGTTCATTTTGCAGATTATTAAAAATTAAGACATTTCATTCTTAATCTAAAATTATTTGAATTATGGAAATATTTCAGTAATTAATGTTGACACTAATCGTCCATTTTTATTAGGGTTGCGAAACATGGTTCTTAGTTGCAAAACCATTTTATGGCAGCGAGTCATGGAGAACCTATGCTAAGAAAGAAAGAAGGCTCAATACCTTCCATCTACTGTGTCTACATCACATGCTCTGTATTTTGTGGAAGGACAAAGGGACAAATGTCGAGGTGTTGTCACGTGCTGGCCTTCAAAGCATGTATACACTGCTTAGACCGCGCAGATTACATTGGCTTGGCCATATCCGCCGCGTGGAAATTGGTCGCATCCACAAAGATATTTTCTACAGCAACTGACTGATGGCAAATGGACAGTCGGGCGACCGGAACTGAAGTTTAAAGATGTGTGCAAGAGAGACATGAGGGCATTGGACATAAATCCAGCAACCTGGGAGGATGAAGCTGTCGATCGCACCAAGTGGCGAAGCTCTCCACGGCGCCACCTCAGTTTAGGTGAAAAGAAGCTCTCACCGCAAGCAGAAGAGAAAATAACCCGCAGAAAGGAACACCAAGAACAAAATGGAACTGCGGGCTATCACCTCAGGGGCGCCTTCCCATAGTCAATTATGACTGAAGGGTCTGCTACTGCGGTCGTTATGTTGCGTGAAGTTACGTGACTTCTTAAAATGCTGGCATTCTTCTTTACGTACCATGCCTGGTGGCGTAGGAGATCATGTCTGTCCACAAATGCCTGTCTCTAATGCTGTTTATCAATTCTGTTGAGTTATTTCCGTGCCATGATGTCAGACTACCTAGCATCTGTTGTCTTTGTCGTCTTGTTTTGCTTCCATCTTTATTTGTTGTCTCGATGTATTCCAAGTTTCTACTTCTTCTGAACATGCCCAACGAATGTGGATTGTTTCCTTCTGTTGTGAGTGAAACTCTTTCCTTGTCCACCGGGTTCTTTCAGATCATTCTTATTTCTCTGTTCAGCTGCCCTTGGTACTCTGAGTATTCCTCTATAACAGCGGTTCCCAACCTTTTTTCACTTGCGTACCCCTTGGCAGCCCATTTCTATAAATTGTACCCCTAATATTAGCAAAATATTTGAAATTAATATAGTTGCTGTTATTCAAAATTTATAGCTTATAACCAGAAATAAAGGACCAACCACGGGATTAAAAAACAATGTAATAAAAAGGTGAAAAAACAGTGTATATATTTTTACATTAAAAAAATCAGAAGTTACAATAAAAATTAAAACATTTAATTTATTAATAATAATAATATAAACGTTGTTATTGTTAAAAGTTGAAATCACTTTTTATAACACACATGTCACGTGACCATGACAAATGTTCAGTGCGATCCTTGAGCTTGTTTTGAGGCACGTAGTTTTTTAAAATCAGGTTCAAGTGATGTAAGATACAGTCTCAATTCTGGACCTGCATTCAGTTTACTACGGTATTTATTTTTTATAAAGGTATAAGAAACTTAAGCGCCTTGTCGGTCAGCTGTTCATATTCTCTGCTGATGTCCCCCCAAAAGTTAATAAGGAATTTCCCTTTGAATTCAGCTATTAAAGTAGTATCAGTCGAAAGTTCAATCAACTTCTCTTTTTCGTTGATTGATAATGTTGCTGCTTGGAAATATTCTTCTTCAAAGGGATTTACAATCCAGTAGTTCTCTTTTCCAGGTTTCGGAAAGTACTTCTCGAAAGATGATTTTAGCCCTATCAAGTGTTCAATTATTTTCTCGTTCATTTCCTGGGAGAGGTGCAGCTCGTTCTCAGATAGGAAATTGTGCAGAGCCTTTTTCAAATACCATCCAAAAATCTAATTTTTTAATCATAGCCTTTTTCTGAAACATTAAAGATCGTTACCGAGCTATTCTGAAGTGCCAAATTTAGTTTGTTTATTTGTAGGAAAATATCCGATAAGTATGCAAAACTCTGAAGCCAATCACAGTCGTGTAACTTTGAACAACTATAATCCCATAGTCATCATAATGAAGACTATTGTTTAAAAATATTGAATTGTGGTCACACACGCCAGTCCAAGCAGACAGCACGCCAGTGGCGCGCAAGAAAAACGGCGGAGATTGTCTCACACAGTTCATGTTGTATAGTATAGCGTTGAATTAATTTCACAACTTTTGACTTGTCTTTTACACTGTTGACATATGTATCTTTTTTCCGCCATTACTCAATTTTTTTCGCGTACCCCTGAACGTCCTGTCGCGTACCCCCAGGGGTACGCGTACCACAGGTTGGGAACCGCTGCTCTATAAAATCACATCTCTGTGGCCTTCGGGGATTTAACTTCTTCTTTACTAACTGTCCATCATTCACTTCTGTATGTCAGGGTTGGCTATACTTAAAACTGAAGAATTCCCTGTCTTATTGCCCCTGACAAAGAGTTGTTGCCCTAAATACTTTTATTTTTACGGAATGCTGCTTTTGCCTGGGATATTCGACTTTTCACTTCTGAGATGCATCTTTCGTTTGATGTTAATACTGTACCTAGGTGTTTGGATCTGTTGACTTATTTTAAGGCTGTTTCATTTACTTTGACAGTGGATTCTTGAGAAGTCATTTTCTTTGAGACGACCATTACTTCTGTCTTGTTTTCTCTAAGGCCTTTATTTTCTAATTGAGTGGTGGTCTTCACATTCAGTGGCTCCAGGTTTCTTTGCCAAACTAGGAATATGAATTTTATTGGATCATCAGGTATATGTATATGAGCACGGTTGTTGTAAATGTCATTCAACCGTTTGATATCACATCTACTCCACATTCTCCTACAACTTCCATTTCCTTTACTGTTATCATATATTGGTCCAGGGGCTTTACCTTTCTTGTCTAGTTATACAACGTCTGCCACGAGTATTGATAGTCCTTCACAGTTCTTGGGTTTTTTATTCTGATCTGTCATCGTCATAGAGCTCTTGGTCCATACGCCAGACCTATCAGGTGCGTCAACCGGGTAGCGGAAGGTTGAACTGCCTGTGAATACTAAGTAAGCAGCCGTGAACGAGGACAGGCAGTTGTCGGCGAGTTGGGATAATTGTGAGAGGCAGATAACTGTATATCAAACACATATGAAGCTGTATCACATGACAGCCAGCGAGATGGAGGCGCCTCAAACTCTCCCCTTCCCACTGCATTGTGAGTTAGACTGTGTAGCGAAAGGCTGTCGGAGTTACCCGTACACAAACCAACGGAAGGCACAGGAACACCATAGTCGTGAAGTCCCTTGTATGGTCATGAGAAATTCTCAGAGCTTTTATGCAATTTTCATTTGCCAACAGACTGGTAAAACCTGAGACTGCGACCTGCAAACATTCAACCGGATATCAGTGACGTGGCGTAGAGACATCAAACTCAAGGCAGTCATGAATTTAGATCCATTCGTATTTTCCATAAATAGACCATCTTGGATTATGTGCTGTGTAATATTTTAAAACAAAAATTACGTTCCGTGTTTTCGTCAGTGAAGAAAAGTTTAAATTTTTAGGTACTGTTTTTTTTCCGTTGTTTCTTTCTTGCATATGCATTGTACGTCAAGTGGCATGGTGGTTAGAGCGCTTCGTTCACGAGACAATGTTACCAGGTTCGAAATCCGGAAAGCGTTACTCTCCAGTCTTTCCAGCTATAAATGGGTACTTGACTCTGTTTATGAGTTAAGAAAGGCAAAGACAGCGAGGAATGCAACAGGTCACCCCACCTCATGAAGTGTAAATCTAGTTTAGTCTTACTTACTTGGTCGTTCCCCTTCTACCGTGAGGTGTAGAGGTTTGGAAGAGAGAGCGCCAGACTATCCTTTCGGCTGTCTTCCTCCTGGCCTGGTTCCATTCTAGTCCTCGGTCCTTCAAAGATTGTCCAATGTTGTCCTCCCAGCGGACTCTGGGTCGTCCTGGAGGTCTGGATCCCTGGCTCTTAGTTTCCCATGCTTGTCGTGGTAGCCGATCTTCTCCCATTCTGCAGACATGGCCAGACCATCTAAGTTGGGCCTGTTCTTCTTGGGTCTGCAGGGGGTGGGATTTTAGGCCTTGACGTATCGTCTGGTTGCGGACCAGGTCTCTTCTTGTTACTTCAACCACCTTCCTCAGATACCTCATTTCTGAGGTCTGTGTCTGGCTTTTGTGGGTTGTAGTCATTGCCCATTACTCGCATCCATATGTCAAGACTGGGACATACGTGGAGCGGTATACAGCCATCTTCGTTTTCTTACCAACTTCTCTCTTGCTAAGGAATCCTCGATTTATGGCCTGAAAAATTCTCCCAGCTGCTGCTTTTCGAGTTGCCAACTCTTTTTTGATGCCTCCCTTCCGGTCTATACCAGATCTAGTTTAGTGAAGTATCTAATTCTTCACTTCTCTACGGTAGTATCAATAAGGGACAGCCTTTACCTGATTTGTGGGGCAACTGTGTTCCTTTTAACACCTTGTCGTAGATCGTTAGATCATTGTTTTTCATTCTATCAGTCAGTCAATTAATCTATCAGTCAATACCCTTTAATGCTCCAAGGAGTATAGAATTTCAGCAAACGCATGCCTAATCCTCCTGTCCGTACCATTAGCTCATGGTCGTTCCGGGTTGTCGCGGGTTGTCTCCCATGCTCTACAGTAGTGGTCCACTAGTGGCCAGATCGAGGACAAGAATGAGGGTTTTCAAAGATATCAACCTTCGCTCAAGGTTACTCTTTGCATAGTGTGACAGGGGCTAGGTGTAGTTCAGGCGAACTTATGTCGATGTGGCTACCTCCCACCCAAGACCCATGCACTAAGAAAATTTATTAAGGATCGTATGACAGGGGTTGCAATTATTGGTTGCTTGCAACCCTCTCAGCAGCAGACTTAGCAATTCAAGCAACACAAAGCCTTATACAGATCAACATTTAATACTACCGAACACCCAGACAGTGTTCGTAGACTTTCTGAAAAACAATATATAAAAACAATGTCTAAGTGAAATTCAATAGCATAAATAATAACACTTACCATTCAGAAAACATGCGCCCACCACAGTCAGCCATGATCAATCAGCTACAGGTACCCATTCATACCACGTGCTCATTGTTACGCCATCTTGCGAGAACGGCATACAGCCACGCTAACACCCAGCTAAGCTGCGTGGTTGTACATTCTATAGTAACATTACATTATAATACTAACTATTATAGAAATAATGGCTTAGCAAAGCTATATAAAGCGGTACAAATAACCAATGGAGATTTTACACAGTATAGAAGACTAGGAAACTAAGAAAGCTAACACCAACTAGCTATAGCCGATCCTACTATTACTTACACCACATTATCAGTCTAACATTACTCAAAAAGCACAAGACTTTATTCTAGTAAGCTGTAACATAATAAACTGCAGAACTCGCCACGCTAAAATAAACTATTTCGGCATCCGCACCGTAGTTAATAAATATAACAGTCTAAATCGCGCCACAATTAAATATATACTTACTTAAAATACTACGGCACAAAGATGGTAAACCTAATATCCTTCCTAACACTGTAGATACTTTAGAATGTTGGAGAATAATACTATATCTACTTACAAGTCCTAGGCATGTTCTTGAACTAGACTTCAGCTCTCAAAGCTTGTCCTCTCTCTGCGACGGCGACCAGAATGAATAAAGAATTTGGACTGACGCTAGAGTCTGGCGCTTCTCTTCTCTGATTGGCTATCCGTAAGCGGCATTACTAATGTAGCTATTTTTAGATGTAAACAAAGATGGCTGCCACATAACGACAAAATGGCGGTGGACCACAGGCGAGATGACTATGCTGTCGTGTGAAATTCTAATCCACATATATAAATTAAAACGTAAATGTAAAGCCTAACAAATAAATTTAATAAAAGGAAAGAAGAATGGTAAAGAACAGTGCTGTCACAATGACTGTACTCGAAATCCCCCTTGTTTTCTCCTTCGTCTGCAAATTGTAACGTTTCACGTTGATAGTAAAAGCCTACTGCTTCAATACCCGCTTTCTACGGTGAAACGTGTACTGCCTTTCTAAGAAAAACCTTGAGATACGCAAGCTGACCTATATTTAATATTCCATTCATGTCATTTTATACACTAAGTTACCATAAACGAAAGACAGATGGACTAAGGATAGAAAGAAAGGGAGGGGCTGAAAGCCGGAACGCAGGCAATACTACCACAGTCTCGCGATACACAATTAATGCCACCCCTAACACGCGTGAAAGGCAACAAGCACTAACTTTTTTTCAAATCGACAGTGATAAAAAACACTACCCATACGAGAGTTAGGTTTTAAAAACTTACAAAACGCTTATTAGGAAACATGACATTATACTGGTTTACGTTTGAAAACATTACAGTACCCAGACACCACATCGATCGAAGTGAACGGGAGGTAGAAGAAAATACATATTTTGAACGCAGCCCCTTAGCCCCATTAAATTTATATATTTGGGTTCCTTAGGACTTTCTGACAAAGAATATGTTAAACGTTACGCAAATAGTCTAGGAATTAACAAATTATAGCCAAAAGAAATAGTGAGGGATGTCAGACAACACCAAAATCAGAATCGCTCAGTGGCAGATTTTCACACCACCATTGTACGGGAAATAGGTCCCCATGTTACCTCCTATTTGATTGGCGGAAAGTAAATGTAAGGCTAAACACGATTAGTCGGGCTATAAATACTATCTTTTGTTGTTGGGGGAGACGGAAGGAAGGGTACTTTTTTTTGAAAAGCTGTGTAAACATGGCACGATTGGTTAGACCCGCCAATATAGTCAATCAGAGGCGTCAGGTCAGCACCACATTTTCAAATAAACTTACTAAAGAACCAGTGCGTTGAGCGCCAGTGCATATTTTTCTAAATAAAAGCCTGGGACATCGGCAGATCGAAATTGTGCTATATTCATTGCCAGTCAACGTAACTGTGTATTATTCCATGAATTGTGGTAAGCTTGAAATATTTGATATCTTTTTAATGAAAATTGAATGTAAATTGATAATTTATGTCTGTATATATGTGTGGTTCAGTAGCGAACATGAGGTAAAGCCTATATAGTGCTCCAACCTGAACAGAAGGTGTCGGAGGAAAGTAAAACTACATGGAATTGCCAAACAGTACACTGACACCTATCTTATTGACTAGAAAGAAATAATGCTGGAATTGCAGAGGCGTAGTAACCATTAGGGAGGAGTATACTGGTGAAAATTGTTTCAGATGAAGATAGCAGTTGGCCTACCGCTCTGAACTCAGTGTTTGTTATGTATTGTGTTCAGTCTGGAAATTTATTATAAATTAGTTCTGAAATAGGAGGTACAATCTTCTTGTTTCAGGGACCGTGGTCCTAAAGTTATTGAGCAGCACCTGGTCTGAGCTTTGCTGAACCTAGAGGCTGACAGCATACTCCTGGGTCCAGATAGTGACCAGTGAGGTGTCTCCAGAACACAGGGAGGCTATCGAGCAGAGGAGTCTTTTCCTGCCGCCATCACGAAAGATAAGCGTCTGTGGCCAGAGGAGCTCAACATTATCCCCCCCCCCCCCCAAAATCTGACTTTATAATAAAACAGAGGGAAAATACAGTGTTTAAATTGATAGGAACTGTGAACTTTTCCCCATACTATTTCCAAGATAAACAAACACTTGAAGTCATGATGACAAATAACAACATAGCTTGAAAAAACAAAACCAGTATTACCTCATATTACTACTACACAACTGACACACATAGGATAATATTAATAAAATATGTCACTACAAGGTTCATATTGATAAATTCTGTACATATAAATTGTGATTATATTTGAATGTGATTCCTGGTTCACTTTGTAGTTGAATCAGGATATATAATAGTGAAAGTAATTAATACATAAATATTTGAAAATTTACCAGTGACTCATTTAAGATTGTCTTATAGAGTGTTAAATGTGTGTGAGTGTCACAGTGTTGTCAAGTGTGGTGGAATAAATTAAATTGTTTATCTGTCTGTTGTTGTTGTGACTTACACTTCATCATATACATACCATAGACATTTAACGTAGTCCTCACAATATTCCAGAATAATTCTGACTGAGGTATAATGTGGTAGCAAGTAAGGTTATCTGTAAAACACTACACCTATTAGATACAGATACCTTCACAGCTGATCTCAGTCAGTACACTAAGTCCCCTATAAATATTTATAACATCCCACTTTACCACATATGCCACTGTCACAATAGGTATAAATAGAAGAGTGATGCTTCTATTTTAGGGAGTCTCACAGGGATTTGTAGAATTGCAAGTATCACAACTGTCATCTAAGTTGCTATAAACTTATTATTCTCCTTCCCTTCTGTGAAAAAAAAAATGTTTTGACTCGTTTTTTATGATTAATTTAGTTATTGTTTCCTGCATTCATTCTCATAAAGACAAAGATAATGAGAAACCACATTTGTTTGTGGTGAATAATTCTGTGAATTTTTATTTCCCGATATAAGATTTATAAATACGGAACTTTCAGCGTGCCGTGTAAAGCGCGCGCATGTGCGCGCTGAAATATGGTAGAGTACGTAAAACATTTATGTAGTGTTCATAAAAGGTTCAATAATTACCTGTGTGAAATAATCCAATTTCAAACTAAAAAATCCTGTGTAATGTGGGAATCCCGTATAATACGGGACAACTGGGGGATGTTAGAAACTTTATTTCCCAAGGGACCTCTTGACTGACAAGGGCTGGGGACCGTTGGAAGAAAGCGAGTGCTACCCCAGACGTATTGTAAAAGAGGACTGGTGAGATTATGCAAAGGGCTGGCAACTTGGTCGTGTAAAAACTTGCTACAACGACCGGGTCCTGAAGAGACTGAGAAAAAATAGGTCTAAGGTAGTCGTACAAGGCAACTAACATGAGGTTGTATATGGCGCTGGCGACCCCATCGTATAAAACTAATTGGTACAGAAACTGCTGCTGCTGCAAGTGGACGTGACTGCTTGGTGGAGACTTCCTGTAAAGGGACCAGCTATAGTGGTGGCCACAAGCTCCATAGAGAGTGCAGAGGAAAATGATGGTGGAGGTGGTAGTGATGATGATGGTGATGGTAGTGATGATGATGGTGATGGTGACAGTGGTGGGGAGTGGTAGTCGTGATGATGGTGGTGATGATGGTGACGATAATGGTGATGATGATGATGATGATGGTGTCAGGGGTAGTCGTGATGGTGGTGATGATGATGATATTGATTTTGATGTATGTATGTCTGAATCCACATCTTTTCAGGATTTTTCTATAAGAGCAATTCTGCTATCATGTGTCACATTTGTTCTCATAATATTTGTCCCTTCCCTGTGTATTTTCAGACTCACTTGTACTGACCTCTCATGAAGTATTGTCATTGTGTCTTGCATCTGCTTCCGGTTAAAGAAGCAGGAGACCAAGGTCATCAGCAACATCTAGATCATCAAGCTGTTTGTCAGAGTTCAGTGGCTTCCATTTACATTGACTGGTTTTCTCTGCATACCCCAGTCTATGTACAGACGTGAAATGGCGGCAAGAATAATCCTTGCAGTTCTCTTTCCCTTTAACGGTTCTTTAAGCTGTCTGCGCACGTTAAAAATCCCACGGCAGTTGGAAATCGTAAAGAGTAAACCATACGGCCGCTGCCCTGGCAAAATTTAAAAATTATAAACCTATCCACCCCAAAAGTATTTAAAGAATGTGTGATTCCTGTGTACACACATTGGGATTCTCGCCGGTGCTACGGAGTTCGTGCATTGTGCTGAGATCCTCCTTGTGTGATCTTAAGGGAGGAGATCGGAGCACTGATGGAGTTGTCCGTGTGCAATGAAGATAGTCCTTAAAACCAAACCAAACTAAGCCAAACCAGACCAGACCAAACCAAACTAAGCTGTCTTTAATGAAGAATTCTTCATTTTATGTCTTGTCTTTATACGTTTTCTTTATTTGTTTTCTATACTGTATATGTTTTCTTTATTTGGTTAATGAGTGTCAGAGGAACTCCGTGATTCTCTAGAGTATATGCTGTGATTTACGGCTGTTCTTTCTGTCAGTGATCATGCTCATGTGTGTCTTATAATGACGTCAACATATATTGTTATTGTTCGTCACAATCGACATCCTTGCAGTTCGGGCAGACCCATACGTGCTTAGTCTCAGTAAATAGTGAAGGTTGTACGCGCGCTGGTTGTGTACACGCTTTGTCCATCCTCTCTTACGTCGATTCATGCTTTTCTGACGTTTGATGTCAAATTCTAGATATCTTAGCTTTGTGTCATTCTCTAACGAGCGATCATAATCGTCCTAATCATCTCTCCCTTATCCATATCCAGTGACCCCCTTAGCGGTTCTCTCGAGGTTAATATATCACCTCTCTGACTACCGTGAACCTATGAATGACGACCCCAGTTCCTAAAGGTTTGAGGCATGTACTGTACTTATGTTGTCCATTCATGTAGTAGCCATCCATTTTAGATCAGCATATAAATAAGGGTTGTTATGTTCGTGTGCACGTAACACCCTCGACACCTTATTTGTCTGTTGTTTGAATCCGCGAAAACTAAAAAAATCTTTGAAGGACCGAGGACTAGAATGGAACCAGGCCAGGAGGAAGACAGCCGATAGGATAGTCTGGCGCTCTCTCTTCCAAACCTCTATACCTCACGGTAGAAGGGGAACGACTAAGTAAGTAAGTAAGAAAACTAAAAAAGTCTAAGGTATGTCTCCAGTTCAGTTGTCGGGATGTAAACACGCTTGGGTGGGGAGTTAATGTGAATTCAAACTACCTTTTTACATTAGCCTCGATCTGAGAAGCATTGACGTCACGTGTCACTCAATAAGACCCTGTCGACCTCAAGAACATTAAGAGTGCAGTTCAAGGTCAGGTCTAACACCGACTTTGATCTTGACGTCAGATGTCTAATGTTTTTGTGATAATACGGTGGTGACCTGCATAAAGATAATGTCCTCAGTAAAAAGTGAGTCCTTGCTTTGTTGTGTCTTCTTGTGAAGTAAATCATGCCGTTTGTGTACGACTCAGAACAGTAGTAAAAATAATGTATAACGCAACTGTAATGCTGCCAAAAACGGTAAAACACCGAAAATTTTACACTTTTTATTTTCTATAGCAGTATGGAAAGAAAAAAAACAAGAAAGTAAGCTGAATAACTTCCATTTACGGTGTCTACACCACATCCTTGGTATTTCGTGGAAGGACAAAGTCACTAATGTCAAGGAGCTGTTACGTGATAGCCTTCAAAGCATGTATAGACAGCGCATAGCTTGGACGTATCCGCCGTATGGAAGATAGTGACATACCTGTTACGTGGTAGCCTTCAAAGCATGTACAGACAGCGCATAGCTTGGACGTATCCACCGTATGGAAGATGGTGACATCCCCAAAGATATTTTCTACGGACAACTGGCAGATGGCAAAAGAACAATCGTGCAACCGCAACTGAGGTTCATGGATGTGTGCAAAAGAGACATGACAGCATTGGACTGGACATATAACCAGCAACCTGGGAGGGCGATGCTCCGTACTGCACCACCTAACATTGTGCAAAAAGATGCTGTTTCAACAAGCAGAAGAGAAAATACACGCTGAAAGGAACACCACACAACAACAACAAAAGCAGGTGAGGGGTATCATCTCAGGGGCGCATTCCCAAAGTCAGTTATGACTAAAAGGGTTACTGCTAATACTTATATTTTTAATGTAAGGTAACTCATAAATATATGAAGATGACAATGATTTTCATTTTTTAATTGCAGCTAAGAACACAATTCTATGCTTATTATATTTTAAAATAACAAGTGGGGAAAAAAGGCTAGTAAACTGTCACACAATTGGTCGTTTTCCTGAAATTACTTGCCCTAGATTTGGATAGGTGGCGTGGCGAAAAGTTTAGGAAGTCAGCTGGAAAATCCTATATATTCTTTGTATTTTTTTTTTTTAATCTCATTTAAATTCAGTTCTATACTTTATTAGCCGATCCATACCGATGGATATATTTTTTAATGGATCATCCACCATTTCTGGTTCCTTTTTTAATGAAATTATACGCATGTACAGCAGTTTTACAGTTTTACTCAATCAGAAAATATATAAATATATTTAAACAAGTAAAACAGGCATCATTAGCACCTACTGGTTGTGAAGAAAATAAAATTACGAGAGGCGTTCAGAAAGTAATGCACCACTTCGTTTTTCTCAGGAGCTGTTTATTCAAAAAGCATGAAATTTATACACAATATACATGGATATGTCATGTAAACATAGGTATTATTCAACTTAATCCCCATCAACTTGTACGGCTTTATGCCAGCGCGAAACAAGTGCATGTATTCCTAGCCCGTACCAGATTTTGTCTTGATCATGTAGCCATTTCTTCGCTGCATGAATCACTCCTTCATCATCTTCAAACCTTGTCCCACGGAGTGCATCTTTAAGTGGACCAAATAGATGAAAATCAGAGGGTGCCAAATCGGGACTATAGGGTGGATTGGGGTAGTACAGTCCAACCCAATTTGGTGATTGCTTCCTGTGTTTCCAGACTTATGTGAGGGCGCGCAATTTCGTGAAGGAGAAGCAGGTCTACTGGATTCTTGTGCGGCCGAACTCTGCGAAAACGTTGATTGAGTTTTTTCAATGTCTTAATGTAAGCTTGCGAATTGATTGTCTCTCCTCTTGGCATAACGTCCACAAGAATCACACCTTCAATGTCCCAAAAGACAGTGATCATGACCTTTCCAGCTGAAGGAATTGTCTTGAATTTCTTTCTTCGTGGTGATTGCGGATGATGCCACTCCATTGACTATCTTTTTGTCTCAGGTTCAAAATGATGTGCCCAGGTTTCGTCACCTGTAACGATCTTAGCCAAAAAGTTCTCTCCATCAGCATTGAAACGCTCCAACAATTCAGAAGACATTGCTTTCCTTTGCAATCGGTGGTCATTTGTGAGACTTCCAGGAACCCATCTTGCGCAAACCTTAGAAAATCCGAGAGTTTTTATAACTGCATTTGCACTACCAATGCTGGCTGACAGCTGTAAGGCCAATTGTTGAGTAGTGATTCGCCTATCAGTAAGAATAATGCCCTCAGCGCATTTCAACATTTCTGCGTTGGTGGCTGGGGCAGGACGTCCACAGCGCGGCCGATCAAGCAGCTCCGTATCTCCACTTCCTGATTCTTTGATTCTCTGAACCCAGCGACTGACTGTACTCCTGTCGACTGCAAAACGTCCATACACATCACATAGACGCTTGTGAATATTCACAACAGTTTCCTTCTCTGCAACGAGAAATTCTATCACAATTCGCAGTTTATAACGCAAGTTGCTAACACGCTCCATTTCAACGGTTTAGGGCAGGAGTATTATTTGGCCGGTTGCGGTGCAATTTGGTGCACATAATTGGCACATGCCATATTTGAAGTGTGCAAAATTTCATGCTTCTATCTTCATTAGTAGCTGAGAAAAACGATGTGGTGCATTACTTTCTGAACGCCCCTCGTATAATCAAATATTTTCTTGTACTGGGAACTGAATCCGGTACCTTTAGATCTTAAGGCGGACGCCATACCTCTTGGCCACACCGACCCCAATTGTGAAGTTGCTAAATCATAATATATATAACGACATATTTAAAGAACGAAGGAAAACCACCACGCATGCGTATAATATCATTAAGAAAGAAAATATACCTATCGGCACTAGATTGGCTATTATAGTTTAGAACTAGAATTACAGTAAAAATGAGACAAAAAAATAAAAAAGAATATATATGATTTTCCATTGGACTCCCTGAATTTCCCAGGGGAGATCTTTCTAATCTCTAGTTGAAGAAATAAGCCCATTGCATATATTTATTGTTTTTTTTTTTTTTTTTTTTTTTTTGCAGTTGGATAGTTTCATTTGGACGGCAACGGAAAAAAAACTTACATCCCTTGAAATAAAGCAAACAAAAATTAGAGCACTTTTTTCAAAGCTTCATATGACAAATATTGAAGGTAAATTCGTTCAGAATCAACAACGTTCAGAGTTCCAAGCAAGAGCCTCAGTTTTCTCTATGTGCCGCAGATGATGAAATGTGAAGACGTTGGCTTTAATTATTTCCCCATCATTGTTTTGACGAGTATACTTGCTGGTTTTATCAGATAAGTTGACGGTAATACGACGCTCATTTTAGAAAAAAAAAAAAAAACGTAAACAGGCAGCTTGTTGTCGTATCATCAATAACAAAACAGCCGAGCGTGTAGACAAAAATGTCTTCATCAAGCAACAATTATTTTTTTTTTAAAAACAGCCTCAACCAATAAAAATAGCATAAGAAGAAACAGTCACCTGTTGAAGCTTAATAGATGGCTGTTACTTCTATCATTGCACCAGACACATATCACTGTAGTAGGACACTCTGCATGGAGCATTACAACCAGAGGTATCTGATCATCAGAAGCGTTCTCCCGTCAAACAAACTCTTCGACACTTTATATTTTTTGACGCTCTGTGGGGGGATAGGAGGTCCACTTGGGCCATGATTCACAAAAGTCATCCTTCACTGTTTTTTTTTTTTTTTGGTCTTTTTTTTTTTTTAGCACTGCCTGCACTGGGAATCGAACCAGCTCTATGTTATTCGTAGCAAATAAACTGACTACACCCATTTTTTTTAATCAATTCTACTATTAAACACCAAGCTTGCAGAAGTCACGAGCCTCAGATATAACTTTTTGGCTCTAACCTGGTTGACTGTGTGCAGGAGGATCTCACTATGAGCCCAGTGATAGGAAAGGGGAGCTGAGAAGTGACTCTGTGCAGGATTTGCCAATTCCTTCGAAGAGCCCAGAACCAGAGCACAATATTTTAGCTCTGCATATTTGCAGAGCCCGCTTGAATGGCGAGAATGCACGGTATGCCACACGCTTCTTACTTGTAGCTTGGGACCAGATGTGATGATCCTTTAAATGCAAGCTGAGCTGGAGAAACTGGAGTTCATGACTTCAACTCAACACGTTGCAAAATGGCAGAAAAGCCACAGGAAAAGCCTAGATCTACAGTGTAGATAATACCAAGGCGTCTTCAACTTGGTATTGGCTGCAAAAGAGCGAGAAGCTCAGCAGCCCTAGTTGAACAACAACAACAACAACAACAACCAACATGGCGTTCTTATCTTCCTCTTCTTCTGTCAGACATCATCTTACTCTTTGTATAGATATAAATAGAAGAGTGATGCTTCTATTTTAGGGAGTCTCACAGGGATTTCTAGAATTGCAAGTATCACAACTGTCATCTAAGTTGCTATAAACGTATTATTCTCCGCCCCTTCTGTGAAAAAAAAATGTTTTGACTCGTTTTTTATGATTAATTTAGTTATTGTTTCCTGCATTTATTCTCATAATATTTAAAGAAAGCAATGGTCAACCTGAGGTTGTTGGTGTCCCCATAGAGTGTGTTCAGAAATGACCCATAGATATTGCCGAAGGGGAGTGAGTGTCAGAGACTTCACCATACTAGGTCCAGCATCGAGAGGTGGGGTGATCAGTTCCCTTCCTCGCTGTCTGTTCCTTCTCTAACTCAAAGTTAGGTACCCATTTATAGCTCGGTGAACTAGAGCGTGTCGGTTCTGTGATTCGAACCCGACACCTTTGCCGCAAGAGACCAGCGCGCTAACCACTCTGCCAATCGGACGCTCAGAAATGACCATATCTGTTTTTTTTGTCTCTTCCTCACATGTAGGGCACCTTTGCAGCAGATGTTTAGCAGTCATTTTATCGGCGCCATAGTTACACTCATCATTAGTTGTTATCTTTAGCTTGTTGAATATATGGTATCGTAATCTGTTATGACCTGTGCGGGGTCTGAATAATATAATTGTGTTACTTTGCTGGTAATATGCATCATTTTCCTGGTGGCTTATAAAGGTAAAGATTTGTTGTATCTCAAGTTACTGTCCTGAATTCCAGTGCCCCTTGCGGAAGTTGCGCGGCCAGCGCGAGGCTTTTCCAGCAGTTTTGAGATGTCTTTTGAGTGTTCTTGTCCCCGGGAAAGGGGGGGGGGGGAGAGAACGTGTTCTCTTCCCGTGTCCTTGTAACATTAAATACTGTAGTCAAGTATCCTAGCAGACGTGGTCAGAAAAAAATTTCAACAGGTGCTCAGAAGATTCGAACCAATTTCGTGCAATATTTACTTAACTAGTCTATTAAACCTGGTGAGGCGCTTATGTCATACAGTTAAAAAAGATAAAGGTAAAGGATCCCGTTACACGCCCATTGAGGCATATTGGGAATATGGTGTTAGGCTCATATCGGCACACTAGGGGTGATGTGGTCAGCACCACGCCGGCCGCCTTAACCTTCCCAGAGTTACCCTAGTACCCAATTCATGAGGCTGGGTGGACCCCGGAGCCGTTTACGGTCTAAATAGTCCCACCTCAGCTGGGGAGTGTGGTGAAGTGGGATGTTATAAATATTTATAGGGGACTTAGTGTACTGACTGAGATCAGCTGTGAAGGTATCTATATCTAATAAGAGTAGTGTATTATAGATAACCTTACTTGCTGCCACATATGTATACCTCAGTCAGAATTATTCTGGAATAGTGTGATGCTACGTTATGTGTCTAGGGTATGTGTGTGTATGATGAAGTGTAAGTCATAACAACAACAGACAGATAAACAATTTAATTTATTCCACCACACTTGACAACACTGTGACACTCACATACATAAAACACTCTACGAGGATATCTTAAAGGAGTCACTGATAACTTTTCAAATAACAATATGTATTCAGTGCTGTCATGAATGTATATGTGTCCTGATTCAAATACAAAGGGAACCAGGAATCACAATCAATTTTAATTACAAGTTATATGTACAGAATTTATCAATATGAATCTTGTAGTGACATATATTATTAATAGTATCCTATGTGTGTCAGTTGTGTAGTAGTAATCTGAGGTAATACTGGTTTTGTTTTGTTCAAGCTCTGTTGGTATTTGTCATCATGACTTCAATAGTTTGTCTTTGTTGGAACTAGTATTGTAGATGTTCTCAGTTCCTGGCATTAAAACAATTAAATTACCCTCTTAATTTTATTTTACAATGTCATTTTAAGATGGGGGTACATAATGTTGAGCTCCATGACCACACTCTCTTATCTTTCGTGATGACTGCAGTAAAAGACTCCTCTGCTCGATTACTTTAATGAGTTCTGGAGCCACCCCACTGGTTGCTATATGGACCAAGGAGTATGCTGTCCACCTCTGGCTTCAGCAAAGCTCTGACCAGGTGCTGCTCAATAACTTTAAGACCACGGTCCCTGAAACAAGAAGGTTGTACCTTCTACGTCAGAACTAATTTATACTCTATTTCTACACTGAGCACAATACATCACAAACATTGAGTTCAGAGCGTTAGGCCAACTGTCAGCTTCATCTGAAATACTTTATACCAGTATTTCCCTCCCTAATGGTTACTACGCCTCTGCAATTCCAGCATTATTTCTTTCTAGTCAATAATCTAGGTGTCAGTGTACTGTTTGGCCATTCCATGCAGTTTTACTTTCCTCCGACACCTTCTGTTCAGGCTGGAGCACTATAGGCTGTACATCATGTTCGCTACTGAACTACACATATATACAGACATAAATTATCAATTTACATTCAATTTTCATTAAAAGATATTGAATATTTCAAGCTTACCACAATTCATGGAAATAATAAACAGTTTCGTTGACTGGCAATGAATATAGCACAACTCCGATCTGCCGATGTCCCAGGCTTTATTTATAAAAAATATACACTGGTGCTCAACGCACTGCTTCTTAGTAGGTTTATTACAAGATGTGGCAAGGAACAGACGCTCTGAATTGAGTATATTCGCAGCTCTACCCAATCAAACCATGTCTACACATCTTTTCAAAAAAGTACTCCTTTTCACGTTTCCCCTGACAACACAAGATAGTATTTATAGCCCGACCAATCGTGTTTAGTCTTACATTTGTTGCGCTCCAATCAAATAGGAGTTAACATGGTAGGCTATTTCCGTAACGTAATGTTTTTTCAAACACGTTATAAAAAAATTTTATGAGCAGAAATGATTTCATGCTGTCAGGCACCCCCACTATTTTATTTTGGCCATAACTTGGTAATTCCTAGACTATTTGCGTAACGTTTTACATATTCTTTGTCAGCAAACCCTAAGGAACCCAAATATATGAATTTAATGGAGCCAATATGCATTTTCTTCTAGGATAGTCGTGCTGTTACTACCTTCTCACTTCCAAACTTGAGGGTGTCTGGGTACTGTCATGTTTTCAAACGTAAACCGGTATAATGTCATAATTCCCAATAAGCGTTTTTCAGGATTTTTAAAACCTAACTCTGGTATGGGTAGGGTTTTTATCACTGACGATTTGAAAAAAAGCCAGTGCTTGTGGCCTTACACGCGTGATGGCAGCAATTGTGTATCGCGCGACGCGTGTTTAGTGTTGCATGTGTCCTTGCTTTCTGCCTCTCCCTTCTCTCTATCATTTAGTCCATCTGTCTTTTAGTTACGCCGTGTATAAAATGGAATGAATGAAATATTAAATTTAGGTCATTGATCAGCTTGCGTATCTCAAGGTTTTTCCAAGAAATACAGTACACGTTTCATTGAAGAAAGCGGGTAATAATACAATAGGCTTTTACTATCAACGTGAAAGCGTTACAATTTGCAGACGAAGGAGAACACAGGGGGATTTTGCGTACAGTCATTGTGACAGCACTGTTCTTTACCATTCTTCTTTCCTTTTATTAAATTTATTTGTTAGGCTTTGCATTTACGTTTTAATTTATATATGGGGATTAGAATAATTCACGACAGGGAGCGAACCATGAACCACCGAGCTAGGAAGCCAGTGCACTTACCATTGCGCTACCTCGGCTCTTTTATGTCATACGGACTTATTTTATTTGGCTAGCTTCGCGATCTTCAATATGTTTGTCGCATACCGTTTTACCTCTCGTCTGCTTGTTTATTATAAGTTTATCCCAGCGGTCAACTGTCCTAGTATCAGAGCCATTTGTAAACAGGACACAGTCTCGAATTTCGGTGCTGTATATCTTGGCGCTTAGGAATATCAACATGGAATTCATTACAGAAGTGCGCAATTTTCACTTGTATAATTATCTCATAGAAAAAAGTATCGTAACTGATTTGCCGAAAACTTGCAAAATTTGTATTTGAATATTAGTAGTTCATGCCAACTTTGTTGTGAAGGTTACTAAGTCGCAAAGTTGTACAAAGTTGGACCAAATGGTCCAGTAATACCTAGATGAAGTAATGGTCATTGTTACAGCTTGATTAATGTGGTAGTTTTGATGTTATTAAGTCGGTTGCTATGTTACCTAGTGTACTGAATGAGGTCAGCTGTGAAGGTCCCTGAAGATAACAGTTTATGTGAGTTTACAGGATACCTTTCTGCTACCACCTATGACCTCAAACAGACTTATTCTGCTATTATGTATGTTAGCTACGTTTAATGTCTAGGGTACTGAAATGTGGTGTGCAGGTAATTAAGTACACAGACACACACATATAAACACTAGGTCTAATACTAAGCTCTATGATCAAGTCAATTAACACTGGGTTTAAAATTTACAATTTACAATTTTTTTAAATTTATTTAGTCCTGAACCAAGTTTTCTTCTGGTCAGGACGTATGAATCAAGATGAATTTATATCAATAAAAGAGCATATAATTGAATAATCACATGAAAAGTTTGTACATAGATATATAAGGGAAATTTGCTAATATTGATACTAACTACAGAGTCTTTGGGAAAACTAGTACTGGATGTCGGGTCGTGGTGGTGTCATCATACCCAGTCTTTGTTAGTACTGTTCATTGGCTTTTTAACAGGGTAAATGGTGGCAAAGTTCGTTATACACAGTGGTTTTAAATTTATTTATGGATATTGATGAATCAGCAGCAGGCCAGGTCTTCAATACTTAACTGGCCTGTGACGATGTAGTAAAGTTGTTCACTTGGCCCACTCCTCACAGGTGCTGAGGTAAAATGATAGGCTTCTTATTCATCCACCGTTGGATTTCTTCAGAACATCTGGCACTAGCACAGTGCCAGACAAAGAAACTCTGAAACCACAAAATTAGGCCATGTGTTAACACACTGCCTACTTCACCATGTTTACACACAATAATACATAAACTACAAAGACCGGGTCAGATCTCTCTGACCGACCCAGCACATCTCACCCAGGCTGTTATCAAATAGCACCAGTTTCCCATTCCTCTATGAACTGCACTGCATCTGAAATATTTTCATTAATCTCTTTCTTCCATATAATAAGGTGGGTGATATGTTCCCACTGATCTGAAATAAAGATCTGTATTCTACATTCTTGGATATGTTTTTTCATTTTATTCATTCGCCTCTAGGCCCTGGACTGTCGCTGGGGACCTAGAATAAGTACTCACTTGTCGTAATCATTTTTCATTATATGGCAGTATCAATCACTTAGAATTGTTAAATAAAAAGGTTAATAATTTTTCCCTTACCACAATTCAAAATGAAAACACACAGATACGTTGTACTAGCACAAACTCAGCTGAGCTGCTGGCTAGACTATGGCGTCCCACTTGTAATATTATATATCTTTAATGGTCGTCACACTTCTAAGCATCAACGATCTGTTTCTGTGGACAGTCTTCAACAAATGGCACTTGCCGGCTAATTTTTGTCAATAATATTACTCTTTTGTCCAATCGGAGTACTTTCCCTCTACAGTTTAAATATTTAAACCTAAATGTCCAATTTGAGTCCAGTTTCGGTCTAGTGTGAAGTGTATTTCTGTCGGTCTGTCCGTCCGAACTTGGGTTTTCGAAAAATTACACTTGGTTTTGGACGAAACTACAAAAAAAAAACTACACAAATTTTGTCTCACTTACGTATACGATTTCTATGCTAAGTTATTTTTAGATTCTACCCTCCTTGTCTGCCCCTTGTCCACATGTAATTTGTTTTTCTGCTTTAGTCTCAAGGACGTGTCAAAAAGTAACTTTAGTGAGAAGTATGCACAAATAACTGTCTGCTCGTCTGTATTGAACAATACAGTCTTTCGTCAATATCTTCCGTGTTATCTGTCCGTCTTTGTAATTAAAAGTATATTATTTCTCAGGGAAAGATGGACTATCAAACTAGCTAACTTTTATTCTTCTAAACTTATTATTAAGGAAATACATAATTTTTTTCCATGTTAGTCTTGAAATTTGTTTTTACTACTCGTTCACGGCGTTTGCCGCTATATTCAAATTAAAACGACTATTTACCGTAGAACGTCTAAGATACGTCTGTTTCTGACAAGAGCTAAGGTCGTTTTTCGTGTTCAATTTCTTACATTGTGTCAACTAGTGGCGTAATTTTTTTTTAAACTACAAATTGCGTCTGCTAGGCTTTAGATTCAAACACGTGTGCAGACCGCATCATTTTTTCCTTTTCTCTCCGTTTCTACCCCGTCTAAACGAATAGGCATTTTGTCTCTATGTTATAACTAGTTGGTTTTCAATGACACTAGAAAACGATGGCGTGGGCGAAGAAGTAGCAGCGTAGCTTATCTATATTTTATCCCTACATTTTATTTTAACTGTTATCTTTATAAATGGAGGAATTTTATCGTTGCATCACTGTATTTTCACCACAATTAACAAGCTATTGTTATTACTTGGATGTGTTCCACTCCATCCCGCGCTCTCTTGTTTAGAATTTCGAGGACTAAGACATATGTGTGTTTAATATAAAATACACTGTGTCAGTCATACCAGCGAAACCCTGCATGATACGAGTTTTTGGGATCTACTTCAGTAACACTGAGTCCTCTAAAGATCCACCATATATATATATATATATGTGTGTGTGTGTGTGTGTATGTATGTATATTTAAGCGCTGTGTCTTATGCAGCTCACAGATATATTTTAGAAGCCAACTCCAGAGTTTTTATTTGTGAATGCGGAGAAAGTACCTTTGATCCCGAGGATCATCGCGATTTCAAATGCCGGCGGGAGAGGTCTGGTCCTAAATTTTCTTAGTTTAAAAAGTCTTTCTTCCGCAACCCCTCGCAGTCGCCAAAAGATCTACCAAATCATCTACTGGGATCTACCGGTAGATCGGGATCGACTGGTTGCCGACCTGTGTCTTATATAATGTAAGAATCCCGAATAATATGGGGGGCTATGGACTGACAAGGGCTGGGAACTATTGGAATAGAAGGATTGCTCTCTCAGACATGTTGTCATAGACTACTGATATGAGCTTATGCAAGGTACAGGCAACTTTGTCATTAAACAAATTTCAAATGTGATCGACCTGTCGGCGTTTAAGTTATCTGGGCGTGTTTGAACATAGAACCAGGCCAAAGTGCTGGACGCTTTTACAGCACAGAAAGCTTCAGGCATGGTGATACTGGACAGATGATGTAGCAGAAAGGAAAAGAAGTATAGCATGACAGTTGTATCAGTCCCTGGTAGAATGTAAAGGAATTCAAGCTGCTCTTGTGTGAATTCCAGGGTTAGGCAATTAACCAAAACCGTGAAGCAACTTTACGTGCTGCATCCTGGGAAACATGTCGTTTGGTATTTAAGGAACATCTTCATTGTACACGGACAACTCCATCAGAGCTCCGATCTCCTCCCTTAGATCACACAAAGAAAATCTCAACACAGTGCGTGAACTCCGTAGTACAGGCGAGGATCTCAATGTGTGTATACAGTCACACACCTTCTATAAATATTTTTGTGGTGGGTTTTCTAATTTTTTAATGTGACCTCTCCTACCCTGGGGATTCTGGAACAAGAACAGCCTGGTAGGGCTATCAACAGGTTTTCTCAGTCTGTGTCCGATCCATCTCCAGCGTCTTTCAATGTGTGCATGTTAATAATAATAATAATGACATGTGAATACGATACCAATGCATATAAACTGTGAATAGTGTTGACTTTTTGCTTAAAGCAAATGAACTGGTAATAGTTCAGGTCACAAGTAACCTTTGCGTTGCCTATCCAACGCTCAGGGATCGAGTAGCCGCTCCATCCGAGTGGCCCGACATCAGGGTTCCTTCTGTGGTGCGACATGTTGAGAACCCATCATTTAAAATATAATCGTGGGAGGGGGGAGATATCACGTGATCCCCAGACTTAAATCCTGCTGCGTACAAGTGAATCTCATAATGGATAGACGACATGACAGGGGAGTTTGGAAATGGTTCTATGCAGAACAATTATCTTGCGATAACCAAGAACCAGAGCACAGTATTTTAGCCCTGCTTATGTAGAGAGCTCCATTGAAGGGCTGAAATGAACGATACGCAACTTCCCTTACTTCCCTTGGATGGAAACTAGATGTGAGAATCCTTTATATACTTGCCAAGTCAGGATAGAATACCCAGGAAAGAAAATGGAGTTCATGAAAGTTTCGGAATCGCAGAAAGCAGGAAAAATCTAGATCTCCAGTGTAGATAATGCCAAGGATTCTCGAACTTAACATTGGCTGCGAAAGCGCGACGAGCTCGGCCGGTCTAGTGAAACCACAGCAACAACAATCAACCCTTGTTTGATATTATAAAGTGGTTTAAATTATCACAGAATATACAAGAACTCATATCCAATCAGGGTCAGGAGCAAAGCTTTCATATTCCTAAGATATCATAGGCACGGATCTGAATGCGGTAGAGCACTTGTGACGTCAATGAAACAGAATCTGTAATATGTATGCTCTGAGTTATGAATGTTTTACGTGTCACCTCAGGTAAGCGGTACACTCCCTGCTTTTGACCTCTCATCTATGCACGCGCATTTAATGCCTTAAGTATGTGCTAACTTCTACTTCAGAACTTCGTGCTGGATCGCTATACATTGTCCTGTGATAAGACCTTCTCTCTTTCTTATAATGGAGATTATTAATGTCAGCGAAAAGAGAATTTATTTTTGGTGATTATCTTCTTCTTCTTCTTCAGGTGCCTTGTCTGGTGGCGTATGTGAACATGTCTGTCCACAACTTCCTGTCTTCAGTACTGTTTATCATATCTGTTGCTGACGTTTCTCCTTGCCGTGACATCAAACTGTTCAGTAGATTCATCTCTTTGTCTTTCTGTATTTGTTTCCTCCAATCTGTCCAGTTGCCACGATATAGTCCAGCTCTGGTCTTCTCATAACATGCCCAAACAAAGAACTTGAAGTACACTGATGATACAGTCTTAATCGCAGAAAGTGAAAAGAAGCTGCGGGAAATTATTCTTTCTATCTTTCTCGCTTGTGCTGTTTCTATCCGTGTCTTTTCTCGTTTGCACTGTTTTTATCTGTCTGCGTCTTTCTCGTTTGCACTGTTCTTATCTGTCTGTGTCATTCTCGCTTGCACTGTATCTTTCACGCTTGCATTGTTTCTATCTGTGTCTTTTCTCGCTTGCTCTTTTTCTATCTGTGTCTTTCTCGCTTGCGCTGTGCCTATTTTTATCTTTCTCTTTTGCGTTGTTTCTATTTTTTTTTTCTCGCTTGCGCGCTGTACCTGTCTTCAGATTTTTACTGCTATTATTTGATTTCGCTTCATTTTTTTTTTTAAATAATAAATTGTATGTGTGTCGTTTTCGAGAAGAAGCTTGTCGCTACGTTGAGGAAGTCAAGTATGTTATCATTTTTTTTAAATAGAAAGTTATTAACATTATTTGTTAATTTTTATTATAAGCTGGTTATTATATACATCATACCAGGGCTTCATATATCCCACGAGGTCAGCAGGCTATGTCTGAACAGTCCAAGCAGAGCGTCATTAATTTTCTTGGTGGTAAATTCCTAGGAAGGAAGGAACCAGATAAACAGCAGTGGAGCAATTAGCGCTAAAGAGAAGTTCTTGGCTTCGGATAGGACGCATATTGAGGAAACCAGTTGATAGCATTGCGAGCAGGCAGTACTTGTTCTGTAATCCCCGCGGTAAGAGACATAAAGGACGACCAGACATGAACAATATACGGGGAAAGAAAGGTCTATTCAAATCTTGGACGGAGCGATAGGACTGATGTGATTTTTTAGAACACATATGCTGCACACGGAACATTACTTCCACTAATATTGTTACTTGTATTCAACAACAAGAATTTTTAACGTAGGATGTTTATTATTTTATCTGTCCGCTCAAGTCTACCAAATCTTCTTCACCGCTGTCATTTCTGTATCCAATTATTATTTTTCTTTCTTTTTTTCACGCGTTTCTCAGTCTTCTTCTACCTTATTTTTTTTTTAACCACGGGGATTCCATAATAAAGACTGCCTTTCAGTGCTATCTACTTGTTTCTTCAATATGTCCGCCAGCATCGTCTTCTCGCCTCTTGTTCTATAGGCACTTACGTGGTCCTTGTCATCAGTTCTTCATTGGTGATCTTTGTCATACCATTTCCGTCCTTCCATTCTACGATCATTTTATGCAGTGCTGTTTTTTATTTTCCTTGGCGTAGTTTCTGGTAATCTCATTGTGGCACTTTCCTTCTCATGTTAATCTATGTATAATTTAAAACCAGGCATTCTAACAAGTTGAGATCGACTGGTTTGATTATGTGTATCAAACTATAATGAATTGAGGCCATGAGATCTGGATATGAAGACGAGTGTTCCCATCTCATTGACAGAGATGAAAACATAAAAGAGGTCCTAGAAAACCTAGAAATGAAAAGAGAACTAATGAAGGAGATCAAAATTAGACATCTAACATATTTAGGCCATATAAACAAACATAACACTTTGCAGAAGACCATAATACAAGGCAGAGTTGAAGGCACACGTGCAATAGGAAGGCAACGCTATAAGTGGGAAGATAACATCAAGAGATGGACAAGAAAGTGTCTATCAGAGTGCACCACCAAGACAAGAGACAGAAGACGTTGGAGATCCATTACAGCCAACCTTCGTTGTGGAGATGCAGAAAATGTAGTTGATGGTGATGATGATGATGGTGGGGATGATGATGATAATGATCTAACTATAATTTATTGTTTGTTATACTGATATTGAGTCACCACATCGACCTTTGACAGTCTTGCAGTTAAGAGCTTGAACCATCTTTTTTCACAGACGTGTCATCTACTAGAATGTTCCGGACAGTCGGAAGTGAGAGATGGAAACTGAGGGACGTTCTCAAACTGGGAAACGTAAGTACATGATGTAGTTAGTGTTTGTCTCATTTACCTGTGCCGTTTTTTGTCTTTTCAGTCTGTTTACCTACCTACTTACCTGCCTAACTACCTTCTCCTTCCTCGTTCGTCCTGAAAAGGACGGTGGTTGCGTTGTGTCTGTTTACGACTAAGCTGTGATATCTGCACCTTTCGGTCGACACATCCGACTTCTGCACGGCATTTTTTGGGACCGGGTTTGCCTTCCCACTGCGATCCCTACTCGCTCAGCCAGACTGCAGTGATGCAATCTGTTTCCAGGACCACCACGTGGAGGTGGAATAGGGTCTTGACCAGCTCTGGTTCGCTGATCCTGATGCAAACAGTCAAGCTATGGGTCGCTGACTGCATTCTCTATTGCTGCATCTTTGGGTCCCGCCTAACTACCTAACAGCCTACCAAACCTTACCTACCTATGTAACCTACCTACCGACCTGCCTGCTTACCGACCGATCGACCTACCTAACCTACGTACCTACATAACAGCCTACCTACCTACTTAACCTTCCTTACCTGTCTACCAACGTACCGATCCACCTGCCTGGCTACCTACCTACCTTCCTGCCTACTAACCTACCTACATACCGACCGAACGATCGACTTACCTACCCTATCTATCTATCTATCTATCTATCTATCTATCTATCTATCTATCTATCTATCTATCTATCTATCTATCTATCTATCTATCATCATCATCATCATCATCTATCTATCTATTTATCTATCTGTCTAGCGGTCGGTCCGCCCGTCCGTTCCTCTGTTCGCCCGTCCGTTCCGCCCTCTATCTGTCTATCTATGTGTCTATCTGTATTTTTGTCCACCTGTCTGTCGTCTTAAATATGTCTGGGACGTCTGTATCTGTGTATGTGTCTGTGTATGTGTCTGTGCCCCTGCACCTTCCCGTCTGTTTTTTCTTCTCTATCTCACCATCTTCACTCTTCTTCCAATCTTTATCTCTATCTTGCCCTCTTCACTCTTCTTCCAATCTTTATCTCTATCTTGCCCTCTTCACTCTTCTTCCAAGCTTCGTCTCTTCCTGACAGTTTTCATATTTTTGTTATTTTCTCTTATTATATGTCTTCGTTTTTCAGTCTTCCCTCTCTCCATCCCTTTCTCTCTCTCTCTCTCTCTCTCTCTCTCTCTCTCTCTCTCTCTCTCTCTCTCTCTCTCTCTCTCTCTCTCTCTCTCTCTCTCTCTCTCTCTCTCTCTCTCTCTCTCTCTCTCTCTCGACCCCTCTCTTCTCCTTTCTTCCCAACTCCATCTCTCTTCTACTCTCTGCCGCCCCTGTTTTCCTTGTCCCCTAACTGTGGTGTGATATCCTTCCCCTCTCACTGCTTTATATCTGTATTTCGTCGTCTCGCCTCCCCCCCCCCCCCCCCTCCCCCCCCCCCCCCCCCCCATTCTCATCCATTCTCTTTTCTCTTCTCTTCATTTTCCTTCCTCTTTCCTTATTTGTCTTACTCTCTCTGTTTCCCCCTTCCTGTCTCTACAACTCTTCCAATCTCTTTTCTCTCTTTCTTCAGTCTCTTTCCTCTCTTTCTTCAGTCTCTTTCCTCTTTTTCTTCAGTCTCTTTCCTCTTTTTCTTCAGTCTCTTTCCTCTCTTTCTTCAGTCTCTTTCCTCTTTTTCTTCAGTCTCTTTCCTCTCTTTCTTCAGTCTCTTTCCTCTCTTTCTTCAGTCTCTTTCCTCTCTTTCTTCAGTCTCTTTCCTCTCTTTCTTCAGTCTCTTTCCTCTCTTTCTTCAGTCTCTTTCCTCTCTTTCTTCAGTCTCTTTCCTCTCTTTCTTCAGTCTCTTTCCTCTCTTTCTTCAGTCTCTTTCCTCTCTGTCTTCAGTCTCTTTCCATCTGTGTTTCTCGCTGTCTCCCTCTCAGTCACTCACTCCTGCACGAGCTCAATAGAAAGGTCAAGGTAGTCTTATAGTTGATACTGCAGTAGGGAAGTGACGTGTTTAAGATTGGCCATATACCGGGTCTCATCTTTTAAGAGATATGCTGACTGGTTCCCTTTGTCGCTGTCTTTGCCATCCCTAACTAAAGAGCACAGTCAGGAACCCATTCACTGCATGGTAGACTGGAGAGTGAAGTACCAGGTTTCGAACCCTACAACTGTGTCTCTAGGAACAAGCGTTTAAACCGCTCAGCCACTCCAATAGAAAGGCCGTTCACATTACTTTTAGTGTTATTCGTCTGTGCCATCAGTTTTACTAGGCTAATTGTTTTATGACTGGCCGATTGGCAGAGTGGTTAGAGCGTTGTTCTCTCGCAGGAAAGTTACCAAGTTCCGGGTTCGAAACCTGACATCACGCTGCAGTCTACCCAGCTCTAAAATGGTACCTAACTCCGCTCTTGAGTTAGGGAAGACAAAGGCAGCGAGGAAGAAAAGTGGTCACCCCCACCTCATTAAGCTGCACCTAGTATAGTGAAGTCTCTAACATTTCACTCCGCTACGGCAGTATCTAGAAGGACGGCGAAAGAGAGGCAGACCAAAGACAACCTGGCGGAGAACAGTAGAGGCTGAGATGCAAAGCATGAATCAGAGTTAGGACGGCACGAAGGATGGCCACCGACCGAGCAAAATGGGGACAGTTTGCTACTACAACACGCCACTAGGCGTGATGGCCACTGACTGCTTTGTCATTCAGGTGCTTGGATCGAAGAAGAAGAAAAAGTATGTGCCATGTAACTACCTTTATCATTTTGTTTTCAAGTGTTGCGTAATGTTCAAACCATGTACAGGTAATCCGAACCTTAACACCATTTTACCATCACACCCCTGTATAAAATGTTAGAGCTCAGTTTTCGCATTCCATCCCTGACAGAGCCTCAAACTTTTCTCCATTTAGCCGTGCACTTTTGTTGTGCCGACTCATTCAGTTTATCTCCCATACTATCAGCTCATTCATTATGTCTAAGTTCCGGGCATTAGGCCTGCTAGCTGTTTCGCTTGACGAATTAATGCTGCTGTGTCATTGTACTGTGAGACTGGCATATCAGCTAGGATGTTTGATAGATCGTCACTTCTATCTGTCTTTATATTTATGTCTGTGTGCCGTCTATCTATCTATCTATCTATCTATCTATCTATCTATCTATCTATCTATCTATCTATCTATCTATCTATCTATCTATCTATCTTTCTCAGTGTCTGTTTTTTCATACATCCACCTATATGTCTATCGACCTATCTATCTGGCCGTCCGTCTGTCTTGTCTATCCATCGCTCTATATGTGTCTGTCTGCATGTCTGTGAGTCATTCTGTCCATCCATCCATCCATCCGTCTATGTCTATCTGCTGTAGCAACACTTTTTTATGTTAGGACAGGGCAAGATCCGCTCAACATATACATAAGAACTGTGGGTGGGCTATATTAGGGCACATGCACATAACTACGGTATAAATGTTGGTGACGCAGCCCCATTACGATCATTTCATCACCGTTGAGAAATCACTTTGTAAATCATCACCTTCTTGTAAGTCATTAATAAGAAAACACCTTGTTTAACCTGGGAAACTCCGGCAATTTAAGACCGGAAATCGCTTATGAATATTTGGTTATCATCATCAACTTGTTGTAGCCGTACAAGACGCCACTAGGCGTGATGGCCACTGACTGCTTTGACGGTCAGTGGATAAGGATCTAAGAAGAAGAATCATCATTACCTTTCAGTTCCCCAAGGACCATAGGCCTTTAACAAACCAATGCTCAGTTCTCCTGCCCCGTGCCATCCATTCCAAATCTTACAATGTCTCCTTCATCCCTTTCATTTATGTCTTCAGTTCTCTTCTCCATGTGTATTTCAGTCTGCTTCTACCTCTCTTTCCCTGGGGGTTCCAGAACAATGACTGTCTTGTAATGCTATCTACAGGCTGCATCGGTCGCGTCCTCTCCATTGCCATCGTCTGTTATTCATCTCTTGTTCCACTGCCGCTCTTCTGGTTTTTGTCACCAGTTCACCTTGGTGATCTTGTCATCAGCTCTACATTAGTGATCTTGTCATCAGTTCCACATTGGTGATCTTATCATCAGTTCCACATTGGTGATCTTGTCATCAGTTCCACATTGGTGATTGTATCATCAGTTCCACATTAGTGATCTTGTCATCAGTTCCACATTAGTGATCTTGTCATCAGTTCCACATTAGTGATCTTGTCATCAGTTCCACATTAGTGATCTTGTCATCAGTTCCACATTGGTGATTTTGTCATCAGTTCCACATTAGTGATCTTGTCATCAGTTTCACATTAGTGATCTTGTCATCAGTTCCACATTAGTGCTCTTGTCATCAGTTCCACATTAGTGATCTTGTCATCAGTTCCACATTAGTGATCTTGTCATCAGTTCCACATTAGTGATCTTGTCATCAGTTATACATTAGTGATCTTGTCATCAGTTCCACATTAGTGATCTTGTCATCAGTTCCACATTAGTGATCTTGTCATCAGTTCCACATTAGTGATCTTGTCATCAGTTCCACATTAGTGATCTTGTCATCAGTTCTACGTAACCATCCATGTATGAAAGTATGTAACTTCTTTGTTGTTGTTTCTGTTGTTCTCCATGTTTCACAGCCATACAGTTGGGCTGGAATGTCAAGTCACTTCTACTGCTTGAATAGTTTGAGCATATTGAAAATAGGTCAGTATCGCTAGGTGAGCTCAAAATATCTGATGTCATATATTAATATCCAGACTTCTTTTCCCGGTTTTGACAAGTCGATATCGTCTTAATTCACCCTCACTCAATGTTCGCGTAGCGTAGGAACGATAAGAAACTTATAGTAGTTTGGAAAAAAATAGATATAAATGAAGTGAAAGTTTTGCATGGATCACCCAGAGATTTGGCTCAAGAAGTCCTGTTGGGTTCCTCCACAGGCTGAAGGGAGACAAAGAGTGTAAACTCTCCTAACTAGAACAGGGTCTGCAATAGTTTGTCAGGAGAGATTTGGTCTCTCGCTACAATAGTCCCCTTCTATGTTATCTGTTATTATTATTATCGTTTGTCAATTATTACTGGGGTTGTTAGATATTATTTTTACGAGCCCCCCCTCCCTTCTAAAAGAAAATAAACATCAGACAATATGTAACATATAATTGAGTGAACAAGTCATGGGGTACATTATGTAACCGAATTGGTTTAATAGCTGAAACTGATGATAAATTATGGTAGTGATTATGGAAGTTGTATGCTGTATGTGCGATAAGTCTTACAATTCAAGTTTGAATGATCATAATGACTAATGGCTCTGTGCTAATACATTAATATGCTGGGCTCCTTTTTTGGACAGGGAACTTATCTTGTCAGCCCCAGGCTGATAGTGAAGCGTGGTTGGTTGTCCTGTCTCGTTATGACGTTGCATCAGGTGGGTCTCTAATGGTTTGGATCTGTCTTCACTGTGCTCGACTCCGTATTCTTCGTCTGAGATTGGTATGTCGTGCAAGACTCCCCCATAGACTAAAGACAAATACGGGCTTCATTAGTTTTCTAGCTTGAGGAAGCCGTCCTTGCCTAAGCCGTCCGTCTGCCAGTTATATCAGATTTTAGTCTCTAACATCATATGTCTAGAGCCTTATCTTGAATTCACGTTTCCCCCCTTTCTGCCTTTATTCTTATACTTTCCTGCTCAAGCGGCAGTGTTAAAATTCTTTACCCATTTATCGTCATGTTAAACACCCTGAATTATCATAGAACTGTCAGGGGACAGTATTCGAGCACTGTGCCTCTAGCCTAATCGTCATGTCAAATATGATGAATTATTCTAGAATTGTCTGACAACTTTAGTTCTTCATTTCTTGTCGAATCTCCCTGTCAATTATAATGAATTATTATAGAATTGTCTGGCGACATGATTATTATTATTATATCTCTGGTCGAATCGTCATGTAAAGTATGATGAATTATTATAGGATTGTCGGTCGTCATTATTATTATTATTATATCTCTGGTCGAATCGTCGTGTCGAATACGCTGAATTAATATAGATTACATTAAAAAGTAATATGAACATTTTGTACAGTTTCATCCCGTGGGATAATAAAATACATAAGATCTCATTGTAACCTTGTGGCTAGATGCGATTGTAAAGCAAAAATGAATAAGCACAACAAAGTCGTACCAATTACTGCGTCGATTTGGCAAGGTATTACACTTTTCACCATAATACTATTTTACTAACGAGATTTCACTTACCTACTCAGAGTTGAGACTTTAATAAGCGATTTAGATGAGTGGATTTACAGCGCTTTAAACGCGTGAATTATCAGCGGTCTTCGATTAGGTCTGGCCCCCTTCGCTCCCTGGATGCAAGTGATTTCGCATCGGTTGGCGCTGCCTTTAAGTGCGTGATCTCCGCTGGGTCACGTGATCTGACGTCCTGTAGACGTTCAACCAACAACGTTAAAAGTCAAGTGATGGGTTTCCTAGAGTGGGTTTAGATTGGTTTTAGCTAAGTCTAAAAGTAGTTTGCCCCTCATACATTGGTCGAGCCTGACCTTCATTAGTAATTAGTCCTGACCTTCAGTAGTAATTAGGCCTGATCCTCGGTAGTAATGAGGCCTGACCTTCAGTAGTAATGGGTCCTGACCATCAGTAGTAATGAGGCCTGTCCTTCTGTAGTAATGAGGTCTGACCATCGGTAGTAATGAGGCCTGACCTTCAGTAGTAATGAGGCCTGACCATCAGTAGTAATGAGGCATGACCCTCAGTAGTAATGAGGCATGACCTTCAGTGATGAGGCCTGACCCTCAGTAGTAATGAGGCTTGACCTTCAGTAGTAATGAGGCTTGACCTTCAGTAGTAGTGAGGCCTGACCCTCAATAGTAATTAGGCCTGAAAGAACCAATATCAATCAAACTGTGTGTCATCAAAGCCTCTCAGTAGTAATGAGGCCTGACCTTCAGTAGTAATGAGGCCTGACCCTTAGTAGTAAGGCCTTACCCTCAGTAGTAATGAGGCCTAAAAAGAACCAATATGTAATGGGGGTTACTAGGATAAAGGACGCAGATCATGCCCACGTTACGGCCACAAAACTTTCTTCGGGGACAAATGAGCGGCAACACAAGAGAAATGAAGTGAGAACTAAGTTAACTGCATAAAACGTCAATAAAAATTTATTGTTTTATAGATGATCTAGATTTCGCCGATTACTTGGCCCATAATCGCAATCAGATGCAAGACAAAATTATAATAGTCGTTGAGAGGTCACAACAAGTGTGCCTGAAAATACACAGCGAAAAAAACAAAGTAAATAAGAATAAATGCAGCAAAGATAACAAGGTTCGAACTTGAAGAAACACCACTACAAGCTATAGAATTGTACACATATCTTGGTAGTAATATAGACAAAGTTGGAGGGACAGACAGTGATATCAAAAAAAGAATACAAAAAGCAAGAGGAGCTTTCGTTGCATTGGGAAATATATGGAGAACAAGAGAAATCAAGTCACATAAAAAAAAAAAAAAAAGACAACAACCAAAATGCTACACATTTTCATAAATAGGTGCTTGCGTATAATAGAAGGATGGAAACTGAGCGACAAGATCACTAATGTGGAACTGATGACAAGAACCAGACAAGTGCCAGTGGAACAAGAGGTAAATTGGACACACATTGAAGAAACATGTTTATACTATTGCAAGGCAGTCCTCCTTCTGTCGGAATCCCCAGGGAAAGGGAAGCAGAAGAAGACGAAAAACAAAACAAAAAACACACGGAGAAGAGAACTGGAGAAGGAAGTGGAAATGGTGAGGAAAACGTGGAAAGAACTTGAGCTGATGTCACGTGACAGGAGGATTTGGCATGTGTTTGTTGGAGGTCTATGCCTGATCTGATGACACGTGACAGGAGGATTTGGCATGTGTTTGTTGAAGGTCTATGCTCCTTGGGGAGCTAAAGATATCGATTGAAATACGAAATTAAAGACCCATAAAAGGAAGTTGCTGGTGATGCTCCCGTGAACATCAGCGTGGACAAAACAACAACTCAAATAAATCCGGGCACGCCTCCATACAGTACATGCCTACGATTTGACAACCCTGTGTCGTCTAAACTCGCCTTCTCAACACAGTTGTACATTAGGAAATTAACGAGAACTTAAGAAAGAAAGAAAAAAAAAACATCACACGAACCTTATCCGTACCAACGCACGTACCAACGCACGTATATGGTTTGAAGACATAGTGTGACCGACGCACGCATTGACTGAGTTACAGGACCTCCTATGTGAGAGCTCTGTGCTTGTCCTGTTTGACATCCTGTAACTAGAAGTACAGGCATGTACCACGCACAGCTGAACCTCGTGCGTCATCTGTGTGGTAATATCAGCAACAATAAAAATGCTACCTGGCGATAACAAACGATCGGGATGAGAGGCGGAACTACAAAGGCAGTGGCCGCGGGCGGCAGAGTCGCCGTAAGGGTATGAGTGAGTGAATGAAGGAAAGCGTAAGTGAATGAATGAGTAAGTGAATGAACGAGTATATGCATGAACGAGTGAATGAAGGAATGCGTGAGTGAATGAGTGAGTGAGTGAGCGAATATATGAGTGAGTGAATGAAGGAATGCGTGAGTGAATGAGTGAGTGAGTGAGCGAATATATGAGTGAGTGAATGAAGGAATGCGTGAGTGAATGAATGAGTGAGTGAGCGAATATATGATTGAGTGAATGAAGGAATGCGTGAGTGAATGAGTGAGTGAGTGAGCAAATATATGAGTGAATGAATGAAGGAATGCGTGAGTGAATGAATGAGTTAATTAATGAATGAGTGAGTGAATTAATGTATAAATGAATGCATGAATGAATCAGTGAGTGAGTTAATGAATGAATGAGTCAATGACTGAGTTTATGAATGAATGAATGAGTGAGTGAATGGCTGACTGAGTTTATGAATGAGTGAGTGAGTGAGTGAATGGCTGACTGAGTTTATGAATGAATGAGTGAGTGAGTGAATGGCTGACTGAGTTTATGAATGAATGAGTGAGTGAGTGAATGGCTGACTGAGTTTATGAATGAATGAGTGAGTGAGTGAATGGCTGACTGAGTTTATGAATGAATGAGTGAGTGGGTGAATGGCTGACTGAGTTTATGAATGAATTAGCATGCAACATTTGGGGGTGGGGAAACAAATATCAAGCGATGCGTGACACAGGTTAAAAAAAAAAGTTTTCACAAAGAAGACAATTTTTTTCATTAGGATAAGTGTATCCTTTTTTGGTAACAGCATATCGATTTAAAGATAAAGTTACTCACATCATTGGAATCTAGCTAATGGTTATCTCGCACGGACGCCACATCTCTTGTGTAGGCTCGGCTGCTTACCGCTCTGCTTTTTAGTTAAACCTCGTCGGCCCTAGCGACCTTTTGGTCACGGGGTCAAATTTGAAAGGGGGAATTGGCTTGGAAACTACAACGATTTTACGTATTCGGCGTACGACAATAAAGTAAGCAAATAAGATTGGTTTTATGTGTAAAGTAGTGTGGATGTACGCATACATAAAACTGGTTGTGCGACGAGTAAATAAGTGGTTGCACAGCAAGAACTGTGTTTTTTGGTCTACCTCTGCCTCTCTTTCCCCGTGGATTCCAGAACAAGGACTGCCTTGTAATGCTATCAACAGGTTTTCTCAATGTGTGTCCTATCCATCGCCCGCGTCTTCTTCTCAACTCTTGTTCCACTGGCACTTGTCTGGTTCTTGTCATCAATTCCACATTTGTGACTTTGTCATACCATTTCAGTCCTTCTATTCTACGCAAGCACCCGTTTATAAAACACATGGAGAAGAGAACTGGAAACAGAGGTGAAAGTGATGAAGAAAACATGGAAAGAACTTGAGCGGATGGCACAGGACAGGAAGACTTGGCATGTGATTGTTGAAGGCCTATGCTCCTTGGGGAGCTAAAGGGTATTGATTGATTGACAGCAAGAACTACTTACTCGGAGTAACCAAGATGACATGCACACGATCATAGCTGGCAGACGCTGGTGTTGGGTTGGCCACGTCCTCAGAAGAGACCCCGATTCCATCACAAGAACAGCTATGCTATGGACCCCCGAAGGAAAGCGAAAGAGAGGCTGACCAAAAACAACTTGGCAGAGAACTGTGGAGGCCGAGATGTGAAGAGTGAACCAAAAGCTGGGGCACTGTACGAAGGATGGCCGCCGACCGAACAAAGTGGAAGCAGTTTGTTGCTGCCATACAAGACGCCACCAGGCGTTATGGCCACTGACTGCTTTGACAGTCGGCGGCAAAGGATCAAAGAAGAAGAACAGCAAGAAAATAGGAGCGGTTGGATAGCAAGTAGATAAAGAATTTTTGTTTTTTGTGCTACTAAAATAAGTTGGAAAGTACTGTGTATCAGTGTACGAAAATTATTCAGTAATTAAAACATTGAAAGCAGATCCGTTTGATAGGAAAATACAATAAGTAAACAGGAGTTAAAGTTCAGCAAGTAAACAAAATACTTGGGCTGGTTTCTGAGAAACACTCAAATAGAAATAGCAAGAGGAAGAACGCAGTCCAATTTCTGATCCAAGTTTTGTTTTTTCCTGCCCAACTCTACTGCCACCTCCAGACATGTCTGTTTCCCCAGAAACGGCCGTATGACCGAAATGTCAACTTAAACATAAAGGGAGGGTAGAGAACACATGACTGAAAGTTCGTAAACTGACCTATCCGCCGTCTAGACAGAGTTCATTCCTGATCAGAGTTACGGACAAAGGGACATAACGATGTCGTCTGGTTGGTAAAGTGGGGTTGCGATAGTGCCGAATGTTCTTGTTGCTCGGTTTTTTTTGTTTTTTTAGGTGAGTAGTTATAAAAACGAACCACAGACAGTCCACAAAAAATGGATCCTTGGGGATAAATGTAGTTTTACAGACTAAAGTTAGGAATAAAGGTTCGCAGATTAATATTAGGAGTACATTTCATAAACTAAAGTTAGGTGTATGGAGTTCAGTTCTACAGACTAATTTTAGGAATGCTTGCACAAACGTTTGCCAGGAATGCAGTTTTACAGACAAGGATTAGAAACACAATTTTACAGACTAATACTTGTAACACAGTTTTACAAACTAATGTTGGGAATACAGTTTTACAGATTAGTATTAGGAATACAGTTTTACAGACTATTTCAGACTTATACTAGAAATACGGTTTTACAGACTAATATAAGGAATACAGTTTTACAGACTATTTCAGACTTATACTAGGAATACAGTTTTACAAACTAATGTTGGGAATACAGTTTTACAGAATAGTATTAGGAATACAGTTTTACAGACTTATACTAGGAATACGTTTTTACAGACTAATATAAGGAATACAGTTTTACAGACTTATACTATGAATACAGTTTTACAAACTATTGTTGGGAATACAGTTTTACAGAATAGTATTAGGAATACAGTTTTACAGACTTATACTATGAATACAGTTTTACAAACTATTGTTGGGAATACAGTTTTACAGAATAGTATTAGGAATACAGTTTTACAGACTTATACTAGGAATACGTTTTTACAGACTAATATAAGGAATACAGTTTTACAGACTTATACTATGAATACAGTTTTACAAACTATTGTTGGGAATACAGTTTTACAGAATAGTATTAGGAATACAGTTTTACAGACTTATACTAGGAATACGTTTTTACAGACTAATATAAGGAATACAGTTTTACAGACTAATGTTGGGAATACAGTTTTACAAACTAATGTTGGGAATACAGTTTTACAGAATAGTATAAGGAATACAGTTTTACAGACGTATACTAGGAATAAAGTTTTACAGACTAATATTAGGAATACAGTTTTGTGGGCTACAGTTTTACAAACTAATGTTTGGAATATAGTTGTACAGCTTGGTGATAGGAATACAGTTTTACAGACTAATTCTACAAACAGTTTCACAAACTATTGTTAGGAATACAATGTACATATCAACAATTGGAATACAGCTTTACAAACTAATGTTAGGAATACAGTTTTATAAACTAGTGCAAGGAATACAATTGTACAAACGAATGTTAGGAATACAGTTGTACAAACTAATGTTATAAATACAGTTGTACAAAATAGTGCTAGGAATACAGTTGTACAAACCAATGCTAGGAATACAGCTTTACAAACTTATGTTAGGAATACAGTTGTACAAACTAATGTTAGGAATACAGTTGTACAAATTATTGCTAGGAATACAGTTGTACAAACTAATGTTAGGAATACAGTTGTACAAACTAATGTTAGGAATACAGTTGTACAAACTAGTGCTAGGAATACATTTGTACAAACTAATGCATGGAATACAGTTGTACAAATTATTGCTAGGAATACAGTTGTACAAACTAATGTTAGGAATACAGTTGTACAAACTAATGTTAGGAATACAGTTGTACAAACTAATGTTAGGAATACAGTTGTACAAACTAATGTTAGGAATACAGTTGTACAAATTATTGCTAGGAATACAGTTGTACAAACTAATGTTAGGAATACAGTTGTACAAACTAATGTTAGGAATACAGTTGTACAAACTAATGTTAGGAATACAGTTGTACAAACTAATGTTAGGAATACAGTTGTACAAACTAATGTTAGGAATACAGTTGTACAAACTAATGTTAGGAATACGGTTGTACAAACTAATGTTAGGAATACAGTTGTACAAACTAATGCTAGGAATACGGTTGTACAAATTAATGCTAGGAATACAGTTGTACAAACTAATGCTAGGAATACAGTTGTACAAATTATCGCTAGGAATGCAGTTGTACAAACTAATGTTAGGAATACAGTTGTACAAACTAATGTTAGAAATACAGTTGTACAAACAAGTGCTAGGAATACAATTGTACAAACTAGTGCTAGGAATACAGTTGTACAACTAATGTTAGGAATACAGTTGTACAAACTAATGCTAGGAATACAATTGTACAAACTAATGCTTGGAAGACAGTTGTACAAACTAATGTTAGGAATACAGTTCTACAAACTAGTGCTAGGAATACAGTTGTACAAACTAATGCTTGGAATACAGTTGTACAAACTAATGTTAGAAATACAGTTGTACAAACTAATGTTAGGAATACAGTTGTACAAACTAGTGTTAGGAATACAGTTGTACATAATTAATACATTGTTAATGTTTGTACAAACTAATTTTGGACAGTTTTTTTACAGTTTTAGTTTTAGTAATATAGATGTACAGACTAATGTTAGGAATACAGTTGTTGTACATATAAATGTTTGGAAGTCTTTTTTACAGTTTGGTTTTAGTAATATAGATGTACAGACTAATGTTAGGAATACAGTTGTACATATAAATGTTTGGAAGTCTTTTTTACAGTTTAGTTTTAGTAATATAGATGTACAGACTAATGTTAGGAATACAGTTGTACACATAAATGTTTGGAAGTCTTTTTTACAGTTTAGTTTTAGTAATATAGATGTACAGACTAATGTTAGGAATACAGTTGTACACATAAATGTTTGGAAGTCTTTTTTACAGTTTAGTTTTAGTAATATAGATGTACAGACTAATGTTAGGAATACAGTTGTACATATAAATGTTTGGAAGTCTTTTTTACAGTTTGGTTTTAGTAATATAGATGTACAGACTAATGTTAGGAATACAGTTGTACATATAGACTAATGTTAGGAATACAGTTGTACACATAAATGTTTGGAAGTCTTTTTTACAGTTTAGTTTTAGTAATATAGATGTACAGACTAATGTTAGGAATACAGTTGTACATATAAATGTTTGGAAGTCTTTTTTACAGTTTGGTTTTAGTAATATAGATGTACAGACTAATGTTAGGAATACAGTTGTACATATAAATGTTTGGAAGTCTTTTTTACAGTTTAGTTTTAGTAATATAGATGTACAGACTAATGTTAGGAATACAGTTGTACACATAAATGTTTGGAAGTCTTTTTTACAGTTTAGTTTTAGTAATATAGATGTACAGACTAATGTTAGGAATACAGTTGTACACATAAATGTTTGGAAGTCTTTTTTACAGTTTAGTTTAGTAATATAGATGTACAGACTAATGTTAGGAATACAGTTGTACATATAAATGTTTGGAAGTCTTTTTTACAGTTTAGTTTTAGTAATATAGATGTACAGACTAATGTTAGGAATACAGTTGTACACATAAATGTTTGGAAGTCTTTTTTACAGTTTAGTTTTAGTAATATAGATGTACAGACTAATGTTAGGAATACAGTTGTACACATAAATGTTTGGAAGTCTTTTTTACAGTTTAGTTTTAGTAATATAGATGTTACAGACTAATGTTAGGAATACAGTTGTACACATAAATGTTTGGAAGTCTTATTTACAATTATGTTTTAATAATATAGATGTACAGACTAATGTTAGGAATACTATGTGGAGCTAAGCTGTTGTTATTATGTTGTTGTTGTTGTTATTGATCCAGCGGCGCTTGGGCGCTCGACCTTCAGCTCAAGGCCAGGTTGTGATATCTGCATGTTTCTTAAGTTGCTTTGTTTCCCCGTACAAGGGTGTTCCACTTGTCTGCCCCTCGGAGGAAGGAGCATTTTCTTAACATCATCGAGTGTTGGACACTCAAAAAATGTGGTGGTCAACAGTTTCGGCGGGGTAGTTACATAGCTGGCACTCTGGAGTGTGCTGTGGTTGGATTCGGTTTAAGTGATTGTTGAGTTGTGTATTTTGTGTCGAGCTACGTAGACAATTGGTTTGTGAATGATCTGAAAAAGTCCGGTGCGCACGGACAAGCTTATAATGCAACATATTGGAGTTGTTAACGTTTTTGGGGCAAGTTATGAGAAGAGGAAAGTTATAACGCAGTTGACAGCAGACGCTATTGCTGGGAAATGAGGCATGGTGTCAGAGAACAGTTTACAGTGATAGGGTGAAAAAAGTCATAAGAATTGCTATGTGGTATTGAGAATAAACCACCAGGGTGTTGCCAGAGTCTGAAAGGGGAACAAAGAATGGTAACACTGTAACCTTTGAAACGTGTGGTTAAAGGCGACTAAGGAAGGTTGGGCACGGGGCTGGCTACCCCTTCCGGTAAAAAATTTAAGCCATTAAAACTTTTAACAACAATAAGTTAATAAAGGAAAGAACTTAACTCAGGGAAGTCAGAAGAAAGTCGTCTAGCAAGAAGGTTTATGAGGTAACCTAGAGAATGCCGGAAGGAGCCTGGGTTGCTGAAAATCACAACTTTCGAATTGGAGACAGAAGTAAGAAAAACATGGGTAGACAATCTGCTGAAGGAGGACTTGGCATTACGTCCCCTTAGAACTGCCGTATTCCTTCTCCACTTCCGCTTGTTTTGAGAAAAACGCGTTCAAAGTTTTTGGTGTTACTTGTTGACAAGAAGGATGTTGACAAGAAGGATGTTGACAATAAGGATGTTGACAATAAGGGTGTTGACAAGAAGGGTGTTGACAAGAAGGATGTTGACAATAAGGGTGTTGACAAGAAGGATGTTGACAAGAAGGATGTTGACAAGAAGGATGTTGACAAAAAGGATGTTGACAAGAAGGATGTTGACAAGAAGGATGTTGACAAGAAGGATGTTGACAAAAAGGATGTTGACAAGAAGGATGTTGACAAGAAGGATGTTGACTGTCAATCTTGGCAGATTTTTATCAAAGTGAGAGGGAATAATAAACATGATGAGTTATGTTTACCATTCTGTGGTGCCTCCTTACCCGAGCATGTGACCACACGCTCTATTCCAGGAAGCCTGCACCAAACAGTCACGTGCTCCTGCGTTGATTATCTCTGTGGCAGTTTTATCAACATGATGAGGTTACCAGCCTCAGTCATAACGTTATGTTAGTCGCCTTGTACCACAGGGTGCAGTCGGCCTATTATTTCTTTGACCCTACAGAGACCCCCCTGTAACTGCACGCAGATAGATAGACATTCAATGAATTTTGTTTTTTTATGTCTGTTCCGAGGACAGGGGAGTACTCGCGCCTCCAGAGAGGGGTTTAAATTGTCCCTTAACCCTTGTGACTATACCGCCGCTGGCACCAGCTCCCAGACTGGTCTCTCGTTTCGAATTGGTCCTAAAGAAAATAAAAAATTCCAAGCTAATAGTGACCCCCCCCCAACTCCCCACCTCTACTTTTCATGTCTAAATGGTTGGGTGTCTGTCTAGGAACCCACCATTTCTGTAGCTGCATAAGCGAAGCTATGCTAAAAATGATAAGAGAAGCCAGGATAGCATAACGCACTGATGGAACACGTAGAAAGGGGGGATATGTCTGGAACCAATTTGTTGGTGGCTCGGGAGACGTGCTCAAAAGCGGACAGTTAGCTTATGCTTTATGTTTCAGATGGAGCCAGAAACACAAACAAACAAGATAATATACTAACCCTATTTTTATTTTAAAATTCACCGGTTTTATTGCATCTTTACGTGAGTAGTGGAGAGGTTAAAACGCTTGCATCTCGAGGTAAAGTTAGCGGGTTCGAAACGTGATAGTTCCACGCTCAAATCTAATAAGAGGTAAAAGTAGTCACGTAGCGGGTACTACGGTAAGGGAGTGAAGTGTTAGAGACTGTTCTTTACTGGGTGTCAGCTTTGTGAGTTGTGGTGACCAGCTACCTTCCTCACTGCCTTGAACTTGACTAACTTAGGATCAGTGTCGGGCATCCTGTCACAGCTTGGTAGGCTGAAGCATGCCACTACCTGGTTTTGAACCAGGGAACTCTGCCTCGAGAAACAAGCACTCTAACCAGTCTACCACACTTCTGTTTACTCCGCCGTAAATGGGCACCTAACTCTGCTCTTGTGATAAGGAAGGCAAAGGCAGCGAGGTATGGAACAGGACACCCCAAATCATAAAGCTGTACCCTACTATAGGTAACTCGCATGCACGAGAGAAAACTAAAAACAAACAAACACAAAACAGTCTAGAGAAATCAAATGTACTAGATAGATTCTTTGTTCAAAGTTTCTGTGTCCTTAAAAGTGCATGTACTTTTATCATATATGGTCCTTTCTTTGATTGCTTAGAACAGCGGTTCCAAAACTGTGCGGAAAGATTCAAAGAGAATCAAGGATTGAGACACTTTCAAAAAATTCATATGCCAAAAAATAAATATGAAGGTCATTTTCTTATTTATTTTGTTGCATGTGATATAATATGGGAAATATGTGTACAGAAACCCATAGAATTTTCCAGAAGTGTTCAAGTTTTACTCACTAATATAATTTATTTTATATCAAATAGATTTTAATAACTCGGCCTAGGCCGGTCCCAAGCCCGGCTGTAAAAAGCGAGGAGGGCGGTCAAAAGGAGGCAGCCCCTCCATCTTGCAAAGACACAACATGCCACCACCTGTTTGCCTTAAAAGCTGATTACAAGTAGCGCAAGAGAGAAAACCGAATGATCTTAAAGGCGACGAACTGGCACGGACTACGACTTGTGGAACATGGAATATTAGAAGTATAAATGGGAAAGAAGAGAAGATGGTAGAGGAGATGAGGAAAGAGAAATTAGAAATCCTGGCTATAACGGAAACGAAGAAACAGGGACAAGGAGTTATGGATCTCGATGGCGGCACGTTGCTCTACAGTGGAGTTCGCATATCTGAAAGAGCTAAAGTGGGTGTCGGTTGTATTGTGGCTAGAAACCAAATGGATAGCATCAAGGGATGGAACTTTGTCTCGGAGCGCAGTGTGGTACTAAAGCTAAAAGAAGGAGAAACCATAGTCAACCTTGTCATTGTGTATGGGCCCACTGAAGATGAACAAACTGAGGTCAAAGAGGAATTCTTCGAGCTGTTTCAATCAAAGAGGAATTCTTGGAGCTGTTTCAAAAGACAGTGGACGACTGCCTGGATGACATTATCCACATCGGAAATGCCAATGCCAGAGTTGAAAATGACCAAGCTAGATGGGGTGAAACTGTCAGAAGGTATGGAGAAGATACACTATAATGACAATGGAAAGCGACTCCTTAGATTATGCACTGAGCAGAATCTTGTCATTACGAACACAAAGTTCTCCCATAAACGCATACGTGCATACATCAGATGTGAACCAGCAAAGAATGAGAAATCCGTGATCGACTATGCCATTCTTAGGAAGAGCTTATTCAAGTATGTCCGGGATGCTAGAGTCTAGAGAAGGTCAGAGATTGGAAGTGATCACTGCCTGCTGACAATTAAAAGAACAACTGAAACAGTTGCTCGACCTAGGAATTGCCTAACATCATGCAAGAAGCTAAGTAAACGAACAGGAGAAATGAGCATTAAGACTTACAAGCTGAGAGAGCCAGAAGTTAAGACCAGATATCAGGGGCTTAATGCTACAGCAGTGAGAAACACAGAAGAACGACATAATGACCTCGAAACCCTCTGACTTAAATTCAAGGACATCATAAAAACAGCTGCAGCAGAAGCATGTGGGGAAGTCCATCTTGGGAAGAAGGGAAAGAGGACACCTTGGTGGAGGTTACAGAGAAAATAAGAGAGAAGAAAAAGGCTTGGAAACAATACTTAGAAGCTAATAACACAGCAGGAAAAACAGAGAAATATAGAGAATATGTGATACTCAGAACAGAAGCAAAGAACATGGTGCTAGCAGCAAAACAGAAATCCCGGGAAAAATTTGGAGAAAAGATAGAAAAAGATGCTTAAAAAAACCCCCAGAAATTGTTCTACAAGACACTAAAAAAAAACATGAAGCAGGAAAAACAGTGCCTCTTAAATTTGTAAACGACAAGCAAGACAAATTGTTTACTGCCCCAAAGGAAGTAATGGAAAGACGGAAAGAATATTTCTCAGAACTCCTTGATGGTGAGCAAGGTCAAGCATCAGAAATGATAACCACTAGCACAGAAGAGGAAACAAATGGTGATGAAGATGATATCAAGTTAGAAGAACTGAAGGCAGCACTGGAGAAAATCAAGATGGGCAAAGCAGCAGGACATGTTGGTATATCACCAGAAATGGTTACGTACGTGGGAGCAGCAGGCGACCTATTACTCCTGATGAGGGTCCTACAAGCAGCCTGGTGCCTCAAGACCATACCAAAGGATTGGGACGTTGCCATCATAACACCCATATTCAAAAAAGTGTGACAACTGACAATATGAGAATCATAGAGGCATACCTCTTCTCAGTGTCCCTGGTAAAAGTTACGCTAGAATCCTGGAGCAGAGACTCAGACGCCTAGCTTAACCACAGATGGATGAGGTCCAGTGTTGCTTCCGGGCAAACCGAAGTACTCATGACCTAATTTTCACACTCAGACAGCTGAGTGAAAAGTCCCTTGAGTATATAGATGAGATGCATCTTTATTTCTTGGATCTGGAGAATGCATTTGACAAGGTCCCCTGGAGCAAACTTTGAGACTGCTTGACAAGGAAAAACATTCCAGCACCTCTGATCCACACAGAGCTTTTGCAAGAGTTGCAGAAATTATGTGAGGACTGCAAATCATAAGTCAGAAGAGTTCAGGGCCACCACGGCTGTAGGACATTGTGATATTCTGTCACCTTATCTTTTCATACTCCTCATGGACGATGTGGGGAGAGGGCAAGAAAGTATTCAGTGGGGTACTGGAAGATGAGACAGGTTATATTTCAGAACTGGCATTTGCCGATGATGTTGCCCTGATTGCTAAATCTGAGGCACATCTTCAATCCAACCTGTAGGTCTGGAAGGAAGAGCTGGAGAAGAGAGGGATGGTAATAAGCAGCTCTAAAACAAAACCATGGTGATATCACGAGAGGAAAGAAGGCATCAGATTAAGCTGGTAGAACAGGTACTGGAGCAGGTCAACCACTTTACATACCTCGGAGCTGTTATTGGAAGGGAGGCATCAAAGAAGAGCTGGTTACCCGAAGAGCAGCAGCTGGGAGACTTTTTCAAGCCATAAATCGAGGATTCCTCAGCAAAAGAGAAGTTGGTAAGAAGAAGAAGAGGGCTGTATACCGCTCCACCTATGTCCCAGTCTTGACATATGGATGCGAGTCATGGGCAATGACTACAACCCACAAAAACCAGATCCAAACCTCAGAAATGAGGTATGTAAGTTTGGTGGTTGAAGTAACAAGAAGAGACATGGTCCGCAACCAGACGATACGACAAGGCCTCACAACCCAGCCACTGCAGACCTAAGTAGAACAGTCCCAACTACGATGGTTTGACCATGTCTGCGGAATGGAAGAAGATCGGCTACCACGACAAGTATGTGAAACAAACAGCCAGGGATCCAGACCTCCAGGGCGACCTAGAGTCCGCTTGGAGGACAACAGTAGAGAATCTCTGAAGGACCGAGGACTAGACAGGAACCAGGCCGAAAGGAAGACAGCCGATATGATAGTATAGCGCCCTCTCTGACAAACCTCTAACCGCACCGTTGAAGATGAACGACTAAGTAAGTATAGATTTTAGTAAGAACAAAAAATAGTTAAACATAATGTAAATTCTAAAGATTACCCGACAAAAGCAAGCTCACAACTCGCATTAACTTTGTAAATGTTGTGAATGAATTATGTTTGTATGTAGCTGTATTGTTTTATACTGTCTGGATGTCTCATGATCATATTATAAAATAGTTGTGTTCTATGTTATGAATAAAGCACTGCTAGAAGTTGATTTTTTGTTTTGTTTTTGAAGGCGTTTCTTATCAATAAAAAATTTGGTGTGGCGCGATTAAATTCTCATTCTAAAAGTGAGGCCCGGAGAAAAAAGTTTTGGAACCACTGCCTTAGAGTTACCGTGGGTGTGTGGAATATTATTATCTGTTTATTTTTACTTCGTTTTAAAGAAATTCTAATCTAGAAATACCCTACATTTTTATCATAATTATATATTCGTTTCATAACCCTTCAAGCTGCCAAACGGAGCATACAAGTTCACGCCAAACCATACTGTACTGTACCATCCCTTCCAAACCTTTCTATGTCTTTTTTTTTAATTCATTGTATGTCTTTCTCCAATTCCATTATCGGTGTATTCTTATTGTGTTCCCCCTTTACCACTTACATTGGGGATTCCAGAATAAGGATTGCCTTGTAATGCTATCAACAGGTTTCCTTAGTAGACAGCGTCTCCCTCTCACCTCTTGCTCAATTGGCACTTGTTTGGTTCTTTTATGAACATAGCGTCATAACCTTCAGCTCACGAAGGCGTATAGTTCGTTAACAAACTGATGCCACGCACTCCTGTCTCGTGCCATCAGCTCAAGGTCTTTCTTCTCTTTAATTTATATTTCCAGTTTTTTTCCCCACGTGTTGTTCTGTCTCCTCTCACCTTTCTTACCCTGGGTATTCCAGAACAAACACTGCATTGTAAGGCTACCAACAGATTCCTTTATAAATATACACCTGTTTGTTTATTGTTGTTGATGTGTTTGTAACGTTGTTTTACTGTGGCCTGATAATGTGATGCACATGCAACATCTGTTGACCTTGGTTGTGTTGTGTGTTAGAACAACGCGTTTCAACTGTTTCTTTACATGCGTGTGGCACAGATACAATGACTGTTCTGCATTGGTCGTTCACTCTCAAATTCTTCTTCTTCTTCCTCGTTCGCCCTGAAAAGGACGGTGGTTGCGTTGTGTCTGTTTACGCCGTAGCTGTGATATCTGCACCTTTCGGTCGACACATCCGACTTCAGCACGGCATTTTTTTGGGACCGGGTTTGCCTTCCCTCTTTGATCCGTACTCGCTCAGCCAGACTGCACTGCTGCAGACTGTTTCCAGGACCACCACGTAGAGGTGGAGTACCGTCTTGGTCAGCTCTGGTTCGCTGATTCTGATGCAAGCAGTCAAGCTATGGGTTGCTGACTGCATTCTCTATTGCTGCATCTTTTGGTCCCACTCTCAAATAACCACATCTATTTCTGTTATAAAGCTGACAGTTCATCTCAGGTTTCTCTCGTCACCATACAGTTTTGTCCTTCAGTTTGGTTGAAGAAGACCATGCTGCCACAATGCTCCTCTCGTGGGCCCGACAGTTTTGGAGCAGGTATTCTACTGGTTGTTTATCCTCCCCACGTGGGCACAAATCTGTCTCTTCGATAGAATCGGACCTTCGTTTTTTTTTATAATTTCATTTATTGCAGCAGAGGCCCTAATGTCGAAGGAAAACACCGAGAAACAATTTGCTTTCTTTACAGACGCAAGGTCAGTAACTGCAGCGCTATAGAGCCAGAAAAATGCAGACCTGGATGACATAAGAGTAGTGCTCCACAAAATGTGTCAGCCATTTAAAAGAGTTGTGATACAGTGGATCCTATCTCATTGTAACAATCTTGACATTGAACAAGCTGACAGATTGGCAAAGGAAGATGTAAAGCTACCTCAGCCTGATACAAGTATAACTTTCGAAGAGGCAAAGAGTTTTATTAGAAGCAGATACAGAAACAAATGGAAAGCAGGGCATCCAAGCCAAAATAATAATAATAATAATAATAATAATAGTGCATTTTATCAGCTCAGCAGAAGAGAACGAGTTGTATTTTTCAGACTCCACACGGACCACAACAGATTGGGAGATCATCTATTCAACAAGCTAAAGATAGGAACTACCGATCAGTGTAACTGTGGCACTGATAAAATGACTGCTGAACATCTGCTTCAAAGATGCCCATATGAGGAACATAGAAGGTACCTATGGCCGTCATCACCATTCCTGGAAAAGCTGTATGGAGATATAAGTAGCCTCAAACTGGCCACCACTTTTTTTGAACATATTCAAGTTAAAAGTGAACGAAGAAGAAGTTTCATTACTTTTTACTTCCCAATGAAGAAGCACGTGCCTTCAATAATTCCGCGCCAAGTTTTCTTGGCGCCAAGATGTAGAATCGTACACATATCTTGGTAGCAATATAGACAAAGTTGGAGGGACAGACAGTGATATTAAAATAAGAATACAAAAAGCAAGAGGAGCTTTCATTGCATTGGGAAATATATGGAGATCAAGAGAAATCGGATCCAACACGAAAATAAGAATCTTCAACTCAAATGTGAAGTCAGTCCTATTGTATGGCTCTGCGACATGGAGAACAACAAAGACAACAATCAAAAAGCTACAGACTTTCATAAATGGGTGCTTGCGTAGAATAGAAGGACTGAAATGGTATGACAAGGTTACCAACGTGGAACTGATGACAAGAACTAGACAAGTGCCAGTGGAACAAGAGATGAGAAGAAGACGATGGCGATGGATAGGACACACACTGAGGAAACCTGTTGATAGCATTACAAGGCAGTCCTTGTTCTGGAACCCCCAGGGCAAGAGAGGCAGAGGTAGACCAAGAAGCACATGGAGAATAGAGCTGGAAACAGAGGTGAAAATGATGAGGAGAACGTGGAAAGAATTGAGATGATGGCACGTGACAGGAGGACTTGGCATGTGTTTGTTGAAGGCCTATGCTCCTTTGGGAGTGGAGGGTTATGATGATGATGAAGTTTTCTTGTCTTCTACCATCTGTTCAAGGTTTGTCCTTTGTCTATCTAAAATTTTGTTCTAGCTGTCTCCATCTGCGTTAATATTTGGGTGTGGTGTTCCGGCTGTTTCTCTTTCCTGACGACTCTCGAACAAGGACTGGCTTGTAATAGTATTATGGTATCAGATCAACAATTGGGGATGCCTGACCCCTCAAAGGCTGGGAAACTAAAATAGATACAGCGTTTTATTGAGACAAAGGACAACGAGAATTTCCTACGCTACGACCACAAGACCTTCGTCGGAGACAAACTGAATAAAACAGAAGACAGCAAGAACTTGGCTAAATACATAAATAAAAATAAATAAAAATGTTGCGACCCATAAATAAGTCTCTGGTGATGATGATGATCCCATGAAAATCCGCATGGGCAAAATGGCCACTAGAATAGATCCGACCGGCACGTGACTACGATTGAAAATAGGAAAGAATGAAAACAAAAAGGAGCTGCATATTGTGAGGCTAGTAGCCAAGGGGAAAAAACTCTAATATAAATCTTCTTCATCTTAGCCACTCCAGTTCTGCCTTGGGATGTAGAGGTTTGCCAGAGAGCGCCATGCCTCTATGTAGTTTCCTGTAATCATTTTACCAGACAAACAAGTGATTGGCCTGTTGCGGTAATATTAATCAAGAAATAAAACGTACACAGAAATAGTAGGTCGTCTCAGACAAATGAATGTTGGGTGTTAAGACCAGTCGGCTTAAGGCATTCCATAAGGTAGATGAGATATTGTTCAACACAGAACCAACTTCTGTCATCAGAGGAACATGATCTGATCCAGGATCCTTGACCTGGATGTCAAGGGTACCCAAGAGGCCAGCGTCGCCACTCCTAGGTGGATTCACATAGATCTAGAATGTTTGCCCTGTCTAGGTGTCATTTTCTTTCATTATTTGTAGAACGATACCTAGATTTTGCCCCAAATCGGCCAAAATAGCCCAAAAATTGCCCAAAATAGCCCAAGTCGCCGATATCTAGGTTTTTTTTGGTGTTTTTTTTTTTTCTTCAAAATTCACAGTGGTAACACTACCGTATCCTGGCTATTTGCTTTCTCTTTCTTCACCAAGGGTGTATCCTTGAAGACAGCCAGAGTTGCTGAATCAGACTGGAGAAGAGACAGATGGCGGAGAAGAATCATCCTCACAGCAACATTATACAGGTTGTGGTTCAAGATTAACTTGACTATCCGAAGTGATTTTGTTGCTGGAGTTGAGAGCTTTATGCCGGAATATATGGAAGGTTTATTTATTTTTGTTTTAAATGACAACAGGTAATGCGTCTTACTAGGACAAAAGACAACGAAAATTGCCAGCTTTGCGGCAAAAGGGCCTTCGTCCGGGAACAGGAAGACACTGCAGTCCTCATCTTCTTATACCACGGAATAGATGGCGGATTCGTTGTGGGGCAGATGTGATAACATGATCAGAATATAGTCTACTTCGGAAGTTTTATTCCCGAACAGGGGCGTACTTTTAGTACTTGGCCCCTGGGGCGGATACTTGTTTTTTAACCCCCCCCCCCCCCCCCCCCCCCCCCATAAATCATGCAGAAAAATACATTGTGTTGTCAAGTACATTTTTAACAGTACAGTACTGTCATAATAATGTCCGATGGTACCTCCTTCCTGTCTGTCACCGGAGGCACGCCTTAATACGCCACTGCTACCGAACCCTCCAAACAGTTCGCAAGTTGATGAAGGGCAGTGTTTCTCAAGCGGTGTGCCGCCACGCCTATTAAAGTGTGCCGCAAAATTGTGTACATTTACTACATGAAGTATGTTTTTTAGTGATCATGTAATATAAAACTATTTCAACTGATTGCAGTCGTAAAATGAAAAACTCTGAGATACCCCTGGACGCATTCTGGATTTCTGTTAAAGACGAGTATTCTCTTATTGCAAAACGAGCTTTAACTTTTTTGTTGCAGTTTTCTACGTCATATTTATGTGAGTTGGGATTTTCAACACTTACAAGCATTTAATGCAAAAAATGGAAAAGACTTCCCTGTGTTAAAGATGAAATAAGAGTTTGCTTATCTCAAATATGCCCTAATATCCAATAAATTACTCAAAAGCATCACGCCCAAATATCACATTAGGACCACCAGGTTTGTATGAAAAACAATTTTTTTGGGTCAAATATATGTTCTAATTATTTTAAACAATTAAAAGAAAATGGAATTGAGAGTTTTCTTTATTCTAAAGTACCCACAAATTAGTGTATTGAATGTAGTATATATCACTAATTTTTTTAATTCAGGCGCGGGGTCAGATAGGTGTGAGGGACCTCAAGACGCAGCAATAGAGACCGCAGTCAGCGACTCATAGCTTGACTGCCTGCGTCAGGACCAGCGAACCAGAGCTGGTCAAGACCGCACTCCACCTCCACGTGGTGGTCCTGGAAACAGTCTGCAGTTGTGCAGTCTGGCTGAGCGAGTGTGGATCGAAATGGGAAGGCAAACCCGGTCCTAAAAAATGCCGTGCAGAAGTCGGATGTGTCGACCGAAAGGTGCAGATATTACAGCTCAGGCGTAAACAGACACAACGCAACCATCGTCCTTTTCAGGACGAACGAAGAAGAAGAAGAAGAAGATAGGTGTGCCGCAATTTTTTAGATAATTGAAAAGTGTGCCCTGAACACACAAAGGTTGAGAAACACTGATGTAGGGTCTAGGAATAACCGTTTGAGAATCCCTGTACTGTTGATAATAATTTCGCATCGCCAGCGTCTAATCAGCTGATCGCACGTCTGAAGCCGGGGTTTGTGGCCGCGTGCAGTAACGACACGTCTGACTGCGGGGGTAGCCTTCGTGTGGGCCGGCCCTGTCTAACGCCTGGGATCGGCGTGTCAGTTTTTCTTGTGAAATCGTCGGCTGTACTTTTGATGACTGTGGCGGACAGAAGTGTTTCTTTTCTTGGCTGTTGCTGGTCGGCCAGAATAACAGCGTCTCGAACTGGTCGGAATGTTGTTAAATTCTTTTGTGACGTGTTCTTGTAGCCACTTTTTAGGCGCATTGAAGATGCCGTAGTCGCAAGTTTAAGTGGATGAATTAGTGATTATTTTAATTTTACGCGGCAGTATACTCGAATGTGACAAGACGATTTTCAGTCTAGGATGTGTACGGCCTACTGACCCAACATTTGACCTGTACTTAAAATATAGGTCGCACAATTTTGGTACGACCTGTACCATTGTTGCTTCGTTAGAGGACTCGCCGCTTACGTTTTTGCCTTGTTGGGCTAAAAATGAATTCATCAATAAACTTAGCTGGGGTAGGTAGATTATGATAATGATTCGTTTTTGTGTTTATTCTCTTATTTGATCTCCCTCTAAGGGTTTCTTGTTTATTCTGTCATTTTATATCCCACTAAGGGTTTCTTGTTTATTCTGTCATTTGATATCCCACTAAGGGTTCTCGTGTTTATTCTGTCATTTGATCTCCCACTAAGGGTTGTCGTGTTTATTCTGTCATTTGATCTCCCACTAAGGGTTGTCGTGTTTGATCTCCCACTACAGGTGTTCACGCTTGTTCTGTCATCTAATCTCCTATAATTGATTTTTGTCGGGTTTTTTTCCCCCTGTTATTTGTCCTCCTACTCTTGGTTTTCGTGTTTCTTCTGTTATTTGGGCTCGTGTCAGCCAGCGCGACGCACTTGACTGGAGAAGGAAAATGTTTAAGCCCCCACTAACTTCACGGCAAGACTGGACCCAAGAAATAAGTAGGCCCCTAATTGTGACCTACAATGAAATCTGCCACTTCATGAAAGCGTGTTGAAGCCACGTCCGGCTGCTGGGAAGGGCCAATCAAACCATTGACTCCGTGTGCCAAGGTTTATGGCGTCAAGGCTCTGGAGGCGCCAAAGCTGTCGCAAAAAAGAAACTAAATACAATCATTTAGCATGGGACAAATATAGGACACCAAGATCCAGGGATCCAGGACGACCCAGAGTTCGCTGGATGGACAACATTAGACGACAATCTCAGAAACCCCAAGGGCTAAATTAGAACCAGGCCAGGAGGAAGGCAGCCGATAGGATAGTATGTATCTCTCTCTCTCTCACTCTCTCTCTCTCTCTCTGGCAAACCTATATACCCCAAGGTATAGAAGATGAACGACTGAGTAAGTAAGTCAGTTCTGGTTTGTTATTCCGCTTTTATTGTTTCGTCCTTCTTAAAAATTAAATACTTAATAATATGATGACCTATATCTATATAAATTAGCATGAAAACAGGGGGTCGTGTGTTTGATACGGCATTAAAAAGAATTCAGAAATGCATTAATTAGGAGTAAGGGTTAGGTTTAGGAATCATAAACCTTATCCTAACCCTAATACGCGCGTAACGTATTTGGACGAGATCGATCATACATCCCACTGTTGTTCATATATATATATCTTGAAGTAACAAGATGGGATATGGTCTGCAACCAGACGATACGGCCTCAAAACTCAGCCCCTGCAGAAGGGGAGACGATGGGCTACCACGACAAGTATGGGAAACTAAGAACCAGGGATACAGACCTCCAGAGTCCGCTGGAAGGACAACATTAGACATTATCTGAAGGACCGAGGAATAGATTGGAACCAGGCCAGGAGGAAGACAGCAGATAGGATAGTATGGCGCTGTCTCTGGCAAACTTCTACACCCCAGGGTAAAAAATAGGAACGACTAAGTAAGTAAGTAGTATATATAAAATGGCCAGGTGCACCAAGTTAATCTTTGATTCGGGCAACTGAAAACCGCTATAACTGGGGGCCCAACCTAAAACAGCCATTTTGTTTCACATTTATTGATCGATTTCTGTTTTGGCGTACTTCAAGACCCAGAATATAAATTCCAAAGGCGACAGAAATGTAAGGTCAGCTGAACTTCTTCGAGATTAAAATTTGAAGAATCAGCGAACTTTCGAGAAGCGGCCAGGTCGCGCAGTGCGTGCTCGGTCAAAGAAAAGAAAATCGTTATATCGGTAAGTATGCACGCCCACTCGTCGTGTCCTGTCTGTCGGTGGTAAAACTGGCAAGTCAAAGATGAATTTAGATTCATTTAGAGGGGTTATGGTGGTGGGTCGAAAGATAGATGAATGGAGGAATGGTGAGGTTAAGTGGGTAGGAATTAGTTTTGTCAACTGGAATCGATCGACTCGAACTCAAGTCGGACTTCAATCACCACAAGGACTCGATTCGAGGCTCGACTGCGGGTTATTTTTTTTTTTTTTTTTTTTTAAATATAAAAATTGATGATGTGGTGTCAAAATTTCTGGTGGACATGTCTAGTAGACATAATGGTACTTCTCGTCACGATAATTTTCCATTTTGTTCATGATGGAGCACGGGGTCACTATTGTAGTTGGTTTGAAGTTGCATGCATGATGCACAACCGCGTGTTAGTTGGCGGCTTGATCGATCTGACATACCGGCCCTGGAGACGTAGTCCACATATTCTATCTTTGTTTCGTCGTAGACACCAGGGGAAGGAACTACTCAGGGCGATGGTACATCGGTTAAACTTAATACCCTAGCAGTGGGTGATACGTCTAGAGTAGGAGAAAGGAGTTCTTTCACTTCTTCCTGGTCGTTCACTTTCATACATTAGCTTAACCCTTTGAGAAATGATGTTCGTTCGTTCTTCTTCTTTTTTATTTTCTTCTTCTACGTCGTCGTTGTCGTTCACTTTCAGACGTAAGCTTAAATATGTTCAAAGAAAGCAGTGGTCAACTTGAGGCTGTTGTCATAGCCGCGAGAGGAGTTGAAGGCGAGCTCTCAACTTCGTTAAGATGATCCTAAGGCATGCGCAGTACGTAGCCTCTGACATCAAAGTCCAGCTCCTGGCCTTCTAGTGGCGGCCCTGTTTATAGAAGGGGCGAAGAGCGAGTCTGTAGCACTAAAACCAGAATGCTCCGGGTAGATGAAGCTCGTTAGCCTTGAGTGGCAGTTCTTCTAGGTCTCTAGGAAAAGGAAAACTTATTTCAAAGTACCTGCTGCCTCTCTGGCAGGCTGGAACAATCAAAGGCTAAGGAAGATGACCTGATAGAAATGCTTGTTGAAATGGCATACTTCGCTTGATTATGACGAAAGATGTTCAATAGGTACACGACAGAATTTTTTTGTTTTATTATTTTACCTTATCATATATTTTTTTGGGGTTTTGTTTGAAGGACTATCTTCATTGCACACGGACAACTCCATCAGTGCTTCGATCTCCTCCCTTAGATCACACAAGGAGGATCTCAGCTCAGTGTACAAACTCCGTAGCACCGGCGAGAACTCCAATGTGTGTTTATAGGAATCACACATTGTATAAATATATTTGATGGGTAAGTTTCTAATTGTAAAATGTTACCAGGGCAGCGGCCTTGTGGCCTACTCTTAACGATTTCCAACTGCCGTTGGATTTTTAACGTGCGCAACTTGCACACGGGACCTCCTATTTGTTCGCCCTTATCCGAGAAGGCAAGGCATCCAATCTCGCTACCCATCAGACCAGGTGGGGGGGGGGGGGGGGGGGCGGGCGGGAGCATGACATCATTAGGACCACTGGTTCTGAGAAAAAAATTTTTTTTTTTTTTAAATGCAGACAATACATTAAAATTAAATATTTGAGAATTATATATTGTAGAAATATACTCATTTTTGTTGTGTTGTTTTACAGTTTCAATATCAAACTTCTTCGTACACTCTCAGACGTCTAATTACATATTTTCAAAGAGTGCAGTTGTCAGCTTGAGGCTATTTGTATTTCCATAGAGTTTGTCCACGAATAGTACTGGTGACGGCCATATGTGTTTTCTATGTTGCCGATATGTTGGGTACCTTTGAAGCAGATGTTCAGCAGTCATTTTATCAGTGCCACAGTTACAATCATCGGTAGTTCCTATCTTTAGCTTGTTGAATAGATGGTATCTCAATCTGTTGTGACCTGTGCGATGTCTGAAGATTATCACTTGTTCCCTTCTGCTGAGCTGGTAATATGCATCATTTGTGTGTGTGTGTGTGTTGCCTGGATGCTCTGGTACGCAGATGAACATATTTGGATGCTCTGGATATAGCTGGTACACAGATGAACATATCTGGATACTCTGGATATAGCTGGTGCACAAATGAACATATTTGGATACTATGGATATAGCTGGTACGCAGATGAACATATCTGGATATAGATGGTACATAGATGAACATACTTGGATACTCTGGATATAGCTGGTACACAGATGAACATATCTGGATACTCTGGATATAGCTGGTGCACAAATGAATATATTTGGATACTCTGGATATAGCCGGTACGCAGATGAACATATTTGGATGCTCTGGATATAGCTGGTACACAGATGAACATATCTGGATACTCTGGATATAGCTGGTGCACAAATGAATATATTTGGATACTCTGGATATAGCCGGTACGCAGATGAACATATTTGGATACTCTGAATATAGCTGGTACACAGATGAACATATCTGGATACTCTGGATATAGCTGGTGCACAAATGAACATATTTGGATACTCTGGATATAGCTGGTACGCAGATGAACATATTTGGATACTCTGGATATAGCTGGTACACAGATGAACATATCTGGATATAGCTGGTACACAGATGAACATATTCATTCATTTTCCTTTGCGTTCCCGACTAAACACGGAGCCGCAACTACAGCTGCAGATGACACGGCACCGAAGTACTTGGCATGTGTTTGTTGAAGGACCATTCTTCTTCGGGAGGTTAATAGAAAATTATGATGATGATGGTTTTTGTTTTTCCGCTGAGGAAGGCATGTTTACTGATACGCTTGAATATGTTTATGCTGTGTTTCAGAGACGTTACCTTCATCCTGTTTGTATTGATGTTATCATTTATATCTTCTCAGCTTGAATACGTCACCAGTTTATTATTATTATTATTTACTTTTATATTTGTCGCTTGATGTCATATTCACGCGCTCATCGCGCACATTTGTTGTTGATGACGTAGTTCGACGTCATCGCCTACTTTTAGTACTGTCGACATGGGCGACCGCAACATTCCTGGCATTGCTTCCCAACAGCCTCGTGGTATGCATTGTTTGATATGTTCACAGGAGAATATAGGCCATATTTCAAGTTATGGTTTCCACGCCAATGGTTCTCACCTTTTTTTGGATTATGACCCAATACGCAGATCTCCTTTCTAAAATTATGACTTCATTAGAATATCATCATCAAATCTCAGCTCCCCAAGGAACTTAGACCTTTCAGATTTAGGCTAAGCCTTCATGTCCTTAACCATCCGTTCATGTCATCTTTATTTCTATCTGTCTCTATCTCTCTTCTCCTTTTTTTTCGTTCCTGTTTTTGTATTACCCTGGGAGTCCAGAGCAGAGACTGTCTTGTAATACTGTCAGCATATTTCATTAACGTGGTTCATATCCCAACTCCAGGATCTTCTTCTCACCGTTTGTTCCACTGGCACTTGTCTAGCTAATGCAGTCAATATACAAGCCTATTGTACGGACATAGGGAGCCGCGGTAGTATAGTGGTTAGTGCACTGGCTTCCTAGCTCAGTGGTCTGTGGTTCGATCCCCAGATGATGTGGGATTTTTTTAGACCGCAAACGGCTCTTGGGTCGACCCAGCCCCCAATTGGGTACCAGAGCAACTTCTGGGAAGGTTAAGACGGCCGGCATGATGCTGCGGACATGAGGTAAAGCATGCATATAGGCGTTGGGTGGCAAGGAAAGCAAACCCTTAACAATTGCGTGCTGAAATCGGATGTGTCGGACCGAAAGGCACAGATATCGCAGCTCAGCTGTAAACTACCACACGACTTACATACCGCTCTAAAAAGGCCAGCATGTAACAGTGATATGGTCGAGCGAACGCAAACAACAACAACAAATCAATGTTGGTGATCTTATCATACAATTTCAATCCGTTTATTTTGTTCTAGCACCAATTTGTGGAAGTCCGCAAGTTCTTGACTGGCCTTCTTATTCTACTTCTCCCCCACCCCCCACCCACCCCCCCCCCACACACACACACACACACATTTTGATACAAGCTGTTTAAGTCGACTCTTTGTTTTGGAGAGATCTTTTCAGACTTGAAAAGTCGACTTAATGCGCCGCAATTATCGGTAATTATAGTCCTTTGCCACAGCATGGGAACCCAATTTTTTCTACGCATAATCTGAAACTTAAAGGTCCTTGGCAACGCACGAACATATCATGTACATAGAGACAAGGAAGTGGTTGGTACCAGGTCGCAGACACTTGTCCGACATATTTTAACTCAGCTGACTAGGCACGCACGGACCGTTCATCAAATTAGTGGACCTGACATAACGTACAGTATCGTATAGCTGACGTTAGATCACGAGGTGAACTGAGACAAGGTCAAGGTGGGCATGTGACTTCATTCGTCCTCTGTAGCTAAGAGGATATCGCATACAGCCGCTTGTTGTATTATCGCTGTACGTGTGGGTCTGTTGGGCGTCCGATTTTGCTGAGTCAGGGATCGGCAAACGTGTGATTCCCATCTATCGAAAGATCCCAGGGGATAAAGAGGTAAAGTTCTAAATGGCGGAGCAGGGAAACATAATTTTTCACCTAGGGAAGCTGCGGAATAGACCGTTTCTTCCGGCACTTAAAAATGCGGTTTAAAAAATACTTTCACAACACTCCCAGCGAAAACCAGCAAACTAGCTAATCGTGAACTGCATAAGATAGGAATAAATTCACTGTCATTCAGTGTTTTGTTTGAAGTGAAGACAATATTAGGTACAGTATCATTTAGTCTGGATTTTCCAAAGCTATGTAGGTGGAATTATGTGACGTATGTCGCCCGGCTGAGATAAACGTCATAGTAATGCTGCAATTATTCTAAGTTTGAAATAATTTAAAACCTGAAAACAGACGTGATTTTATCAAAGTTCATCTGTAGAGAGAGAGTTCAGTGGTTCTAAAGTAGAGCCCCACAGCTCCTTGGCTGCCGACCACGGTTATAGCGCTTTCCTTTCACGACACAGTTACCTGGATCAAACCCCGTAGTCACGCTACAGTCTATACCCAGCTTTAACTGGGCACCTGACTCTGCTTGTGCGTTGTGGTAAGCAAAGGCAGTGAGGGAGGGAACTGGTCGCCCTCACCTCATAAAAAAGTTGGGCCTAATATAGTTGAGTCTCTAACACTTCACTCTCCTATGGCAGTACCTGTTATGGGACTACAATGGAGGCGTAAGACAAGACCGTCGTTAGGCAGATTCCACCGGTTCCTCTGAATCGGGCCGCGAACATAGATGGGCCCCGCCTAGGGCATTGATAAACGTGAAACTAGCGTAAGATTACAAACACGTTTAAATTATAAATCAAGTGATATGCTTTGTGAAGAACTGTAAATAGATGAATCATCATCATGTGACGTATTCTTTCCAGACCGTTGTCTCCATTACATCTGCTCTGAACGCATAACGATTCTGGGCAAGTCGACCTGCATCATCCAAAGACAAGTTCAGACTCTCAGTGATGGCCTGGATCCACCGTCGTCTAGGTCGTCCCCTTTTTCCAGGGACCATGCCTTCCATTACTAATTTTTCCAGACTATTATGTCTTTTTATATGACCAAACAATTTCTGCTTCCTTATTACGATGGTATTTAGGAGCCAATTTTCTTCTACGTTTAGTGAGTGCAGTACTTCTCTGTTGGTCTTTTTTCTGTACAGGGTATTCTCAACATCTGTGGCGAGAGGTTTTATTTGGCTGTAGGATCAGTATAGTACTGACAATTACAGAAATAGAATTTCTGCAGAAAATGGTGAAATCCCAGTGTCTGAGAGGACTACTGGTATCACAAATTAGTTACGGCTGTGAATGTTCTGATCTCGAAACAATAGTAGAGAGGAGACCGACATAAAGTGCCACCTCCGCTGTGTAACTAACTGTGATATTAAACAAAGCAAGGAAACAGATTTTTACTTAACAATGATAAAATTGACAAGTCGTTCAAAATACAATTTCCTTATATTTTATTTAGTATATATACACTATCTACTCTTGTGCTGAAAGGTGAATGTTGAAAAAAAAATGGAATGAAATGAATTGGTAAGTTTACATATGATTTACAAATATTTATATTTATAAATATTACAACACGTTTTCCAATTATAGGAACAAAAAATTATATCAGCGGTGCTGTTAATTAAGGATATAACGTTTATCAGCTATGCTGTTATTTACGTATAATTTATCCACTATGATCTTATTATTGTCTCTTGCTACGCTAATTCACGTTTTCTTCATTGACAGTTCTATGCTCACAATGCCGACAGAAATGGTACTAATGTGTACTCATCTCTCTTAAGTCTGTTCTTCTTTGTTTGGTTCACACCACCGGCAGAGTATCGTTCCTTTAGCCCACCCAAGACTGAGGGGGACCAAAGATGTAGAGTCTGGTCAACCTCTATGCTCCTGCGGAGTTCCAGGCAGCGGGATTGACTCGAACATACGACCTCAGGTTTTTTTAGGACACAATTAAACCTGTAACAAAGCAAAAATAGGGGCTAATTTCTGTCCTCAAGCCCACCTATTTCTAGTGTGAGTGAAATGAGCGTGTCTCCGATGTATGCATGTGGGATGAATGACAACATGGCTCAGTATGATTTAGCAATAGCGAGACAAGACAGGTGTCTACTTGCAAAACATTCTTTCTGATAAACTAATACATGGATACATTCAATAATATAGATTCAATACATGAATACATTTTATACATGAATACATCCCATAATATAAATCAATACATGAATAAATCCAATAATATGTACACCTAGGTGTGATACAACAATGTCCTTCCCCCTATACTATATCACGCCCTCTCTGACAATAGCTGGTAACATATATCCTAACAATATTGTTATGTTCTTATGATAGGAGTATATGAGACGAGGACTGGTTGGTGATATATCAGGTTGGAGTTATAGGAGACAATAGATTGGAGTTAGATGCGACAATAGATTGAGTCCTGACAAGGACTGTTTTGGTTATATTGGAGTTAGTCTTATCTGAGACAATAGATTGAGTTATAGGAGACAATAGATTGAGTCCTAACAAGGACTGTTTTGGTTATATTGCAGTTGGTCTTATCTGAGACAATAGATTGAGTTATAGGAGACAATAGATTGAAGTATAGGAGACAATAGGTTGAAGTATGAGTCCTATTAGTCTTCGTCTATTCAATCATAATAGGAAATACAATCATTATACTTAATTCCCCCCAAGATACAATCAGTAACCTGATAGGTAGTATAAATGACACACAACAAATACCAACGGTTATCGTAAAAAATATTTACCCTCCTAAGATTTTAAACTAGCCAGGTTTTGACGCGACTTAGTGAAGTAGGTTGCAGGTCGATGCCCTCAGGTAAGTTACCATAAATCAAGGTGACAGCTTCTCCCTCTTCAGTCTGTATCTCTGGCGTCAAGTTCGGGGTTGCGTGGTTAGCATAAAATCCGCCCGATTATATAGTCAAGTAACTACTTGAGGAAAGCTTTCGGTTGGTTCCTGGCGGAGCAAAATGATTGGTTTCCTCCGGTTTTGTACCTGGTCTCATACAGCCTAATTTTATTCAGTTTTCATCGGCCATCTTGCGTGAACAAGATGGCCGTTAATTTATTCTGTCTCAGAGACTGGTGAACGTTGATCGTTGATTGGTTGAAGCAAATCTGTATCTCGACATAGTGATTAACAAAGTAGTGGGTTACACTTCGTTTCACGACAACATCCTTCTGTAGCATTTCATTTCGAATGATGTAATCTTTTGTGCAACTGTTTTATTGAGTGTCCATGTCTCGCAGCAGTATTTTAAGTAATAGGCTTACCAGGAATAAAACCAAAGGCCACTCAAGCGGCGCCATCGCCTTGCTGTGAAAGTAAATTGTGAAAGGACGCACATACAGTTTAGCACCTCGCCCCAAAAAAGTTCTTCATTGGCCGAGGTCATTCTCGCGACACCTACACAACAACGGACGGTGAACGACCCAGACATTTGAAGATTCATTCACTTATATAACTTTCCTGTCAGCAAATGTGATTACCTTTATTTATTGACCACGCACAGGGCTCAAGTGTCCTTCATTATTTTTGTGTCTGGACAACTGGGAATGGTTAAAACCAGTTCTTCCACCTGTTTCTAGAAACCACCTAATATTGCTTCAACTACATGTATAAAATAATCGATCACTAGCATTCCCAAGTTTACTTATCATCCATCATCAGTCACCTTCATCATAATCAATCACCTTCATCATCATCAATCACCTTCATCATCACAATCATCATTTTCCTGGTTGCTTCTTACGGCGTCACCACTGTAGCTGGTTGCCTTGCAGTAAACTTGCACAAAGCATTCATATCTTCTTGTGGTTCCCTTGCAGTAAACCTGCACAAAGCATTCATATGTTCTTGCAACGCTGGTTTTAGCAATTTGTTTTACATGATGAGGTTGCTAGTCTCATGAAATGTATTCATAGCAATGTAAATCTTCCGAGTGACGCTTCTCGAAGATAAATCTATCTGAAACATATCTGCCATCAACAATACTTCTTCTTCTGCGTTCGTCCTGATAAGGACGTTTGTTACGTTGTGTCGCCGTTTACAGCAAAGCTGCGATATTTGCGCCTTTCGGCCCGACGCATTCGGCATGGCAATTTTGGGACCGGGTTAGTCTTCGATCCCTACTCTCTCAGCCAGACTGCAATGATACCACCACTTTGAGGTGGAGTAGTGTCTTGGTCAGCTCTGGTTCGCTGACGCAAGTAGTCAAGCTATGGGTCGCTGACTGCATTTATCACTGTTGCTGCGTCTTCTTATTTACAACCTTGGTGTAACCCTCGCCCTGACTGGCATCTGGACTATCTGGGGCGGGGAGCTCATTTGCCCTGTCCTGTTCCGCCACTGCTTCCTTGCTCTGTTCCGCCGGTGTTTTCTCGGCAACCGCCTCTTCTTCCCTTGTTTGTTTCACTTGGTGGGTGGCGGCTCTCTTCTTGGGGCACTGGCTAACCCAGTGCGTATCAAGCCCGCAAATGGCGCACTGTATTCGGCGCCCTGGCAGGGCCACCCACACTCTCTGGACCTTCTCACCTTCATTTTCCATTTTCAGGTGAACAAAATGCGGCACCTGGTGTGCTGAAGGTTTGAACAAAAAGTTCCATTCATCATATGCTACTTTGATCCGCGACACCTCTGCATCTTTATCGCCTGATACCGCCGCCGCAATCCTTTGCACTGCCTCCGCCTTCATCGTTGGAGGGATCCAATGCAGGACTCCCTTGGATTTTTCCTTATCCAGATGTTCTATATATACAGTCATCTGGGGATTCGACCACTCCAACTTCTTCCCATGAAGTCCTGCGTAATGCTTCATCTGGGCCGCTGCCGTTAAAGTGGCAAACCACTTGTAGGGCCCAGAAAATCTATAGAGAGTGGCAATGCCACTGGTTCCAACTCCGGCTGGTCCGGCTAGGATGCTGGTTAATAGCGAGTAGGACGCACGGTTGGCTTGTGGCCCTGCGATGGTGATCACTAGAGTGCCTTTTCTATGCACCTCTCCTCCCTCCAAATCATTCTCTCTATTAATCATAATTACTGGCACGGATGGTGCTGACATTTTATTATCTATTTCTCTTGGCTGAACCAAATTGAAACAACAAAGTCACAGATGCTAGCTAAGCTACGCTAAGCTAACGCCACACAAACAAAAATCCTGGAAAAAACACCAAAGTCCAAGAAATAAACACAGGTAGATCAGGGGCACGTCTACCCTGGTTGTAAATAACAAGAAAGACAAGAAGGAAATAAATAGAAAAAGATTTCTGCTCCAGGCAGCAGAGCCTGTGAGGACCAAAGAAGTCAAGCGTAGTAACAGTAGGTCGCCGAGCAAGCGCTCCCCGAGCAAAAGCGACCTGCCTCCATCACCATCACCAAGGGTGCCTACACCAGAGCCCTCCCCAAGATATGAGTCGATGCCAATAGTAGACGAGCCAGAGCTGAACGAGGCCCAGACTGAAGATCACAGCCAATCTTCAGTGATGATGGAAGAAAGACTGTACCGTTAGGCGGCAGAGACAGCGACGGCGACAGATGATGATGCTATGGAGGCCATGATGGCGCAGACTAGCCTGTTCATCGACGGGCAAGATTTTGACGACGTGAGCGACGCACGAGTCTGCCCGTACGAGCCTCTCTTCCCTGCACTGGGGCCCAGTGCGAGATGTGTCAAGATTCAAGCTCCGAGCAGGTGAGACATGTGAGAGGGTTTATGACGAACGGTGCATGTGAAGGCACGCCTGAGCTGCACCCCGAAGCTATCCTCCCGTGTGAGCCTGTTAGAAGGTTGAACAATAGACTACCAGTGCGTGGGAAGATGTGCCCCCTCAAGTGGACCCAAGTGCAACTGTCCAAAATAAAAATAAGAATGTATTTTATTACAGTAAAGTGTGCCAACACCTATAGTTTAGGAGTGGTGTTAAAATGTATTATTAAGAGTTGTGTTAATGTAAATAGTATTTTGCTGTTAAGTTTTTACATGCACGCACCTTTACACTTTTAAATGCGCACAGTTTTATTTAGGCAGCCAACCCTCTCCCCCCGTCATGGCGGGAGGGTCTGACGGCGCGGCTTTGTCTGCGCCTGGCCCGAACTATCAGGGCGAATTGACGAATAGCCAGTCCTCAGTCACTATTCTGTCTAGCAGCCAAGGATTTAGGTTAATCGGTCAGCCCTCATGCACCGCTTTGTCAACCAATGTAAACACGAATGTGTCGAGTGGCCTAGTTAGGACAGAAGGCGGTCAGCCCACAGTCACCGCTCTGTTGTGTAAGCCGTGTGTAACAAGTGACCAGCCTATCACTTTGCCTATTACAATCTTTAAAACACATGATAAACCATCGACTAGCGCTTTGTTGAGTATTCCACCTGTAGCGGGTAGCCAGCCTCAGACCACTACTCTGCTTTGTAATTCAAAAAAGACGGACGGTCCGCACCCAGTCCCCGTTTTGTCAAATAGTTTAGATATGGCAAGTGACGACTCTGCCACTTTGCCAGGTAGACAGTTTACAACGAGTGGCCAACCTCTGCTTACCACTCCGTCATGCAGTCTAGTGATAATATCTCTCAATATCAATGGTTTGAGAAATAAGCTAGACCATGTAATTAAACTGATTGAAAAAGAGAAACCCGATTTTTTGTTTTTGCAACAAACGGGGATTACTTCTGATTATCATGCCGATCAGATAGTAACTAGATTAGGACTGAAACATGGTTGGTTCGCCCGGGGCACCTGCCATGGGGGTACTGCCATCCTCCAAATAAATGAAGATTGGGAAACAGTGCACCATAGAACTGACAGTTGTGGCAGAACTGTCATAATTCAAATACAAAGCAAAAACAACAAACAAGACATACACACACTTATTAACATATACGCACCTGCAGTATACACTGACCAACCTAAATTTTATGACGGACTGTTTGACACTATAGATAGGTATTACAAAGGAACCAAAATAGTGCTAGGAGGAGATTTTAATTGTGTTTTGACCAGTTTAGACAGTAGTTCCTTTGGCCCCGAATCACAAAGAAAGAAAATTCAGATACCCTTATCAATACGACACTTACAACCTATTCTTGACAAACATGACTTAGTAGACGTTTACAGAAAATTACAACCGCACACACAAGCTTTCACATTCCATGACAAGACAAACCCTTACTTTAGACAGGCCTCAAGACTGGACAGGTTTTACGCATCAAATAGTTACAATATACACAAAACTTACCACATAAAAAATACGCTTAAATTTACAGACCACCAAGCAGTATACACAGTTCTAAGTACGGGACACACACATATAAAATTAAAGAGATCCCCGCATTGGAAATTCAACAATAACTTGCTAAATAATACTTTCTTCACGAATAATATAATACACCTCATTCAAGGATACACACAGGATATTCCCAATAACAACATTGCAGAATATTGGGACCTGTTAAAAAACACAATAAGGGACAGAACACAGATCTTAGCAACAACAATACACAGGGCTTTTAGGAAAGAACAGGATATAATAGAAGATGCAATAAGTTTAACCAGACAGATAGATAAATCTAACCCACACATTCATACTTTAGAAGAGCAATTAGACCTTTACAAGCAACACACTTACCAAGGGGCTCTACTTAGGACAAAATTAAATACTATTACGCAAGAAATACCCAGTAGACAGTATTTACAGATAGAACAAAATGTACAAAGCAGTAGACAGATTCACGAAATAGTAGATATGAATGGGCAACAACAGACAGAGGAAAATAGTATTAAACATACTTTTTTTGAATACTACACAAAATTATACACTAAAGAACAAACTAATGTAAACACGCAGGATAAATTTCTACACTATACAAAGCGTTTGAGTGAAGATGAGAGCAAAAAATTAGATGAAATTTTAACTTTGGAAACTTTAAGGGAAGCTGTCAGTACTTTCCAAAAAATAAATCACCCGGGCCAGACGGGTTAACTGCCGAATTTTACGGTTTCTTTTTTCCAATGTTAGGCCCCCTTTTAATTAAAGTATTTGAGGAAGCCTTCCAGAAAGGAGAGCTTCCCAACAGCCTAAATTTATCCTTTATTACTTTAATATCTAAAGATAATGCTGACAAAAAGTCAATCAAAAATTACAGGCCCATTTCACTTTTAAATACTGACTATAAAATCCTGGCCAAGGCTCTCACCTTAAAACTTAAACCATTCATGCAGAACATGATACATGCAGATCAACAATGCAGTGTAAACGGTAGAAATATTTGTAGACACACACATTTTATAAGAGACTTAATTACATACACGCACGATAGACACTGTCAAAGTGCAATACTATCATTAGATCAAGAGAAAGCCTTTGACAGAGTATCGCATTCTTTCTTACATAAAACTTTACAAGCAAACAACATAGGGGAATATTTTAGAACATGGGTGGAAATTTTATACAAAAAAACCCCATAGTAAAATTTTGATTAATCATAGTTTAACTGACCCAGTTAAGCTGACAAGGTCAGTAAGACAGGGGTGCCCTTTGTCTCCCCTTTTATATGTATTAACACTAGAACCAGTTCTGGAAAGAATAAGGCAAGATGTGAACATCACGGGAACCTTTGTCCCCGGTAAAGGAGAAAGAAAATTGTTGGCGTATGCTGATGATACAATATTCCTTCCAGCAACTGTGGATTCTATAAAAAGCATATTAGAAATCTTTACAGAGTTTGGATACGCTAACGAATCCAAACTAAATGTTCAGAAATCTAGTATAATGGGATTAGGCAGATGGGCAAATAACACAGTCTTCACTTTTCAGTTAACGCAAGTTAACAGAATTAAAATTTATGGAATAAATTATTCCTGCAACCCTCACGACCCCAACATGGAGACATGGGCAAAATTATCATAGAAAATTCAAAATATGTTAAAAAAATATAAATATAAGACAACCACCATTTTTGGAAGAAGCATCATAGTGAACTGTTTCATTATGCCAAAAATAATATATACAGCAAATATCCAAATCATGCCAAAATCAAATGTAACCAAAATAAATGTGTTGATTAGAAATTTTATATTTAGGGGCACCTTTAAAAGTATTAAACACGTAACCCTAATACAACCTAAGCACAGGGGGGGGGGGGAATAGCTCTGCAAGACATCACCACTAAAATTAAAGCCCTATGGATTAAATATATAGGAGAGGTAATTAAGAACCCAAGTTTGTACCCCTTAGCACACTATTATATCGGACTTAGAATACTCAAACTATATAAACCAGACAATAAACAACCCCATCTTTTTGGTACCCCACCACCCTTCTACAGAATATGTTTACAAAATTTAAAAGGGAACGAACAATTAGTTAAGCAAGACACTAAACTTATATACAAACTCCTTGTAGGGGCACAAGAATCTTTTTTAGGCACACGGATAAAACGAGGGTACAACCTTTTCATAACAGACTACACACAAAGCTTCACAAACATTCATGCATTAGATGTTAAGCCACAAGCCAAACAAGTCACATACAGGTTACTGTACAGTTTAACGCCTATTGTGAGTGAGCGATCGGCAAAAAAAGCTGGCAAAGCGCCAACAAAGTGTAAACTGTGCAGTAACAACACAATAGAAACAGAGGACCACTTGTTTTACACATGTAAAACAGTGGCCCCTACATTAAATAAACTAAGAACACTGATAGCTTCTAAAACACCGCAATCACTTAACATGTACCAAGCGGTCATGTTAAATACTTTACCTACGTTACCGAGACCGACAGAGCTTAAATTATTGACTCTATTAGCAGAATATAGATACTTAGTATGGACGTGTAGGAACAGAGCTGTACATGACGGCATACATTACGATAGTAGAATATTTACTCAAATATACGAACAGATAACACAAGACACAACAAGACAACTCTCAAAATTTTGACCCTTGGGTCGTCATGCAAAGTAATGTAACTTTGTTTGTAAATATTTCACAATGTAAATATCCTCCACCCTTTTTATCCTCCACCCTTTTAAGTTTATACTATATAATGTTAAATAATTTGTTTGGTTATAATTTTGTAATAATACTTTGCGCATTGGTTACACATTTGTTGTACTGCTATTTTAGGGGGGGGGGGGGTGGGGGGGGGGGGCGGGGGGGGGGGGAGTGTTTTTTTCATATCTTATATTATGGAACAATTTTAGAAATAATTTTTGCTTTGTGGTAATATTATGTTTGTTTGGAATTTTTGGAAATTTTTGATATGATGAGTATTTTTGTTGGGTGTTTGATATTGATTTGTTTGTATTGCATATTGGGGGGGGGGGGGGGGGAGGATAACTGTATATATTTTATCTTTTTTCATGTTAAACTCTTGTAAATAACATTGATGGTGTTTGTAATCACGACCTGAATAAAGTTTTTTTTTTTTTTTTTTTTTTTTTTTTTTAAATTGTGTGGGGTTAGCTTAGCGTAGCTTAGCTAACATCTGTGACTGTTGTTTCAATTTGGTTCAGCCAAGAGAAATAGAAAATAAAATGTCAGCACCAAAAAAAAAAAAAAGTTGCTGCGTCTTCGGTCCCTCAACAATACAGGAAGACTGATTAAGCAGTCTGACTAACATATCAGTAGGGCGCGAAGTAATGAAGAACAAAGAGTTATCCATTAAACTGAAAGGATTTACCGAATTAAAAACAAGGATGTTAGGTTTGGTTTCGTTTCGTTTTAAGGACTATCGTCATTGCACACGGATAACTCCATTAGTGCTCCAATCTCCTCGCTTAGATCACACAAGGAGGATCTCAGCACAGTGCACGAACTCCGAAGCACCGGCGAGAATCCCAATGTGTGTATGTAGGAATCACACATTCTATAAATATGTTTGTGGTGGGTAGGTTTCCTAATTTTTAAATTTTGCCAGGGCAGCGGCCTTATGGCCTACTCTTTACGATGTCCAACTGCCGTGGGATTTTCAACGTGCGCAACGTGCACACGGGACCTCCTATTTTTCATCCTTATCCGAGAAGGCTAGTATAGTTTTTAAAACGTATAGATAAGGTGTACAATAATGTTCCTCTTAACCAACTTCATATTTGTAAATATATGGTACAATGTACGAATTATAACATTTTGTTATTATTTATATTATTAAGGAAAGTAAATAATCAATCAACATAATTTAGCTTCCCAAGGAGCATAGGCCTTCAACAAACACCTGCCAAGTCCTCCTTTCACGTGCCATCATCTCCATGTTTTTACATTTCTTGATCTTTTGTGTCGCCAATTCTCTTCGCCGTGTGTTCTTCGGTCTAACTCTACTTCTGTTATCGTGGAGATTACAGGACCTTGTTGTGCTACCTAAAGGTTTCTTAAACGTGTGTCTCATCCCTCTACTTCTGTTATCGTGGAGATTACAGGACCTTGTTGTGCTACCTAAAGGTTTCTTAAACGTGTGTGTTATCCCTCTACTTCTGTTATCGTGGAGATTACAGGACCTTGTTGTGCTACCTAAAGGTTTCTTAAACGTGTGTCTCATCCCTCTACTTCTGTTATCGTGGAGATTACAGGACCTTGTAGTGCTACCTAAAGGTTTCTTAAACGTGTGTCTCATTCCTCTACTTCTGTTATCGTGGAGATTACAGGACCTTGTAGTGCTACCTAAAGGTTTCTTAAACGTGTGTCTCATCCCTCTACTTCTGTTCTCGTGGAGATTACAGGACCTTGTTGTGCTACCTAAAGGTTTCTTAAACGAGTGTCTCATCCCTCTACTTCTGTTATCGTGGAGATTACAGGACCTTGTTGTGCTACCTAAAGGTTTCTTAAACGTGTGTCTCATCCCTCTACTTCTGTTATCGTGGAGATTACAGGACCTTGTTGTGCTACCTAAAGGTTTCTTAAACGTGTGTCTCATCCCTCTACTTCTGTTATCGTGGAGATTACAGGACCTTGTTGTGCTACCTAAAGGTTTCTTAAACGTGTGTCTTATCCCTCTACTTCTGTTATCGTGGAGATTACAGGACCTTGTTGTGCTACCTAAAGGTTTCTTAAACGTGTGTCTCATCCCTCTACTTCTGTTATCGTGGAGATTACAGGACCTTGTAGTGCTACCTAAAGGTTTCTTAAACGTGTGTCTCATCCCTCTACTTCTGTTATCGTGGAGATTACAGGACCTTGTAGTGCTACCTAAAGGTTTCTTACACGTGTGTCTCATCCCTCTACTTCTGTTATCGTGGAGATTACAGGACCTTGTTGTGCTACCTAAAGGTTTCTTAAACGTGTGTCTCATCCCTCTACTTCTGTTATCGTGGAGATTACAGGACCTTGTTGTGCTACCTAAAGGTTTCTTAAACGTGTGTCTCATCCCTCTACTTCTGTTATCGTGGAGATTACAGGACCTTGTAGTGCTACCTAAAGGTTTCTTAAACGTGTGTCTCATCCCTCTACTTCTGTTATCGTGGAGATTACAGGACCTTGTTGTGCTACCTAAAGGTTTCTTAAACGAGTGTCTCATCCCTCTACTTCTGTTATCGTGGAGATTACAGGACCTTGTTTTGCTAACTAAAGGTTTTCTTAAACGTGTGTTCTCATCCCTCTACTTCTTTTATCGTGGAGATTACAGGACCTTGTTGTGCTACCTAAAGGTTTCTTAAACGTGTGTCTCATCCCTCTACTTCTGTTATCGTGGAGATTACAGGACCTTGTTGTGCTACCTAAAGGTTTCTTAAACGTGTGTCTCATCCCTCTACTTCTGTTATCGTGGAGATTACAGGACCTTGTTGTGCTACCTAAAGGTTTCTTAAACGTGTGTCTCATCCCTCTACTTCTGTTATCGTGGAGATTACAGGACCTTGTTGTGCTACCTAAAGGTTTCTTAAACGTGTGTCTCATCCCTCTACTTCTGTTATCGTTGAGATTACAGGACCTTGTAGTGCTACCTAAAGGTTTCTTAAACGTGTGTCTCATCCCTCTACTTCTGTTATCGTGGAGATTACAGGACCTTGTTGTGCTACCTAAAGGTTTCTTAAACGAGTGTCTCATCCCTCTACTTCTGTTATCGTGGAGATTACAGGACCTTGTTGTGCTTCATAAAGGTTTCTTAAAAACGTGTGTCTCATCCCTCTACTTCTGTTATCGTGGAGATTACAGGACCTTGTTGTGCTACCTAAAGGTTTCTTAAACGTGTGTCTCATCCCTCTACTTCTGTTATCGTGGAGATTACAGGACCTTGTTGTGCTACCTAAAGGTTTCTTAAACGAGTGTCTCATCCCTCTACTTCTGTTATCGTGGAGATTACAGGACCTTGTAGTGCTACCTAAAGGTTTCTTAAACGTGTGTCTCATCCCTCTACTTCTGTTATCGTGGAGATTACAGGACCTTGTAGTGCTACCTAAAGGTTTCTTAAACGTGTGTCTTATCCCTCTACTTCTGTTATCGTGGAGATTACAGGACCTTGTTGTGCTACCTAAAAGTTTCTTAAACGAGTGTCTCATCCCTCTACTTCTGTTATCGTGGAGATTACAGGACCTTGTTGTGCTACCTAAAGGTTTCTTAAACGTGTGTCTCATCCCTCTACTTCTGTTATCGTGGAGATTACAGGACCTTGTTGTGCTACCTAAAGGTTTCTTAATACTTCTGTTATCGTGGAGATTACAGGACCTTGTTGTGCTACCTAAAGGTTTCTTAAACGAGTGTCTCATCCCTCTACTTCTGTTATCGTGGAGATTACAGGACCTTGTAGTGCTACCTCAAGGTTTCTTAAACGTGTGTCTCATCCCTCTACTTCTGTTATCGTGGAGATTACAGGACCTTGTAGTGCTACCTAAAGGTTTCTTAAACGTGTGTCTTATCCCTCTACTTCTGTTATCGTGGAGATTACAGGACCTTGTTGTGCTACCTAAAGGTTTCTTAAACGAGTGTCTCATCCCTCTACTTCTGTTATCGTGGAGATTACAGGACCTTGTTGTGCTACCTAAAGGTTTCTTAAACGTGTGTCTCATCCCTCTACTTCTGTTATCGTGGAGATTACAGGACCTTGTTGTGCTACCTAAAGGTTTCTTAAACGTGTGTCTCATCCCTCTACTTCTGTTATCGTGGAGATTACAGGACCTTGTTGTGCTACCTAAAGGTTTCTTAAACGAGTGTCTCATCCCTCTACTTCTGTTATCGTGGAGATTACAGGACCTTGTAGTGCTACCTAAAGGTTTCTTAAACGTGTGTCTCATCCCTCTACTTCTGTTATCGTGGAGATTACAGGACCTTGTAGTGCTACCTAAAGGTTTCTTAAACGTGTGTCTTATCCCTCTACTTCTGTTATCGTGGAGATTACAGGACCTTGTTGTGCTACCTAAAGGTTTCTTAAACGAGTGTCTCATCCCTCTACTTCTGTTATCGTGGAGATTACATGACCTTGTTGTGCTATCTAAAGGTTTCTTAAACGTGTGTCTTATCCCTCTACTTCTGTTATCGTGGAGATTACAGGACCTTGTTGTGCTATCTAAAGGTTTCTTAAACGTGTGTCTTTTCTATCTCCAGCGTCTTCTACTCATGTCATGTTCCGCAGTTCTTGTCGTCAGTTCCACATTAATGATCTCGTTGTAGCATTTCAATCCAAAGTACATAACACAGGCAAGAAATTATAGGTTCTTTTAAACATGGTTTTGTTAAGACCTCCCTGTCAGGGCCCCATCGAAACTGCTGGAATCGGGCCCCCGTACTTCACAAATCTGCCACATGTTAACAACATAATTTATGATGAATGTGTGTACTTGCTAAATTTATGATGAATGTGTGTACTTCCTAAATACTTTAGAACAGGGTTTCTTAACCAGGGGTGCATGAACTCCCTGAAGGTGCGAGCCTTACCTTCAGGGGGTGCGAGACATGCTACGAGTAGTTAATTTAGAAGACGAATCATCATTAACATTATATAATACACAGAACTTCAATGTATATGTACACAACAGAACATTGACAACGTGAATTCAATACCAAATCTTAGTCACAGTTTGTAAATAACATTTTCCCAAAACATACTTGTATCTCTTTTTCTCATTTTGGGCATATTTTGTGAGCTAGAAGATAAAGTGGTGCGAGGCTTCATAAGATGCTGTAAAGGGTGTGCGAGGCTTCTTAAGATGCTGTAAAGGGTGTGCGAGGCTTCTTAAGATGTTGTAAAGGGGTGCGAGGCTTCATAAGATGCTGTAAAGGGGTGCGAGGCTTCTTAAGATGTTGTAAAGGGGTGCGAGGCTTCTTAATATGCTTTAAAGGGGTGTGCAACCTCTTAAAGGTTATGAAACATTGCTTCAGAAAATCAGCCGTTTGGTATCGTCATGCACACATAAGCGCTTTCAGTTACCAGGTCTGCTGCCTCGTTCAATCATGTTGGTAAATCAGTTATGATCGTCCGATTGGCTGAGTTAGAGCGCTTTCATTTCGTGGCACAGTTAAGGGGTCCGGGGATCGAAACCTGGTTCGGTCACTCTCATCTACCCAGCTATAAATGAGTACCCGACTCTATCCATAAGTTAGGGAAGGCAAAGGCATCGAGGAAGGGAACTGATCGCACCACCGCATTTTAAAAAAAAGCTGGACGTAGTGTGGTGTAGTCTCTAACACCATTTCCATACGGCGGTTTCTACTATCTTCTTCTTCTTTAATACTTAGCCGCGGACTGTCAAAGCAGTCAGTGGCCATCACGCCTGGTGGCGTCTTGTAGGGCAGCAACAAACTGCTTCCACTTTGCTTGGTCAGCGGCCATCCTTCGTGTAGTTTCTGCAATGGGAGTACTGTTACTTTGTTTGTTATCTCAGCACTTCATTTGCACGTGACCCGTCATCCCTCGCTCGTGCTTATGAATGATGTGTGTGTATCAGTGAGGGAAAAAAAAAAGACCAAAGCTTACTGACTTAATCCTAGAATTTACCGAAAACTTCAACGTACTGATGTTACACTTATCACTGTGTTTCAGTCTCTCTGTGTGTCAGTGTCGTAAACGGAGGGGAGGTTTTAATTGTGGAACTTTAAACTTTTTAGATGTACACATAATATAAACACTCTTTAAACGGCATTTAAAAACATAATTTATCAAGCTTGAACACAATACAGTTCACATTTTCAGACATCATCATAACCGCCATCTTTCGTGACGCATCATTCAGTCCGATTTTCTAGCACAGCTAACTTTTTCGTTTACTGTCGCGTTTTTCAATCAGTTACTTTACTGTCGCGTTTTTCAATCAGTTACAAAATCTATTTTAGGCACGCACTGTATATTTAACTTAGTTCTCATGTTTCTAGTGTTTTTTTCATTTGTTCTAGGTCTCATATTTCTGGTGTTTTGTTCGTTTGTTCAAGTTCTCATATTTCTGGTGTTTTGTTCATTTGTCCAAGTTCTCATATTCCTGGTGTTTTGTTCATTTGTCCTAGTTCTCATATTTCTGTTGTTTTGTTCAATTGTCCTAGTTCTCATATTTCTGGTGTTTTGTTCATTTGTCCAAGTTCTCATATTTCTGGTGTTTTGTTCATCTGTCCAAGTTCTCATATTTCTGGTGTTTTGTTCATTTGTCCTAGTTCTCATGTTTCTTGTGTTTTGTTTATTTTTCTTAGTTCTCATATTTCTGGTGTTTTGTTCATTTGTTCTAGTTCTCATATTTCTGGTCATTTGTTCTAGTTCTCTTATTTCTGGCGTTTTGTTCATTTGTTCTAGTTCTCATATTTCTGGTCATTAGTTTTAGTTTTCTTATTTCTAGTGTTTTGTTCATTTGTCCTAGTTCTCATGTTTCTGGTCATTTGTTCTAGTTCTCTTATTTCTGGTGTTTTGATTATTTGTCCTAGTTCTCATATTTCTGGTGTTTTGTTCATTTCTCCAAGTTCTCATATTTCTGGTGTTTTGTTCATTTGTCCAAGTTCTCATATTGCTGGTGTTTTGTTCATTTGTCCTAGTTCTCATGTTTTTTGTGTTTTGTTTATTTGTCTTAGTTCTCATATTTCTGGTGTTTTGTTCATTTGTTCTAGTTCTCATATTTCTGGTCATTTGTTCTAGTTCTCATATTTCTGGTGTTTTGTTCATTTGTACTAGTTCTCATGTTTCTAGTGTTTTGTTTATGTGTCCTAGTTCTCATATTTCGGGTGTTTTGTTCATTTGTTCTAGTTCTCATATTTCTGGTCATTTGTTCTAGTTCTCTTATTGCTGGTGTTTTGTTCATTTGTCCTAGTTCTCATGTTTCTGGTATTTCTGGTCATTTGTTCTAGTTCTCATATTTCTGGTGTTTTGTTCATTTGTTCTAGTTCTCATATTTCTGGTGTTTTGTTCATTTGTTCTAGTTCTCATGTTTCTGGTATTTCTGGTCATTTGTTCTAGTTCTCATATTTCTGGTGTTTTGTTCATTTGTACTAGTTCTCATGTTTCTAGTGTTTTGTTTATGTGTGCTAGTTCTCATATTTCTGGTGTTTCTTCTTCTTCTGCTTCTTCTTGCGATCGCATCTTTGATGATTACACCGTCAGACGAGTTCTCACGATGAATTCGACTGTTGTTTGAAGTTCCTCTTTAACTCCATATAGCTTTGAGTTTAGTGTTGAGTCATTGGGCCAGTATATCTTTCTTAACTGGTCAGACAGAAGACAGTCCTGTAGAACATGCTCAGCAGTTTGTTCGTTTAATCCACATGTGCACAGTGGTGAAGCAGACAATCGTAGCTTGTGCATGTGTTTATTCAGTTTGTTATGCCCTGTCCTGAGTCGAAAAATAGTTATCTGTCCCTGCCGGTCGAGAGTGTGATAGTCGTCTTTGGGTTGGTTCTGTTCTCTTCTGATAGTCTGGATAGCTCTCTTTTTCTCAAAGTATGTGACTTCATTATCTTCTTGTTCACATTCTCCTCCCTTTTTTGCAAGTTTATCTGCCTTTTCATTTCCGGGTACACCACAATGAGATGGTACCCACTGAAGTATGGTTCTCTTTCTGGCAGCTACCTTGTTTAGTTCATTTCTCAGATGCGGGAGTTTACCACCCTTGAGAGCTTGCAGGACAGACAGTGCACCTGTGAGGATGACTACCTGGTGGCAGTCAGAGTTGGTGTTATAAATCATATTTGCAGCTTGCTCTAGAGCTTGAACCTCAGCTGTATAGTTGGAACAGAATTTACCTGTGGGAATGTGCCTAGTCTCATAGTGGTTGTCAGGATAGGAGATAAAGATACCGGCACCTCCATTCCTAACAGCATTAGTTGCTGATCCATCTGTATAGGCATGTATCCATGATTGATCGGGATAGCTTTCTTGGATCATACTCAATGTAGCAGTTCGTTTTTGCAGATCATTATACTCACATCCACTTGTGAGACCACTGACTGATGTATTAATTTGGAGGGCACTGCTGGCCTGCTCCCATGGTACAGGGTATAGGGTGGGCTTCAGTGGTGTTGTCTTCATGGATAGGTCTTCTTGATGCTGTCTTATAAGTCTTTTCCCCCGATGCACAAAGCTGCTACGCTTTAGACGTCCCAATGCCAGATCATCTAGTCTTGCCTTCATTGGGTGCATTGGCATACTGTTGTACTTTTCCATCTGGATCATGGTTTTTGTGTCTCTTCTATGGGACAATGTCTGTAATCCAGCAACCGTCTGCATCTCTGTTATTGGTGTAGTTTTCATGGCTCCTGTAATGAGCCTGAGAGCTTGATTTTGCACCTTGTCCAAAGACTGCAGATGTGAGTTAGCAGCTGATGACCATGCTGCTGAGCCAAACTCTAAGTGTGGTCTTATTACTCCATTATAAATCTTCTTTAGATTTTGTTCATTTGCTCCCCAGTTGGTACCTGCTAATTTTCTGAGTATGCCTAGTCGTCTTCGGGCCTTTCCTTCTGCATTTTCAATATGCTTATTCCATGTAAGCCTTTGGTCAAATGTCACCCCAAGATAGGTGGGGTAGCTTTCTTCCTTGATCACGGTTGTCCCTAGGTGTATGTTAGCTGATTTGTCCTTGGGGGCGAGGGAGAACAGTGTTGTGGAGGTTTTGTCTGTGTTTATTGTGATAAGCCATTTCTCTGCCCATGACACGAGCATGTCTGCTGCCCGCTGCATTCTATAATTTGCTGTGGTGACATTTTCATCAGCGCACCAGAGTACTAGGTCATCTGCATATAAGGCAGCTTTAACTCCTGCAGGGAGATCTTTCACCAGGTCATTGATGTAAACAAGGAAGAGTGTTGGGGAAATTACTCCTCCTTGAGGTACCCCCTGATGGAGCAACACTTTTCTGCTCTGCAGACCGTCAAGAGTGACTCTAGTTCTCCTGTTATGCAAGTATGACTGGATCCATTTCATCATGTTGCCTTGGTGTCGTTAAATATTCTAATCCACATATATAAATTATCAGGTAAATATAAAGCCTAACAAATAAATTCTAATAAAGAAAAGAGCAATGGTAAAATAACGGTGCTGTCACAAAGAATGTACTCGAAATCCCCCTTTGTTTTATGCTTCGTCTGCAAATTGTAACGCTTTCACGTTGATAGTAAAAGCCTACTATATTATTACCCGCTTTCTTCAATGAAACGTGTGCTGTATTTCTTGGAAAAACATTTGAGATACGCAAGCTGAACAATGACCTAATTTTAATATTTCATTCATTCCATTTTATACACAGCGTAACTAAAAGACAGATAAAGCAGGATAGAGAGAAGGGAGAGGCAGAAAGCCGAACGCATGCAAAATTAAACACGCGTCTCGCTATTAATGCCGCCCCAACAAGCGTAACGCGATACACAATTACTACTATCACGCGTGTAAGGCCACATGCACTAACTTTTTCGGACGGACAGTGATAAAAACACTAACCTTCCCAGAGTTAGGTTTTTAAAATCACGAAAAACGCTTATTAGAAAAGATAACAATAGATGGGTTTACGTTTGAAAACATTACAGTACCCAGACAGCACATCTTCGAAACAGGAGGTAGAAGAAATTGCATATTTTGAACGCAGCCACGTAGCTCTTTTAAATTTGTATATTTGGGTTCCTTAGGGCTTGCTGACAAAGAATATGTAAAACGTTACGCAAATAGTCTAGGAATTAACAAGTTATAACCAAAATAAATAGTGGGGATGCCTGACAGCATGAAATCATTTCTGCTCATAAAATTTTTTTATAACGTGTTTGAAAAAACCTTGCGTACGGAAATAGCCTACCATGTAAACTCCAAATTGATTGGAGCGCAACAAATATAAGACTAAACACGATTGGTCGGACTATAAATACTATCTTTGGTTGTTAGGGGAGACGTAGGAAGGTAAAATTTTTTCAAACACTTGTCGAAACGTGGCTCCATTGGCCAGACTCGCTGATATAATCACTTAGGAGCGTTAGTTCGAGACCACTAGTTCAAATAAGCTTGATAAAGCAACAGTGCGTTGAAGCCAGCTCATATTTTTGCTAAATAAAAGCCTGGAACATAAGCAGATGGGAATTTGTGCCAGAATTCATTGCTAGTCAACGTATCTGTGTTTATTCTATGAATTGTGGTAAGCTTGAAACATTCAGTATCTTTTAATGAAAATTGAATGTGAATTGTTAATTTATGCCTGTATATATGTGTAGTTCAGTAGCAAACATGATGTAAAGCCTATAATGCTCCAGCCTGAACAGAAGGTGTCGGAGGAAAGTAAAACGGCATGGAATGGCCAAACAGTACACTGACACCTAGATGATTGACTAGAAAGAAATAATGCTGGAAGTGCAGAGGCGTAGTAACCATTAAGGAGGTTAATACTGGTATAAAGTATTTCAGATGAAGCTGACAGTTGGCCTAACGCTCTGAACTCAATGTTTGTGGTGTATTGTGCTCAGTGTAGAACTAGAGTATCAATTAGTTATGAAGTAGAAGGTACATCCTTCTTGTTTTCAGGGATCGTGGTCTTGATGGTATTGAGCAGCACCTGGTCAGAGCTTTGCTGAATCCAGAGTCGGACAGCATACTCCTTGGTCCATTTAGCTATCAGTGAGGTGTCTCCAGAGCCCAGGGGAGAAATCGAGCAGAGGAGTCTTTTCCTGCCGCCATCACGCAAGATAAGCTGATGTGGCCAGCTGAGCTCAAAATTATGTACCCCCATCTTAAAATAACATTGTAACATAACCTTAAGAGGGGAAGTAAATTGTTTTAATATCAGGAACTGAGAACATCTCCAATACTAGTTCCAATAAAGACAAACTATTGAAGTCATGATGACAAATACCAACAGAGCTTGAACAAAACAAAACCAGTATTACCTCATATTACTACTACACAACTGACACACATAGGATACTTTTAATAATATATGTCACTACAATATTCATATTGAGAAATTCTGTGCATATAACTTGTAATTAAAATTGATTGTGATTCCTGGTTCCCTTTGTATTTGAATCAGGACACATATTCATTCATGACAGCAATGAATACATATTGTTATTTGAAAAGTTATCAGTGACTCCTTTAAGATATCCTTGTAGAGTGTTTTATGTATGTGAGTGTCACAGTGTTGTCAAGTGTGGTGGAATAAATTAAATTGTTTATCTGTCTGTTGTTGTTATGACTTACACTTCATCATACACATACCCTAGACATACAACGTAGTCATCACACTATTCCAGAATAATTCTGACTGAGATATATATATATATATGTGGCAGCAAGTAAGGTTATCTATAATACACTACTCTTATTAGATATAGATACCTTCACAGCTGATCTCAGTCAGTACACTAAGTCCCCTATAAATATTTATAACCTCCCACTTCACCACATATATTGGGGTCTCGCTCTTGGGATTTTGAATCTTTCCCTATTAAAAATATTGGGGGTAATTCACTTCAGGGAATATAAGAATTAAAAGGTATCCTTGGGTGGAATTAAATAAGGTTGAGCTCACGGTGCCTGTGTTGTCCATTAGATATATATTTAGAGATTGAATTGTTGGTTAGACATTGTATAAATTTACCTGATAGACAATGGCGGACCTGGCCAAGTTTCGATCTGCTGCTGTTCAGACTGCAAAAGAGTTAGGATTAGATGGGCAAGTTATGGTTGCCTATGTCACTACGGAATGTGACAAATTTATTGAACGCGAAGAAAGAAGATTAGAAAAAGAGGCCGAAAGAAAGTTAGAGGCTGAGACTAAGAGGTTGCAGATTGAGGCTGACAAAGAGGCTAAAGCATTGGAAGCCGAGGAAAGAAGACAGGCTGCAGAAAGGGAAGAGAAGAAATTAGCTGCAGAAAGGGAAGAGAAGAAATTAGCTGCAGAAAGGGAAGAGAAGAAATTAGCTGCAGAAAGGGAAGACAAGAGATTAGCTGCAGAAAGGGAAGCAGAAGATAAGAGATTACAAACGGAACATGAGTTACGGCTAAGGGAGTTTGAGTTTCAGGGCCATGCTCCTGAAAATGGTGCCAGTCCCTTTGCCTCTGATGCCACTGCTAGCCAAGGAGCCTCAACCTCAGCTATGAATTTTCATTTAGATCATTTTGTTGAGAAAGACGATGATATAGAGAGCTACCTAAATAGGTATGAACTATTAGCTACCACGTAAGGGTTAGAGAGAGAAAGGTGGAGCTTAAAGTTATCTCAAGGACTTCGTGGGGCAGCTTATGAAGTTTTTGCAAAAATGAGCAGAGGTGATCAGGAAAATTATGACATGCTAAAGCAGGCTCTTTTGTTAAGATATGAAAAGAATGCAGAATTCTATAGGAAAAAATTTAGGAATGCTAAACTACTGTCAGGTGAAACCTATCACCAGTTCTCTGCACGAATAGAGACATACTTGGAGAAATGGACTTCTCTGGGGAAAACCCAAGATCTTAAGGAAATGGTCCTTATAGAGCAATTAAGAGAGTCCATGGCTCCAGACCTGAGAAAGTTTCTCATGGAACAAGGTGCAGAGAGGCTGGGTGAGTTGCTAAATGTTGCTGAAAGGTATCAAGCAGCTCAAGCAGAGGTAACAGGTAATAAAAAGAAACAAGTGGATAACTTTAGGGCACCACAGAACTTTAATCAATTTGATCCTAGAGATCAAAACAAAAGTAAGCACCAGTTTGATAGGCCACGGTATGAAAATAAAAATAAATTCCCACAATTCGATGAAAGGAGATATGATGAAAGAAAATCTTTCAACCAAGGAAAAAGGTGGTGTAAGAATTGTCAGATGGACAATCATGACACTGACCGTTGCAGAAGGAAACCTGTGTATATGGCAACCCTTCAGGTCAGGTCGACCTCAAGACAGGAGGAGGATATTATGTTGGATACCACTCCAGAAGAGATGAGGAAGGCACAGGCTGGGGATAAAACACTCAAGCCTTGTTTCAGAAAATTGTCAACTTGTCATACAACTCCAGGCAAGGGAGATTTTTACATGAAAAACAAGTTGATGTATAGGAAGACTGGAGCTAGATCCAAAGGTCAGGAACAGCTGGTACTTCCTAAAAGATATAGGGCAGACTTAATAAGGAGCCTACATGTGAAACCAGATGGGGACCATGAGAAGATAGGTACCATCATTCAAAAGGTGGCTCACAATTAATATTGGCCCAAAGCAAGATGGGACATTGAGAATTTTGTAGAAAGGTGTAGCATAGCACATGAGGGAACACCCACAAGTGGGAACATGGATCAGGACCTGGACACGCCACGGGGAAAAATTAGGCCTGACAATAAAAAGAAAAATAGATTTGATAAAGTGGACCAAATGGAATGGGAAGCCCCTTTTCACGGACAAGCTTCACTTAACTGTTTTACAATGGCCACTATGCGGAGAGTGCAAAAAGATGTCTTACCCCAGGATAAGCCGAAAATCCCTCAATCGAACTTAAACAAACTGGAGGAAGAGGATGTAGAGAGGAAATCTCTCATCAAGAATTTTAAGTGGGGAGAAAGCCCCAAAAGAAAAATTGGTAGCGGTCGTTTTGTGAATGATAATTCTGGGAGGAAAAATCATCACTACAGAGCTTCGAGTGGAAGAGACCATACCGGTGCATGGACAAATAGGTCCACAAAATAAAAGGTCCACTCGAAGCTTTGTTAAGAACGTGGACTGATGAAAAGGCAGAGGAAAACATTACATCTTCATACCAATATGTGAATGAGCTGACCACTCGTTTAAAAACTGGCTGGAAACTTGCCAATGAAAATTTGAAACAAGCCAGGAAGAAACATGCTGCCTATTATAACAGGAAGGCGAAAGACAGAAATTTGGCTGTGGGAGAGAAGGTACTGCTTCTTTTGCCCGGGAGTCAGAATAAGTTACAAATTGGATGGCAGGGTCCATATACAGTTCTAGAGAAGGTGTCTAGAATAAATTATAAGATAGATAAGAAGGGGAAAGAAAAAAATCTATCATGTGAATCTCCTGAAAAAATATTTGGAGAGAGAACATCAGGAAGAGACACACTTGTTGACCTTGTCCATCGCCATGGAGATGAAAAAGGAACCACTTTCATCATTTGAATATCCATTACACCCCTGTGAGACAGCAGCACAGGTGAAAATCAGTACACATTTAACGAAAACTCAGAAAGAGAGAGTGCAACAGGTTCTAAATAATCATGCAGAGGTGTTAACAGACGGACCAGGGCATACAAACCTATTGGAATATGATATGAAACTGATAGACCCCACACCTGTCTGTATGAAACCATATTCGATTCCGTTTGCTAAGGAGAAAGCTTTGAAGGAAGAGATAGACTATCTATTGAAGGAGGGAATTATTTCACACAGTGAATCCTCATATAGTTCCGGTGTTGTACTCTTAAGGAAGCCCTCTGGAGAACATAGACTCTGTATAGATTACAGGAGACTGAATGCTATTACAGAAGGACAGGTGGATCCATTGCCGGATACAAATCAGCTGTTTGCCAGACTAAATAAAGCTAAATATTTCTCAAAAGTGGATCTGAATAAAGGATACTATCAGATTCCAGTAAAGCCTGAGGTTAGACCATACCTAGCCTTTAGTACCTCAGAAGGACACTATGAGTTTAATAGATTGCCATTTGGATTGAAGAATGCGCCTAGTGTCTTCTCTAGAATGATGAGAAAATTGTTGGATGTAAACATTTCGGAGGAACGTAATGAATCCCTGAGTTGCCTCTTTGATTGAGGATATTCCGAATGTTTCATACAGGATAATAAGAAGATTATGGGATCCACTACGAAAACTCTGCTATCACCAGGTATATGTTATCTCCTCATAACGTACATTTTGAGGGAAATATAATGTTCTCTGGACATGTCATTGCGCAGACTCAGAGAAGAGAAATGGTGAATACGGGTTGCGAAGCAGCATTAAGACAAGCTCTCACACTTGCGGCTGTTCAGTAACATAACCGAAATATATTATTGGTTGTAGAAGTCTGAGGCAGATTTCATGAGTAGTGCCTACTCTGAATGGACCCAACTACATAAAACCATGATAGCACCACAGCAGAGTAAAGTCAAGTTGACTTACATTTATCTATGTGTATATAGAATAAAGGACTGACATATAATGTCTGTTTTAAGAGGGGAGGTGTCGTGAAATATTCTAATCCACATATATAAATTATCAGGTAAATATAAAGCCTAACAAATAAATTCTAATAAAGAAAAGAGCAATGGTAAAATAACGGTGCTGTCACAAAGAATGTACTCGAAATCCCCCTTTGTTTTATGCTTCGTCTGCAAATTGTAACGCTTTCACGTTGATAGTAAAAGCCTACTATATTATTACCCGCTTTCTTCAATGAAACGTGTGCTGTATTTCTTGGAAAAACATTTGAGATACGCAAGCTGAACAATGACCTAATTTTAATATTTCATTCATTCCATTTTATACACAGCGTAACTAAAAGACAGATAAAGCAGGATAGAGAGAAGGGAGAGGCAGAAAGCCGAACGCATGCAAAATTAAACACGCGTCTCGCTATTAATGCCGCCCCAACAAGCGTAACGCGATACACAATTACTACTATCACGCGTGTAAGGCCACATGCACTAACTTTTTCGGACGGACAGTGATAAAAACACTAACCTTCCCAGAGTTAGGTTTTTAAAATCACGAAAAACGCTTATTAGAAAAGATAACAATAGATGGGTTTACGTTTGAAAACATTACAGTACCCAGACAGCACATCTTCGAAACAGGAGGTAGAAGAAATTGCATATTTTGAACGCAGCCACGTAGCTCTTTTAAATTTGTATATTTGGGTTCCTTAGGGCTTGCTGACAAAGAATATGTAAAACGTTACGCAAATAGTCTAGGAATTAACAAGTTATAACCAAAATAAAATAGTGGGGATGCCTGACAGCATGAAATCATTTCTGCTCATAAAATTTTTTTATAACGTGTTTGAAAAAACCTTGCGTACGGAAATAGCCTACCATGTAAACTCCAAATTGATTGGAGCGCAACAAATATAAGACTAAACACGATTGGTCGGACTATAAATACTATCTTTGGTTGTTAGGGGAGACGTAGGAAGGTAAAATTTTTTCAAACACTTGTCGAAACGTGGCTCCATTGGCCAGACTCGCTGATATAATCACTTAGGAGCGTTAGTTCGAGACCACTAGTTCAAATAAGCTTGATAAAGCAACAGTGCGTTGAAGCCAGCTCATATTTTTGCTAAATAAAAGCCTGGAACATAAGCAGATGGGAATTTGTGCCAGAATTCATTGCTAGTCAACGTATCTGTGTTTATTCTATGAATTGTGGTAAGCTTGAAACATTCAGTATCTTTTAATGAAAATTGAATGTGAATTGTTAATTTATGCCTGTATATATGTGTAGTTCAGTAGCAAACATGATGTAAAGCCTATAATGCTCCAGCCTGAACAGAAGGTGTCGGAGGAAAGTAAAACGGCATGGAATGGCCAAACAGTACACTGACACCTAGATGATTGACTAGAAAGAAATAATGCTGGAAGTGCAGAGGCGTAGTAACCATTAAGGAGGTTAATACTGGTATAAAGTATTTCAGATGAAGCTGACAGTTGGCCTAACGCTCTGAACTCAATGTTTGTGGTGTATTGTGCTCAGTGTAGAACTAGAGTATCAATTAGTTATGAAGTAGAAGGTACATCCTTCTTGTTTTCAGGGATCGTGGTCTTGATGGTATTGAGCAGCACCTGGTCAGAGCTTTGCTGAATCCAGAGTCGGACAGCATACTCCTTGGTCCATTTAGCTATCAGTGAGGTGTCTCCAGAGCCCAGGGGAGAAATCGAGCAGAGGAGTCTTTTCCTGCCGCCATCACGCAAGATAAGCTGATGTGGCCAGCTGAGCTCAAAATTATGTACCCCCATCTTAAAATAACATTGTAACATAACCTTAAGAGGGGAAGTAAATTGTTTTAATATCAGGAACTGAGAACATCTCCAATACTAGTTCCAATAAAGACAAACTATTGAAGTCATGATGACAAATACCAACAGAGCTTGAACAAAACAAAACCAGTATTACCTCATATTACTACTACACAACTGACACACATAGGATACTTTTAATAATATATGTCACTACAATATTCATATTGAGAAATTCTGTACATATAACTTGTAATTAAAATTGATTGTGATTCCTGGTTCCCTTTGTATTTGAATCAGGACACATATTCATTCATGACAGCAATGAATACATATTGTTATTTGAAAAGTTATCAGTGACTCCTTTAAGATATCCTTGTAGAGTGTTTTATGTATGTGAGTGTCACAGTGTTGTCAAGTGTGGTGGAATAAATTAAATTGTTTATCTGTCTGTTGTTGTTATGACTTACACTTCATCATACACATACCCTAGACATACAACGTAGTCATCACACTATTCCAGAATAATTCTGACTGAGATATATATATATGTGGCAGCAAGTAAGGTTATCTATAATACACTACTCTTATTAGATATAGATACCTTCACAGCTGATCTCAGTCAGTACACTAAGTCCCCTATAAATATTTATAACCTCCCACTTCACCACACTTGGATTCCACTTCTCCTAAGTTTTGCAATGAGGCCATCTTTCCACACCTTGTCAAAGGCCTGCTTGAAGTCGACCCAGATCGTTAGGACCTTTTTCTTCTCCTGGAAGGCATCTTCTATTGCTTGAGACAAGTAAGTAACTTGGTCTACTATACTGTAGCATTCTTACTTGGGGTACCGTTCCTTTCAACCAGCTGTGGTTGAATATCTCAAGCAGTTTTGTCTTTGCTGCTGAGCTCAGATTTACTAGCATTTCGTTGCTGATTTTGTCTGGGCCGGGTGACTTTTGAAACTTAAGCTTGGAAATAGCCTTCTGTAGTTCTCCTAGTGTGATGGGTTCCCTCATTGGGGCAGGAGTATCTGTCTGTCCCATGGTTGCCAGTATTTCTTTTCTTATCTCTCTCTGATGATCTATGTTAATGGGTAAGTTGCTTTCTGAACTGTATCTTCTAGCAAACAAGTCTGCAGCTTGTTTTCCTCTGAAAAGTTTGCCACCTTCATCCAATGTGATAGTCTGCCTAAGTGAGGAACGCTCTTCATTTAGAGACTTGACTAATCTCCAAAGTTTCCTGCCGTCTTTCTCAAGGTTCAGCGATGCCGTTTTAGTTCTCCAGCTTTTCCGTTTTTCTTCTAGCTTTGTTCTCTGAAACTCTGCTACAGCCTTTTTCCATTTGTTGTGAGTTTCAAGTGAAGGCTGAGACTCTGCGTCCTTTCTAGCCCTGTCCATAGCTTCCTGACGTTCTTGGAGTGTGCTGGACCAGTATGGTATGTAGTTACGCCGGCATCCTTTGGGAATGGTTTCTTTTGCAGCTTGTAGTATGCATCTGTTGAAGTCTTTTACCACTTCATTAATGTCTCTGTTCTGTACCTTGAGGGTAGACAGCAGCGTGTTCACCTGATGCCTGAATAAACCCCAGTTGGCTGTTTTGTAGTTCCATCTTGTAATGGCTGGGCCTGTACTGAGAGTTGCACTCTGGACAGTAAGAAAGATTGGGCGATGGTCGCTTCCCCCTAGTTGGTCTCCTACTTCTCTACTAATAGATCCAGCTATATCTGGTGTGGAGAAGGCACGATCTGGTGTTGAAGTTGTGTGCCATCCTCTGGAGTAGAAGGTAGGAGTATCTGTGGCATTATTGACTAGGATTAGGGAGTGATCATCTTGCCAAGTTTCAACCTCTTCACCTCTGTGATCCAGATGGTTATAGCCCCAGCTCTGGGAGTGGCTATTAAAGTCTCCAACTGCTATAAAGTTGGTGGCTGGTACCTGTATAGAGCTGAGACTCAGGGGTTTGTTGTTCGGACAGTAATAGTTCAGGAGTTCTATTTCCATCTTGTCTACCTTTATCTGCAACAGCTGATATTCTGCTCCATCCATGAAGGTTTTCCTTTCGTGTGCAGGAATGTTATTCCTTACAAGGGTAAGTACTCCTCCTTTTCGTCTATCTTTTCTGTCGGATCTGAAGCATTGATATCCCCTTATTTTAAAGGTTTGATCTGCTTTCAAGTGAGTCTCTTGGATACAGCAAACACTGACTTGCTTCTCATACAAGATGTTTTCCAGCTCTGTCTTTTTGCTGTATCCAGCCTGCTTGCTGTTCACTCCCTCTGCATTCCAGTGCATCATGACAAGTGGCACTCTGGGTTTCTCTTTTTCTGTTTTGTTTTGGTCAGTAGTTCTCCTCCGCCGTCTGCTGACTCCACAAGACGGTCTAGAGGGTCCTCCAGTAGCTGAGGGTGGGCTCTGTCGAGGCTCAGAGCCCGGCACTGCACCTGCCTGGTGGAGCTCCACAGGGCGAGCACCAGTACGAGATTTATTTGACGGTGTACTCTCCATAGAAAAAAAAAGCGAGTTGCGTGATACTGTGGTTTCCGGTGCGCCTTCTGGCCCAGTATCTATGACTTTAGCACCTGTTCAACGGGAGAGTGGGCTCATCCCTAATCTGTTTATGTTCCCAGTAGTAGACTATTCGCAAGCAGCCTGGGGGTGTCACTGCTCTGCGCGGACCTTGTTTACCGAGGCGGCGTCCGAGCTCGTATGGTGAAAATATGGTTGCGTTATCTTCAAAATAGCCCTGTCTTTCCCATGGCTTTTCTGCCATCCTGCAACTTGGAGTTAGGGAGTTCTGAGCTCCAGTCTCTTTCCCAGGCATTTTATCCTGGCCTGGCACGCATACAGAGGACCCCACTTCTGGTTCTAAGTTAGCAGTTGGGGATAGGTGGGGTAGCACACTGTGCATTCCCCGTCATCCAGGGGGCTCTCCAACTATGCAGAGCTTGCACAATGCTGTGCTCTGGTTCTGGGCTCTCCCAAGGAATCCTCACATCCTGCACAGAGCCACTTCCAGATACCCACCACCTGCCAACCCTCCATTGTAGAAATCTCCTGCATGCGGCCATCCAGTCAAGAGCCAGTATTAAGTCTGGTGCCCAAGTGATCCCCCCAAGCTCAGTGTGCAATGCTGGGTTCTCATCATGCTGCAACACAGGGGGGATTGTGATGCTCAGCCATCTCTCTCAACTCTGCACCGATAGGTGACATCGGGGACTTAACTGTGCCTCAGTACTGGGAGGCCCCGTTTCCGGGTACACCACACACAGCCAATTGAGGCAACTGTCGCCGTGGGCGTGTCTTCAGTGGGGAAGTTGTGGAGTCTTCCTGTCCATGTTCTTGCACATCCTAACACTGCCCGCAAGACATCGGAGGTTTGGAGAGTGGCCTTCTCTGCTTTTTTGAGCCGGGGTGGGCTCCCCGGGCAAGTCTCGATGGGGATCGGGACGTGTCCACGCGCCAGTGGGCCCAGCATCGGCCGCATCTGATGGAGGACTTGCTCTGCCAGGTTTGATGTGGATTTCCTACCGCCCCGGGTAGAAGCCAGAAGTGTACTGTGCCAGCTCTGGTGGAGATTTTTTTTTTTTTTTTTTTTTTTTTTTTCTTAACCAGCAGCACTTGGGCTTTCAGCCCTTCGGCCCAATGACATCTCATTGCGAGGCTGGGGAACCTGAGGACTTTCCTTCCAACCCGGTCAGGAGCTTCGCTCCTTCCCATCCACAGAGGGTTTATCACAGGAGCCGTTCAGGCTATTCAGTCAAATTTCCGGCCGTAAACATTTCTTCAAACGCCGACGCCCGGGTTTGAACCATGAACACCTGGTCGCCAGTACAACGCCGAAGCCATTACACCAGCGCGGCTCCCCTCTGGTGGAGATAAAGGGGGTGTTTCTGCGTCTCCTTGTGATACGTAGCCAAGGTAGGGCTCACAGTGCTCTTTCCCCGCCACCAAATTGCCTGCTGGTTACGCCAAGTTCTCCGAGGCTCTAGGCATGTGACCAAGAGTTGAAGGCAATAGGATCGTCAAGTCCTGAGTCTCTGTGCCTGTACGATGGGTTCCGATCTTCAGGGAGCAGTCCACACTCGTTCCCACTCCCAAGACTTGTTCAGTATCCATCTGGCTCCTTCCCACCCACAGAGGGCGTGTACAGTGTAGTGCACCGGTTTTATTATCGAGGTTTGCTCCTCTAGATCCGTTGTGTTTAGCCTGAGGATTCGCACCCTCAGTTACCAGGACTACCTCGAGGAGGGTGTGGCTCTTCACCACGCACAACGATCTTGGGGTATGAGAGGTTTTGCTAGGCCAAGAGACTAACACCGCAATGGTCGCTCCTTTCATGAACAAGAATTCACTAGGCCTAGGGTGAAGCAAGGGGGGAAACCCACTACCCACAACACCAGCACATCATACCCCCTGTCTGTAAAAGACTTTGCCCCTTGCTGGTGTTTTGTTCATTTGTACTAGTTCTCGTTTTTCTAGTGTTTTGTTTATGTGTCCTAGTTCTCATATTTCTGGTGTTTTGTTCATTTGTTCTAGTTCTCATGTTTCTGGTATTTCTGGTCATTTGTTCTAGTTCTCATATTTCTGGTGTTTTGTTCATTTGTACTAGTTCTCATGTTTCTAGTGCTTTGTTTATGTGTCCTAGTTTTCATATTTCTGGTGTTTTGTTCATTTGTTCTAGTTCTCATATTTCTGGTCATTTATTCTAGTTCTCTTATTTCTGGTGTTTTGTTCACTTGTCCTAGTTCTCATGTTTCTGGTATTTCTGGTCATTTGTTCTAGTTCTCATATTTCTGGTGTTTTGTTCATTTGTCCTAGTTCTCATATTTCTGGTGTTTTGTTCATTTGTTCTAGTACTCATATTTCTGGTCATTTATTGTAGTTCTCATATTTCTGGTGTTTTTTTCATTTGTTCTAGTTCTCATGTTTCTGGTATTTCTGGTCATTTGTTCTAGTTCTCGTAGTTCTGGTGTTTTGTTCTTTTGTACTAGTTCACATGTTTCTAGTGTTTAGTTTATGTGTCCTAGTTCTCATATTTCTGGTGTTTTGTTAATTTGTTCTAGTTCTCATATTTCTGGTCATTTGTTCTAGTTCTCTTATTTCTTGTGTTTTGTTCATTTGTTCTAGTTCTCATGTTTCTGGTATTTCTGGTCATTTGTTCTAGTTCTCATGTTTCTGGTGTTTTGTTCATTTTTTCTAGTTCTCATATTTCTGGTCATTTGTTCTAGTTCTCTTATTTCTGGTGTTTTGTTCATTTGTCCTAGTTATCATGTTTCTGGTATTTCTGGTCATTTGTTCTAGTTCTCATATTTATGGTGTTTTGTTCATTTGTTCAAGTTCTCATGTTTCTGGTATTTCTGGTCATTTGTTCTAGTTCTCATAGTTCTGGTGTTTTGTTCATTTGTTATAGTTCTCATGTTTCTGGTATTTCTGGTCATTTGTTCTAGTTCTCATGTTTCTGGTGTTTTGTTCATTTTTTCTAGTTCTCATATTTCTGGTCATTTGTTCTAGTTATCATATTTCTGGTGTTTTGTTCATTTGTTCTCGTTCTCATATTTCTGGTCATTTGTTCTAGTTCTCATATTTCTGGTGTTTTGTTCATTTGTTCTAGTTCTCATATTTCTGGTCATTTGTTCTAGTTCTCATATTTCTGGTGTTTTGTTTATTTGTTCTAGTTCTCATGTTTCTGGTATTTCTGGTCATTTGTTCTAGTTCTCATATTTCTGGTGTTTTGTTCTTTTGTACTAGTTCACATGTTTCTAGTGTTTAGTTTATGTGTCCTAGTTCTCATATTTCTGGTGTTTTGTTAATTTGTTCTAGTTCTCATATTTCTGGTCATTTTTTCTAGTTCTCTTATTTCTTATGTTTTGTTCATTTGTTCTAGTTCTCATGTTTCTGGTATTTCTGGTCATTTGTTCTAGTTCTCATGTTTCTGGTGTTTTTGTTCATTTGTTCTAGTTCTCATATTTCTGGTCATTTGTTCTAGTTCTCATATTTCTGGTGTTTTGTTCATTTGTTCTAGTTCTCATGTTTCTGGTGTTTTGTTCATTTGTTCTAGTTCTCATATTTCTGGTGTTTTGTTCATTTCTCCCTGACTAAGGCCTTGTGGTCCATTGATTTTTTTTTTCTTTGTCCTCATAATATCAAGAAATCAAGCTCCCCAAGACCTACAGGCCTTCAAATGTCCTCACACGCCATGTTATCCTGTTGCGTGCTATCAGCTCAAAATCTTTCCATATCAGTTTTATCATTGTATCTTTTGTTCTCTTCTCTCTCTTTTTTTACCTCTCCCTGTCTAACCATGGGGATTCCAGAACAAGGACTGCCTTGTAATGCTATCAACATGTTTCCTCAATATGTGTCCTGTCCATCGCCAGCGTCTTCTTCTCATCTCTTGTTCCACTGGCACTTGTCTGGTTCTTGTCATCAGTTCTACATTGGTGATCTTGTCATCAGTTCTACATTGGTGATCTTGTCATCAGTTCTACATTGGTGATCTTGTCATACCATTTCAATGCTTCTTGTCTACGCATTCATTTATGAATGTCTGTAGCTTTTTGGTTGTAGTTGTTCTTTATGTTCAGAGCCATACAATAGGATTGGTATATATTACTTTATTGTATTTTATTTTTCCGTGGAAAGATAAAGTGACAAATGTCGAGGTGTTGTCACGTGCTGGCCTTCAAAGTATGTATACGCTGCTTAGACAGCGCAGACTTCGCTGGCTTGGCCATGTTCGCCGCATGGAAGATGGTCGCATCCCAAAAGATATCTTCTACGGGCAATTAGCAGATGGCAAGAGAACAGTTGGGCGACCACAGCTGAGGTTCAAAGATGTGTGCAAGAGAGATATGAGGGCACTGGACATGGATCCAGCAACATGGGAGGATGAAGCTGCCGATCGCACTAAGTGGCGATGCTATCTACGGCACCACCTCAGATTGGGCGAAGAGAGGCTCACACAAGAAGCAGAGGTGAGGAGAAAACGTCGAAAGGAGCACCAGGAAAATAAGCAGCTGAGGGCTGCCACCTCAGGGGCGCATTCCCATAGTCAGTTATGACTGAAGGGGCTATTACTATTACTATTACTATTACTATTTTATTTTTCACCAGTTTGTAAAAGGGAGCTCTGTTCCACTTCCACTGTTTAGTCCCTTTTTGATGAGCACGAATTCCCGTGTGGCGTGGTAGGTAGACTTTTTACTTCAGAGTGCCTTTACTTATGGTCCATGGATTCTAGGGGTCCAGTGCACATGACGTAAAATTTAAATTGTAAAATTTTAAATTATTCTCTTACGTACGTTTATGTTTTCAAGAAAAAAGAAGGGGTCTGTTGGACAATCAAATGGTCTCATAGCATTCATTAGTCAATCAAAGCGGCCCATAGTCTTCATTGGACAATCAAAGGAGCCCATAGTCTTCATTGGACAATCAAAGGTGTACATAGCCTTCATTGGACAATCGAAGGGGTCCATAGCACACAAAAAAGTATAAGGAACCTTGTACTTCATACACCTGGAGCTTATTAAGGCTTAATCCTGGGAAATATTGGGACGCTGTCTGGTTTAGTGTCCATGGGATTTTGAGAAAAGGACAAATATTATGTTGTTCCTTCAAAAATGTCTTATGAGGTGACTAATACTAGTTTGTATATGCGGCTGGCAACTTCAACATGTCAAAGAACTTGCTTCAGAAAAAAAGCCGGCACAAACATGTTTTGATGCATGCTTCTTGCTTCGGGGTCAGATACGGTTGTAGCTCTATGCTTCAAATGAAACAAAGATGAATATGGCGATGATATCATGAAGTTCATTATCCCTGTGTTCATTTATCACCCTGTTTCTATCTCTCTGTTCCCCGCTCTTTGGTTATATTTCTACCAGCGTGAGTCATACGTTGACTGCACGTGATCAAAAGAATACCATCTCCATAAATTTGAATATCTGCGGCTTACCTGAGTGTATGTGTGAAGAGAATAGTGTTTTATCTTTAAACCCGGTGGAAGTGTGTACATGAACAAAGGTATAATTTCATTTTCGTGTACATTTGTAAGTTTGTGTATGGAGAAAATACGATTCTCAAACTGTGGCGATAAGTACATACTTGGAGAAAATGATCATACCTCTGTAGTGATAAGTTATACAGGGAGAACATTTGATTCTAAATATGTAGTGATAATTCGTGTAGGGAGAAAATGTGATTCTAAATATGTAGTGATAAGTTATACAGGGAGACAATGTGATTCTAAATATGTAGTGATAGGTGTTATAAAAAAAAAGTAAAGGATCCCGTTACACGCCCATTAAGGCATATTGGGAATATGGTGTTAGGCCCATATTTTCTTGACCATCGGCACACGAGGGGTGATGTGGTCAGCATCACGCCGGTCGAGTGATAGGTTCTACAGGGAGACAATTTGATTCTAAATATGTAGTGATAGGTTATACAGGGAGAAAATGTGATTCAAAATGTGTAGTGATAAGTCATACAGGGAGAAAATGTGATTCTAAATATGTAGTGATAAGTCATACAGGGAGAAAATGTGATTCTAAAAATATAGTGAAAAGTCATACAGGGAGAAAATGTGATTCTAGATATGTAGTGATAAGTCATACAGTGAGAACATATGATTCTAATTATGTAGTGATAAGTCGTACGGGAGAAAATGTGATTCTAAATCTGAAGTGATAAGTCATACATGGAGAAAATGTGATTCTAAATCTGTAGTGATAAGTCATACAGGGAGAACATATGATTCTAATTATTTAGTGATAAGTCGTACGGGAGAAAATGTGATTCTAAATCTGTAGTGATAAGTCATACAGGGAGAAAATGTGAAATTTACCCATTTACAGCTGGATAGAAAATAACAATAGACTTTAATTTGTCTTAAGAGTCATTTGGTGGATCCTGAGTGTGTTACGTTCATCTATGAACAAATGTTCCACCACCCTCGTTTCTCACCTGTACTAGCTGATAGAAGGTGTCCGGGCTAAACAATATTTAAACATATGCCAGGTCAAATTGGGTCATTTTGACATGTTCCGAAAAAGAAAAAAAGAGATCTGCCGACCAGGCATTGATCTCCGCGTGCTTTTTACTCCAAACCGTTTATCTTTGAACGCCCTCGTTAGGCCACACCCTTGTTATGTTGTTAGTTACTGTATATTTCTTAAGAACCAAACAAGACACAATCGTTAAGTCACCACCACCGTCTGGTGCCAGCAGCCGAGGTAAGAAGCTCCGATAGCGTATATAAAGGACTCTGCGAATGACGCTTGTTGCTATTAAAAGATAAAAGTAGTCTCATAGCAAATGCTGCCGTAAGGAGTGACGTCTTAGAGACTTTACTATACTAGGTCCAGCGTCGAGATGTGGGGTGACCAGTTCCCGTCCTCGCTGCCTTTTCCTTCCCTAACAAGAGCAAAGTCAGGTACCCATTTACAGCTTGGTGGTACCGTGAATCGAACCCTGCACCTTTGCCACGAGAAACCAGCGCCCTAACCACTTTGTCAATCGGACGCTCATGTTGCTATTATTATGCTCAAAAAATACGAAATCAGGTTGTGGGCTGGCCACCTGTTATGTAAAATAGTTGTTATATAAACCACGACTGCAAACGACACACCTGTGCTTGGTGAAGGATTCTTAGAGAATTATGCTTGCAATATTGACTCCCTGCTCCTGAAGGAGCGAGTAAGTTAGCGAGGAGTTTCTAAACCCCCTGCTACAGTGTTGGTTCTAAACCCCCTGCTACAGGGTTGGTTCTAAACCCCCTGCTACAGGGTTGGTTCTAAACCCCCTGCTACAGGGTTGGTTCTAAACCCCCTGCTACAGCGTTGGTTCTAAACCCCCTGCTACAGGGTTGGTTCTACACCCCCTGCTACAGGGTTGGTTCTAAACCCCCTGCTACAGGGTTGGTTCTAAACCCCGTGCTACAGGTTTGGTTCTAACCCCCCCCCGCTACAGGGTTGGTTCTAAACCCCGTGCTACAGGTTTGGTTCTAAACCCCCTGCTACAGCGTTGGTTCTAAACCCCCTGCTACAGGGTTGGTTCTAAACCCCCTGCTACATGGTTGGTTCTAAACCCCCTGCTACAGGGTTGGTTCTAAACCCCCTTCTACAGCGTTGGTTCTGTGATTTATCGTTAGGAGCTTTACGGAGACAGGGGGAGGCGGAGACAATCTGGTTTATCTGTACTGTTGTCAAATTATGTTAAATCAGGGATATGGGGAATATTTGGTCAATAACTATACATCCCCGTGTTCGTTCAATGTCTGAACATTCCAGGTGAGGTGCCAAATCTGGAGGTTCTCGTGGAAGAAAGAAGGTTAGTCAGCAACACAGACTCCTTTCAGCTTTCTCTGTGTTGCATCATATTCCTCCCTGCGAGAGGACCTTCTCTTGTCTTGGATGGCTGTGTTTTATTTTCCTCAATTGACTTGTCCATGTTTGTTGAAGTTTTTTGTGGTTTAACATTTATTACAGGATGGGGTAACCAGCCCCATGCCCAACCCTCCTTAGTCGCTTTCTACGACTTGCTTGGTAAGGAACAGTTTTATTATTCTTTGCTTCACTTTCTGTTATATTCTAAAAGAAGTAGTGTCAGTGAAAAAAGGTTATGGATTGGAGAGGGAACGGCGAGTCTTGTTATCAATCAAATCTAAAATCAAGAAACAAACTGGAGACTCATCTTGATATGTTGATATCTCTGTCCAAAACTGTACCAGTAATAAAACTGTTGGTTGCCAAGAGACAGAAACCACGAGTCTTATTAATTTATTTGACGTTTTGGGACCTCAAGACGCAGCAATAGAGACCGCAGTCAGCGACTCATAGCTTGACTGCCTGCGTCAGTGTTACGGTATATGATATTAACGCCGTCTGCTAAAGGTTACCAGACGTGCAATTGTAAAGGTTAAGACATTTAATATATTGCGATAGATGTTTCAATTACTGAACGCTTCATACACGATCGATTATGACGTGTATAGCGTTGTTTAGGACACAGTCGGTAACTAAGAAACGTGACCCTTTGTTACTTGACCGCCAAGCTGAATAGCTGCGTTGTTCTAACCTTCCAATGCAATGGCATGATATAGCCATTTTATATGTGTATTTTTTGATGGACCAGGGTCAGTCCTAGAACTCTTTATGAGAGGGAAATTTATGGAGGTTAGTATTTTAACTAGAATTCTCAGAAGGAGAAGAATAATCGTCAAATTCGTATGAATATATTCAGACTCGCAGTCTCACTGTCGGCAGGTAGCCATGTCTAGCTGCGCGTGCATATAGCTGTGATGTTCTGACGACAATTACTGCTCTGTATCCTTAAACGGACATTGACACGTAAAACAGCAGTCTACGCCATTGATTAATTTATGCATGACTCATGTTCTGTCCCTATTTGAAATGTGTACATGTGAATTAAATGTACGGACTCAATGAAATGACTTATCAAATCAATCGTATTCCAAAGTTCAAGTATTGTTTGGAATCTTCCACCCCAGCATTCGCTTAATCTTCCATCAAAGGCACGATGCACTAAAACTAACATATCAAGGAAGAAAACAATGGCCAGAATTTTATAATTGTTTTATTCATAACACATGGAACATTGTTCAGAGCAAACCACCACGCAACAGTGGTGTCCGGTGTCTGGGGACGAAAAAAAAAAAAATTTCTTCATGACTTTCGAATGAAATGTTTACGATCAAGTTTCGATCACATGACCAGTACGAGGCTGACGTGACGCAGTACTCATTATAATACCTAACAACGTGACGTCACTGAAAATCGTGTAGGTGATCTGTCGAAGAAACCAGCCGTTTCTAAGTCTAACCAAAGGAAACATGAGCCATTTGAAGCCAACACATGATATGGACTATAGGAGCAGACAGTCAGGGGCTTTAGCCTAGCTGTTGACGACCGCTAGCACTGATCGAAGCAACGGTAAAGATAAATCTAGGTGTTTAACTGTTGGTATTGCAAACAGTGCTAACTAAGTCCATTGTCCTCTGCCTACATCGGCATGTTTTTATCTATGTTTAATGTAATTTTTGTTGTCTTAATGTGTTGTTAATTCGTGGGAGGTAGGGAGGATGAACCGAAATTAGATTCTGTGGCTCTCACGATGCCTGAATTGATTTCGGTCGTTTCTTAGGGCAGTTAAACGATCGCACCTTTGGAAACCCCATTGAGGTTTGACATTGGACTTGTTGTCCAAATCTGCTATCGTTTGACGATTTGCGTTAGCTGTACTGTCCCGTAGATAATTGGTGTATTTTATTCGTACTCAGTTAATAATTTTATTCAGTTCTGTACCATGTTCGTTACTATTCGTCCAGTCTCCTCTGACTATCATTTATTTTATGATTGTTAAATTTTCGTCCGTTATGAGTCCTGTGACGTCATCATTTTTCGCAGTCATTTTTTTTTTTGTGTGTACCTTGAATATTCAGTTGACCTCCGGTCAGACCTTGCCCTTCATTTGGTCTGTGACATTTCCGCTTATTTTATTTAGTTCATAAATTCATTTTAATTGTGAAAATGTCTTGTTTGCGTCTTGACATTGTTTGTACCCTTTAGTTGCATCATTGTTTTGTTTGTCCTCATGATATATATTAATATTACATTAATAATATGCTATTATATGCAATAATACACTTGTAATTTAATTTAATTAATTTTTTCTGATAATTAAGGTTAATATGGGACATTGCATAATTATGCAGTGATAGTCCAAGAAAGTAGCACTACAATTTATCATAGATGCCTAGGGCATAATAATATAATATATATATTGACAAAATAAAATAATCTTATAGCTACCTTTGAGGTAATAGACCCATTGTATATTATTTAATATACTTTTCTGGTACTAAGAGAGTGACTTAGTACATTGAACAATATAATTACTAGGAATTATACCCAACATTATTGGATATTGAGATTAATTGTGTGATATAATTACATTATATTTAACAGATATCATAACTATTTATGATATAGTATTATTTAGATACAATATTGTTACAAAATATTGTCTATTAGTTGAACTTAGACATTAAGTTCAGTACTATTGTGATTACTTATATTGAATATTTCTAAGTTGAGTAAGTATAATAATTACTCTGAAGCTACTATTGACTATTTTAATCAGTAATTATCAATAATTACTTACAGATAAAAGTCAAAATGCTTACTATAGACCATTTCGTTAAGATTGGTCGTGAATATGGTTATAAATCTCAAGAACTTCGTCAGTTTGCTGAATCAGAACTGGAAAAATATGAAAGAAAAGAAGAAGAGAAAAAAGCTGCATTAAAGAAAGAGGAGAAGAGAAAAAAGCTGCATTAAAGAAAGAGGAAGAAGAGAAAAAAGCTGCATTAAAGAAAGAGGAAGAAGAGAAAAAAGCTGCATTAAAGAAAGAGGAAGCAGAACGTGAGATGAAGCAAATTGACAAGGAAAATAGACTGAGAGAGATTGCTCAACGTGAAAGAGAAGAGCAAAGAACAATCGCCAGACAGGAAGAAGAGAATAAATTGAAACGAGAGGAAATTATTTTACAACAAGAGATGGAATTGGCGCGTATTAAATTGGAGACAGCAAGATTACAAGCACAAAGTGCTGATGCAAACCAGAATAATAACGCACAAAATGGATCATCATCCAGCCAACCTAAACATTTCTACAACTTTAAATTACCCATTTTCAACTTGAACGTCGACGACCTTTCATCGTTCCTGGCACGTTTTGAACAGACTTGCAAATCTAACCATTTGCCTGAAGAGTCATGGGTACTCAAATTAAATGAATTCTTGGTTGGAGAACCACTGACAGCTTCTCAAAATGCTGACCCATCAATAGCTAATAACTACGGTGCTATTAAGTCCTTGCTTTTACGAAGGTTTCACCTGGACGAGGAACACTGTAGGTTGAAATTTAAGGGAATTTTACCAGAATCTCCAAAGGATTTTGCAGGATTCATTGCGAACATACGCAATACATTTAATAGATGGGTTGAACTGGCAGAAGTCAACAAATCATACGACAAATTAGTTGATTTACTACTGCGGGATAAGGTATTATCTTCGGTTAGCCAGCCATTTTTTGCATATTTGCAGGAGCGTAAACCAGGTACTATGGATGAGTTAGAAAAAATTTCTTTAAACTACTGTTCGGCACATCCGAATGCAACCATTTCTAACTCCTCATTAAGAGAACCTCTACCTGTGGCGTCTAATATGACCTACAATCACAATAACAAACAAAGACATCACAGTGTAGACAGAAGCAGGTTCCAAAGAAATCATAACTTTAACTTTCAGAAGGGACATAATAATGATTTCAACAATAAAAATGAGTTCAACAGAGGTAGATCACGAGATAGAAATTATTCACCTCAAACAAACTACCACAATAGTCAACATAACACTCATTATAATCGATCACATACTCCCAATAATAATAATAACTGGAATGGTAATAATCATGGCTCGAGACATCGAGATAATAGTTGCTATAGAGGACGACGAGATAATTCTAACAATTATACTCGGAATCGATCTCATTCTCGGGGATCATCTCATTACAACCATAATACAGGGGCGGCAGTTACAAATAATACTACCCCTATAGCTCAGGTCCCACTTGACAATAATACAACACAGTCTTCTGCTGCATGTTTTGCTATTAATTATAATGTGGCAAATAGTTGCCAGCAATGCAATCTTATTTTTCAGAAGGCGAAAGAAACAGTGCTCAACTGCGGACATATTATACCACAGGTAGGTCTTGCAGTCAACGATGGAACAGGCCTACTAATTTTTAACAGGGGATTAGTTAATGGATCCGTCGTCTCAGTGTTGAGGGATTCGGGATCCACAACGATTGGTGTACGACAGTCGCTGGTACATCCTAGCTGTGCAACAGGGGAATATGTCCGTTGCATGACTTTTGGTGGAACAATAGAGTTTTACCCCACAGCTATTATTCATGTTAACACTCCTTTCTTCACAGGGAACGTAAAAGTATGTATGCTAAAAAAGCCTATAGCTGATTTGATGGTCGGTCGTATACACGGCAGTAAAGATTGTACTCCAGATGAGATTATAGAATGGGAGAAACATAACCTATGCACTGGAAACGCCGTGACGACTAGAGCGCAGACTCAACTCATGGAGAAAGTTGATGATAATAAAATGGATGCAGATAACCAAGAGGAATTTGTAGTCAATTCACCTATTGACAGGGAAACATTTGCAACCAAACAAAAAGAGGATAAATCTTTAAAAAAAAAATTTTTTAAGTTGGTTGATAAAGTTGACAATCTATCCTCAGGTAATAATAACAAACATTGTTTTGTTATTAAAAATGACATATTGATTAGATGTTTTAATGACAAATCACAAATGAAACAACAAGTTATGGTCCCGTATACTTTTAGACGGTACATTCTTCAACATGCACATGACTCACATTGTGCTGGACATATGGGATATACTCGAACACGATCTCGAGTACTGTCTTCATTCTTTTGGCCAGGGGTGTCAAGAGATATTTCGCAGTATGTACGTTCCTGTACTACATGCCAAGAAGTGAAAGCACGTGGAGCTTTTCACACGGCGCCTATTCAGGCTTGCGATATCTCAGTGAGACCTTTTGACAAGATGGCAATAGACATTATTGGTCCATTGCTACCATCGGCCAGAGGACATAGATTCGTCCTTACGTGCATTGATTTGTGCACACGATGGCCAGAAGCTATCCCATTAAAGACCACCACTACCACAGATGTAGCTGATGCACTACATCTCATCTTTTCTAGAATAGGGTTTCCTAGAAAACTTTTATCAGACCATGGGTCACAGTTTATATCTGACACCATGAAGGAAGTCATGAAAACTTGGGACATTGATAGGAATTTAAGTAGTATTTATCATCCGATGAGTAATGGTGCGGTTGAAAGACTTAACCGTACACTTAAACAACTACTACATAAGGTCACTGCTAAGCACCCTCATGACTGGGACAGAGCACTCCCAGCTGTTCTATTTGCTTATCGGGAGGTACCGCATGAACAAACTGGCTTCTCTCCCTTTGAATTAGTTTTTGGTGCTCCCCCAAGAGGTCCTATGGGACTAATAAAAGACTTATTAATTGACGAGGAGATGACTCAGGACACTCAGTCATCTTACGAGTACGTGATTAATCTTCGGAAGAACATTATTGAGTCTTGCCAGTTGGCAACAGCTTCTTCTGAGGCTGCAAAAGCTAAGGCTCGATCTCTACAAAATAGGTCTCGACGATTACGCTAATTATTCCCAGGCGACGAGGCTTATGTGTTACTTCCTCACAATAACAATAAATTATTGATATCTTGGAATGGTCCTTACAAAGTCATTGATAAAATTTCCGACGTTGATTACGTCTTAGATATCAAGGGACACAAAAAGATATTTCATATTAACATGCTCAAGCAATTTCATACACGTCCTGAACACTTACAGTCAATTTTTCATGAACTAGATGACAACACAGTATCCACTTGTCATTATACTAACTTATCTGTCATCCAGGAAGAAGAATCTTCTTTTCCTGAGGTACAGTTACCGTTACCGGTACCAGTAGTTCAACCTACTGAATCTTGGCGGGATGTAACCATCTCTTCAACGGTTACACCGCAACAGCGTCTACAGATTGCTAATCTATTACAATCTTATCCAGATGTATTGACCGACGTCCCGGGTCGCACATCGGCTATCAGTCATGACATTACTCTCAATGATGATACACCTATTCGTGTACATCCCTATTCTGTTCCTTTACATTTCCTTGCTAAAACTACTAAGGAACTTGAACAGATGTTGTCTCTGGGAATCATTGAGACTAGTAATTCGCCATTCTCTTCTCCATTAGTGATTGTCCGGAAGAAGGACAATAACATTAGACTATGTGTTGATTATAGAAAATTAAATGCTAAGACTATAGTTGACAGCGAACCACATCCACTTATCGACGACTTACTGCCACGTCTATCCAACGCAACTATATTTAGTAAGATAGACTTAACTAAAGGTTATTGGCAGATACCACTGACCGAAAAGGCTAAGTACTACACCGCATTTTCCACTCCACAAGGTCTATACCAGTGGAATGTGATGCCTTTTGGGCTTGTTAATGCGCCAGCTACCTTCATTCGCCTGATGCGACAAATTTTATCAGGTAGACCAGACGTTATTACATATATTGACGACATATGCTTGTTTAGTTCGTCGTTTGAGGAACATGTTCGGGACTTAGATATGTTTTTGACACTCTAAGGAATTATCATCTAACTGCTAAACCTACAAAGGTGCAAATCGCGTGTAATGAGATAACCTTTTTGGGACATATCATTGGATCGGGATATATCCGAACTTTACCTAGTACAGTCTCCAAAATTCTAAACATAGCAGTTCCTCAGACGAAGAAACAGGTCAGGAGTTTGTTAGGACTTGTTCAATATTACAGTAGATTCATACCAAACTTGTCATCCATCACGGCTGTATTGTCTTCATTGTTAAAAAAAGATATGCCGGTGAAGGTGACATGGACTGGTACATGCAATGAAACTTTCAACAAAATTATAAATTTGTTCTCGCATGAACCAATTTTAAGACTTCCCGATGCTTCCAAAAGATTTTTCTTACGAACAGATGCTAGTAACTACGGCATTGGTGCATGCCTGCTCCAGAACCATGATGGCATTCTACATCCTACGTTATACATTTCAAGAAAGCTGAAGCCGGCAGAAACGAAGTATTCAACAGTCGACAAGGAACTTTTATCTGTGATCTGGGCAATAACCAAACTTGAAAAGTACTTACTTGGTGCTCCCTTCACCATACAGACGGACCAACGTGCTGTAGCAGCCTTGCGTCGATCAAATCATACAAGCCAGAAGCTTGCCAGATATTCAATCATCCTACAGCCATTCGAGTTCTCCATTGAACACATACCTGGCACTGAAAATTGTGTGGCAGATGCATTGTCACGTAATCCTATTGACGACGAATAATCAATATTGACACTCTTAAACTACATCAATCAGAACTACATTGGATTGAACGAAGTATCAACTATAAGAGAACTAACCTTGCCTTCAATTTAAACTTTATAAACACTATATGCATCACAGAATTGAACTAAAAGACATATTGACATTGGAACTTCGTCTAACGTCCATACACGATATATAAATACCGTTGAACAATCATGGAATAATATCTGACGACAAGTCGAACTTATTATCCTATGGACTCTTAATTCTTGGATGCAGTGATAAATGACATTTCTTTCCGACGTGAACGTTTGAACACTTTTGCCTAAAAGAATTCATCAGGATCAAGACTACGGATGGATCATCATATCCTATACTAATTAATTAGTTAACTTAACTTCTTAATTGAATTATTATCAATAAAATGAAAGGTGAGAAAAAAATTAAATGAAAAAAAAAGAGAACGAAATATAAAAAGAAGAAATTATGAAAAGAGAAAATAAATCTCACACAAGTATTAGATTAATATTTTTGTTAATGTACCTATACATTATTTAGTTAGTTAAATTAGATAGTTATTATTCACTAACACTTAACACACACAATTAAGTTAAAACTTATATTCGAATTTCTTTCTATTTCTTCTCACTTAGTTTGTCTTTTCTTCTCTCATGACATCACGTTACATTAGAACCTTAATAATTTAACTCTTAGTTTAATTAATTAATTTAATTTTAATTAGTCAAATTAATTCCTATATGACATACTAATACGATAGACCTTACTTTAATTTAATTTTATCATTCACTATTAACATTGGACATTTATTTAGTTGATATAATAATATGTATAATATTGATATATAATGTGATTTATGTTAGATGACTATGACAAATAGTTAGTTGACACGACCGCAACACGGTTCTACTCAGAACATCGTCGGCCATATGTCACAATTGTGTTAAATTTTTTTGAAAAAATTGTTAAGTCGGATAGATCTTGAAAAAAAATCTATCGATTTTTTTTTTCCCCGGTGTACAGGGAATTGTTACGGTATATGATATTAACGCCGTCTGCTAAAGGTTACCAGACGTGCAATTGTAAAGGTTAAGACATTTAATATATTGCGATAGATGTTTCAATTACTGAACGCTTCATACACGATCGATTATGACGTGTATAGCGTTGTTTAGGACACAGTCGGTAACTAAGAAACGTGACCCTTTGTTACTTGACCGCCAAGCTGAATAGCTGCGTTGTTCTAACCTTCCAATGCAATGGCATGATATAGCCATTTATATGTGTATTTTTTGATGGACCAGGGTCAGTCCTAGAACTCTTTATGAGAGGGAAATTTATGGAGGTTAGTATTTTAACTAGAATTCTCAGAAGGAGAAGAATAATCGTCAAATTCGTATGAATATATTCAGACTCGCAGTCTCACTGTCGGCAGGTAGCCATGTCTAGCTGCGCGTGCATATAGCTGTGATGTTCTGACGACAATTACTGCTCTGTATCCTTAAACGGACATTGACACGTAAAACAGCAGTCTACGCCATTGATTAATTTATGCATGACTCATGTTCTGTCCCTATTTGAAATGTGTACATGTGAATTAAATGTACGGACTCAATGAAATGACTTATCAAATCAATCGTATTCCAAAGTTCAAGTATTGTTTGGAATCTTCCACCCCAGCATTCGCTTAATCTTCCATCAAAGGCACGATGCACTAAAACTAACATATCAAGGAAGAAAACAATGGCCAGAATTTTATAATTGTTTTATTCATAACACATGGAACATTGTTCAGAGCAAACCACCACGCAACAGTCAGGACCAGCGAACCAGAGCTGGTCAAGACCGTGCTCCACCTCCACGTGGTGGTCCTGGAAACAGTCTGCAGCAGTGCAGGCTGGCTGAGCGAGTACGGATCGCAATGGGAAGGCAAACCCGGTCCTAAAAAATGCCGTGCAGAAGTCGGATGTTTCGACCGAAAGGTGCAGATATCACAGCTACGTTGGAAACAGACACAACGCAACCACCGTCCTTTTCAGGGCGAACGAGGAAGGAAGAAGAAGATTTGACTGTTTTCTGATAAATATTTAATAAAAGGTAAAAGGTAGTATAATAACAGATACTGCCGTAGAGAATGCAGTGTTTAAGACTTCACTAGACTAGGTCCAGCATCGCGTGGTAGGTTGACCCGTTCCTTCCTTGCTGCAGTTTCCATCTTTAACGCAAAAGCAGATACCACTATTCCAGCTGGGTAGATTGGAGCGTGACTCCACCGTGTTGGGAACCCGGCACCAACGCTCTTAACCACTCTGCCAATCGGATGCTCAGATTGTAAATAACCCAATGAGACTAGTTTATTTATTGAATAGAGAATAAGAGAAGGTTAACTGAAAGCTAAGGGTCTATGGTGACGGAAAAAAGGTTGGGAACCTTTGTGTTTGTCGTGTTTACAGCACTGTCATCTTCTACATCTTGTTGGATCCTTAGCTCCTAGCTGACAAAGCAGTCAGTGGCCATCACGCCTGATGGCGTCTTGTATGGCTGCAACAAACTGTCCCAATTTTGCTCGGTCGGTGGCCATCCTTCGTGGCTTGCCTCAACTCTGGTTCATGCAAACTCTGGTTCATGCTTTGAATCTCTGCCTCCACTGTTCTCCGCCATATTGTTTTGTCTTTGGTCTGCCTGTCTTTCGTCGTCCTTCTGAGGTCCGTAGCATAGTTCTGCTGATGGTGTCTGGGTCCTGATAAGGTTTATAAAGTTGGATTTTTATTCCCGTTAATGATATCCACCAAAAGATAGATATAAGTGGATGGAAGCAGACATCATCATCATCATCAGTTGATAAGATCTCTATGGTGTTGTTTGCTCCACTGTAGTGTATGGAATGTCAACTTGACCTACGCAGTGGTGTGTAGACATGGATTGAGTGTATAATGTGCGAATGATGATAAAGGTTCGTGGTGTTGACAAAAAATGTTCTTTTCTCACACTCATGTATGGCTGGAAGTCATCGACACCAACGACTGTGTACCTTTTCTAAAGTTTAATTGGACGTACACACTCGACAGCACAGATAGTGACAAATCACAGGTTGCCATAATACATCATAGTACAGTGGACAAATGGTCTTGCAATGTTACATGGGCACTCATGTAGAATAATTGTATAATGGACTGTCAGTAGCCAAGCACTCAGTATCGCCCATACATATATATCATCTGACTTCACTGACTGAGCACGTCAGCTTATAAACAATATTTCAGATGGCTTCTAGACCTAATCTCGTCTAGCGACGATTCTTCAACATAATGTTCAGCACATATTTTTCCATATAATAATATTGAACCGCTAGCAATGGGTTCTCATGTGTAGCAGTGATCTCTGGACTAATCAAGCGATAATACGGGCATCCCTTTTCTCTTCTTGAAAGTCACTACATGTTTTGGTTCCAAGATGGCTTCACTCGTGAGCTGTCACTCACGTTTGGATACAGATAATGAATCTGTCCTAAAGTTAGTCATTCATAAAAACATTTCATTGCTCTGTAGATTTGATCATGAACAATTGACTGCAATCTACAGGATATAGTGCTGCTAGGAATCGAAGTCGTTTTCATCGAGTCAAATATATTCTCTTAGACATTCAAATCGTAACTATCGAAAATGGTGGCTTCGATCGAGAGTTCATAAGAGTATCTTTGATTACCTTGGTATAGGAAATATGAAACTGCCATTCCTTGGCAATACGAATAAACACTGGGGTAAAGCATACACGATAGGTTTAGACGACTATCACCTTCCCCACAAATACTGAGATCACTTTTTCCCCGGCGACAGGCCGACATGGAAAACACACAGTCCCTATCAGGACGAAGCCAAATCACACCACACTCTAGCGACACATCCGCCGAATAGCCTTCGATCTCTCTAGAGACAACAGAACATATAGTTCGACTTAGATATGTAAAGATATACAGATATAAGACAGACTCGTCCTACTCAGACAAACAATACACATAAATTCAGGCCATAGATATTCTGAAGCAAGAACAATCTATTATTACCCAAACAACGAATAAATCGCAGAGAACTGGATTTATCCGCGGAGTTTGATCGAAAGAGCCGACACAACTTTCAAGGGAAGTAACTCAATAATGACTTTCCCTTAAGCACTATTTTGCTTTCAAAATATTTGCGAAGATAACAAGAATACCAATGTATAATATTGTAAGATATCAAAGACTGCACGTAACAGTCTTACCACACCTCCCGGAAAAAAAAAAATGGAACTTTTTTTTTTTTTTTGAAATACATCTAGGAGCAACGTACAATAGGCTCACAACGCATGAATAATGCGCAGATGAAAATATCAGGAATACCTATAACGCCTAATATGAGGCTAAGTCGACTTATGGAGCGACTGGTGAGAATGTGTCTCATAAACTGAGAGAAATTATTTCTCTACAAGTATATTTTTCCAGGAAGGTGTCATCAAAGTATAATACAATTCTGGCAATTACACAATGCCTAAAAAATTCATATCATCATTTCGTATTAGATATCTTAAATTTATGATTTATGAAGAAAAAATCATCAAAGCACAGCGGTGAATAAACATCAATGAACCGCTATGTAGTGATACAATCATTATATTATTAAATTACAAATGTGTATCTATCATGATATAGAAAAGGAACTACTATAGAACTAGACATATCAAGATGTCTAAGCCCTAATAGTTATGTGGAATCATGTGGGCATCTTGACAGAATGTCTGCCATCACATTATCTGATCCACGAATAGCTCGCACAGAGAAATGAAAAGGTTGAAGAGCAATTGCATATCGAGTAGACCTCGAGCTCTTCAAATTCTTACTCTGTATAGCAGTAAGAGCTTTTTGGTCGGTTTCTACTATGAAATGTGCGCCTAGAAGGAATCTCTGTAGTTTGAGGATCGACCAAACCATAGCTAATAGCTCACGGTCTAAAACCGAATAATTCCTTTCTGCCGCATTAAGTTTTCTGGAAATATACATTACAGGATGCAGAGTTCCAGAGTACTCTTGCATTAGTGCCGCTCCAATCCCAGTGGATGAAGCGTCACTACGAAGAACGAATGTCTTATCTTTAGTGGGTAGCACTAAAATAGGTGGTGTTGAAAACAATGTTTTAATCTTATCCAGAGAGCATTGGCATTCCTGAGACCAGTGGACCACATTAGGCGAACCTTTCTTTAGAAGTGTTGAGAGAGGTGCCATGATAGAGGATAGATTCTGAATGAATCTGCCATAAAATTGAATAAGACCTAACAGACTTCTCACCTGTTTTTTTGTCTTAGGGATTGAGATGTTAAGTATCTTACTAGTATTATGGTCCTCTGTCTTTAGGAAACCATGACCAACTCGGTGGCCTAGGAAAGAAATTTCGCTAAAACCAATATAGGCTTTAGAGGGTTTCGCTGTCAGGTTGTGCTTACGCAAAGTAGACAGCAATTCATCTAACCCTGAATAGTGATCTTCCCAAGTATCGCTGAAAAGACAGATGTCGTCTAGATATGCAATGACATCTGACCGATAAGATAGGATTCGGCGCATCATGCGTACGAATGTAGCTGGTGCGTTCATAAGACCGAAAGGCATAAAATTCCATTGGAACAAACCTCTAGGTGTTGAAAAAGTCGTGAGAGGTTTGGCGCGTTCAGATAAAGGAACTTGCCAATATCCTTTAGACAAATCAAGTTTAGTGAAAAAATGAGATTTGGAGAGTCGAGTAAGTAGCTCTTCCAGTAAAGGCATAGGTTCGGCATCGAACTTCGTTACTTGATTCAATTTTCGATAGTCAACGCAAAGACGTATGTTATTGTCTTTTTTACGCACAATAACCATCGGCGAAGAATATGCAGAGGTGGATGGTTCGATTATTTTCAAATCTATCATCTCATCCAACTCTTTCTCGACCTGTGCTTGAAAATGTATAGGTATAGGATAAGGTCTAACCCTAATAGGAGTATGGTCAGTTAGAACAATGTCATGTTCAGTGACATGCGTTTGTCCAGGGATGTCAGTGAGTACATCCTGAAATGTTTGCAACATAGTTGAAACTTGTCGCTGTTCTCCTAGAGACAAATCAGGAGAGACAGTAACGTTCTTCCATGATTCACTAGAATGAAGTGGGATCATTGGAAGAGGAAGATTTACATCTGAAAAACTTGTTTCCTCATCCTGTATCACGGACAGAGATGAGTAATGACCATGTTGTACTGGAGAATTGTCCGTTGCTTGGAAAATGGGTTGCAAATAATCCGGACGTTCATGGAATTCAGTAAGCATATTGATGTGGAAGGTTTTATGCTTCCCATCAATATCGACAATATAGTCGACATCGGAAATTTTCGATATTATATCGTACGGACCTTTCCAAGAAATAAGTAATCTGTTTTCCCTACAAGGTAGTAATACAAATGCTTTGTCACCAGGACAAAGTTGTCGTAAGCATCTCTTCTTATTGGCAAATTGCCTTGCCTTCTGTTTCGCAAATTCAGAAGAAGAAGTTGCTAATTTGCATGCTTCGATAATCTTTTGTCTCAACGCGATGACATATTCGTAGGATGACTTTGTGTCATCGTCAATATTGTCAGATGTTATGAGATCGTGAAGCAACGACATAGGGCCACGCGGACGCGCGCCAAAGACGAGTTCAAAGGGAGAAAATCCTGTATGTTCATTGGGTACCTCTCTGTAAGCGAAGAGGGCCGCAGGTAAAACTCTGTCCCAGTCTTGAGGATGATCCTCAGTTATCTTCCCCAGTAAGTTTTTAAGTGTTCTATTAAGGCGTTCGACCATACCATTAGACATTGGATGGTAGATACTACTTAAAGATCTATCTATCTGCAGAGTAGACATTACTTGAGACATGGTATCTGATATTAGTTGGGTGCCATGGTCTGACAATATTTCTCCGGGGAACCCCAGACGAGAAAATATAAGCCAAAGAGCATCTGCAATATCAGCAGTAGTAATGCTCTTCAGAGGAATAGCCTCTGGCCAACGTGTGCACATATCAACACACGTCAAGATAAACTGATGTCCTCTGGCAGACTTGATCTTAAATGGACCAATAATGTCTATAGCCATTTTTTGGAACGGCGGAATAGGAATGTCCGCCGCCTGAATGGGTGCAGCATGCCGTGGACCTTTGGATTTAACTTCCTGACATACTTTACAAGATCGACAATAAATCCGTATGTCCTTGTTTACCAATGGCCAAAAGAAAGCCGCAAGGACTCTTGACTTAGTACGGGAAAAACCCATGTGTCCAGCACACTGAGAGTCGTGAGCGTGCTGCAAAATTTTAACTCTCAAATTCTTGGGAACCAGGATTTGAGAATGACTTGACGTAATGGAGTCTTGAACCATACGTACAAGTACGCCATTCTTCTTTGTAATCCACGATTTACGACTTGTGTCTTTATTCGGATCACCTTTAGTTGCAAGAATGAAGAATTTCTTCAGAGTGGGATCATCTTCTTGCTGTTTTATAAACGAGTCACGAGAAATTACCAAGGGATTATCTTGGTTATGCACTTCATTATCTTCAGTAGATGAAGTTTGAGGCATATTAAGAGCCTGAGCTCTAGTGACTACAGCGTTAGCAATCTGCATGTTTTGCCTTTCCCACGTGGAAATTTGTTGCGGAGTGCATTCCTTGACTCCATGAATGCGACCGATGATGAGGTCAGCGATCGGATTCGGAAGAAGACATGCGTGTACATCTCCTGTAAAGAAAGGAGTAGCAATCCTAATGATAGCAGTAGAGTATTTCTCTAATGTGCCGCCAAATGTTACACATTTGACTACTTGTCCAGTGGCACGGGAAGGATCTACGAGTGACTGCCTAACACCAATTGTGGTGCATCCAGAATCAAATAGCACAGAGACTGGATTGTTATTCACTAAACCCTTATGTAAGACAAGAGAACCTCTTCCATCATGCGCGACTGATGCTGGAAGAGCAAGGAAGAGGATGGCCACAGCTTAAAGTAGACACTGTGGTTGGCTCAAATAACGTTTTGCATTGGGGGCACTGAGATGCTCTCCCAAAATCAAAAGCGGCACATGCCATATTACTAGCATCATTATTATCTTTACTCTGTTTATAGGCTTCATGGGACTCTTGTTGTGCAGAGTTTGCCTGAAAATGTGGTTTATGTCTTTTGTTTTGAGATCTACCTCGGTTATTATCACCTCTGTAGTTATTGTTACCTCTATTGTAACCCATATTTGGGTTTGAGTCATAGTTCCCTTGGTTACCATTATCATATTCATTATAATGAGTATCTCTGTAATTATGATCTTGTTGACTCCAAGACGGATAACCCTGATAGTTTCTATAATTACTTCCTCTAAGGAAATTCCTATAATTATGACCACCCCTGTGTCGAGAGCTATCAGGTCGTCTCCAGTTCTTTGAAGAAGAACCCTGAAATGATTGGTTACCTTGGTTTTGATAACTATTATGGTTACCTTTTTTATCAAATCTGTTTTGAGGTCCCTGAAATCTGTGTGAATAATTGGGATTGTATGGTGTTGCTGAAGCAACTGGCATACTCTCCTTAATCTTAGTGTTGCCAAAAGTCACGTCGGGGTGTGCAGTGACATATTGGGAACAATATTCTTCCATTTCTTTTAGAGATTTGGTTTACGCTCATGTATAAATTCAAGGAAAGGTTTGTTCACACATGACATAATCTTATCTCTGAGCAACAAATCCATAAGTCCTTCATACGTTTTTTCTGTTTTGGAAAGCTCAATCCAACGATCAACTGTGAGACGTGCCTTTGCAGTGAATTCTGAGAATTCTACACCCGTCTCAGGTACCATCGTTTTAAATAAAAGGCGATAGCCTTCCTCACTTAGCTGATATTTTTTTTATCAAAGCCGCCCTAATGACATCATAATTATCCTTATCTGCTTCTCCTACAAGGCATAATCTAGTCAAAGATTCACCTTTCAAGTTTTCTGATAATTGATTAGCGTATTGTGATTTATCCACATTATGTGTACGACAAGAACGTTCAAATCTATCCAGCCAGAATGTAATATCGTCACTGGACTGATTGAACGGTGGAACCTTAACCTTGTAAGTAGAAGGTTTATCATTACCACTAGATGCCTGATTAACATTACTCATACTTGTCAATCTTAATTTCTCCAACTCAAATTCATGTTCTCTTATTGCTTTTTTTTCTTCAGCCTCTCTGTCTAATCTTTTTTTGTTCAGCTTCCCTGTCTAATCTTTTTTGTTCAGCTTCCCTGTCTAATCTTTTTTGTTCAGCTTCACTGTCTAATCTTTTTTGTTCAGCCGCAGCTTCTCTTTCTAATTTTTTTTGTTCAGCTTCAAATCTCCTTTCCTCTACCTGCATCTGCAATTTCTTTTGTTCAGCAGCAGCCTCAGCTTCTCTTTCTAATCTTTTCTCTTCTGCCATAGCTCTTCTCTCTTCTGCAGCTAATGCTTTGTCATATTGAGCAACAGCCCATTGTTCTAATTGTTGACCAGTCTTATCAAGGGCTTTCCCTTGTGTAATGAAGTATTCCAAAGTAGACATGATGTCTAACAATAATACTAATCACCTGAACCAATAATAATACCACAAGTTCTCAATGACTTGATTAATCAGTATACTATCCCAATATCTGTGGGTCACAAGCCTTTAATAAGGTCTTGTATAATAGTAATAATAATCAGGTACTGGTTTATACCATAATCCAAGTGCAGTGCACAGGCAATTGTGTCTTATGAAATATACCTATATAAAACATATGTCAACCAACAGAATACATAAAGTACAAATAGGACTGACAATACAAGAACGTTTGCAGAAATCAAAATAAATCAAATAGGGAAATCAATGAAAATAATCACTGAATCTGCAAAGAATAACAACACAAATGACGTCACAATATATGAATATAAATTGTGAATAGAACTGAAAGATAGAAAAGGTTAGACCAACAAATTACAAACAAATCAAAACAAAACTAAAGAACAAAGAAATATTACAAAAATAACAATAATTACAGTCTTCACAGCTAACACAAAAGCAACAGTTGTCGCAGCAAATTTTCAATCAAGAAAATTGCACCTATAGAAAACGCCCACAACGGACCCTCTATGACGTGGGATATTCTGTTGTGAGGACGCCGCCCAACCTTAAACACAACCCGCTGACATAGAAACTAACATACTATACAAACAAATAACATGTAAACATAAATATATATAAATTATGTGTATGATAGTATGTGTTGCAAAATAGGCTCAGTTTTACAGTAATGGCAAAGTTATTTTTATGAAAATAAACAAACTGCCACTTTATTCAATTAAACATTCTGGCCTTAAATATTAAAGTTCATATACAGAAAACAAGAAGATCCATCGATGAAAATAGGACTTCTTAGTTCACTCATACTGTCTTCCTGTTAATATTGACAAGAATTGATCCAACTGTTCTGTGAAACTCTGTAATGTCTAATGTAAAAAATGTCAACAACGCTGACCTACATACTGCATTCACTTGACAGGTCACGTGACAAAGTGTTGACAAATAGCAAACCAATACTGCAAGTATGTCGTATCAGCCACAGGAAACGGTCTGGTATCGGTAATCTGTTGACTTCTGAACTTCTGCGAGGTCAAACCCAGAAAGCTGGTCCACCAGTTGATAAGGTTGATAATTTTAGATTTTTATTCCCGTTAATGATATCCACCAAAAGATAGATATAAGTGGATGGAAGCAGACATCATCATCATCATCAGTTGATAAGATCTCTATGGTGTTGTTTGCTCCACTGTAGTGTATGGAATGTCAACTTGACCTACGCAGTGGTGTGTAGACATGGATTGAGTGTATAATGTGCGAATGATGATAAAGGTTCGTGGTGTTGACAAAAAATGTTCTTTTCTCACACTCATGTATGGCTGGAAGTCATCGACACCAACGACTGTGTACCTTTTCTAAAGTTTAATTGGACGTACACACTCGACAGCACAGATAGTGACAAATCACAGGTTGCCATAATACATCATAGTACAGTGGACAAATGGTCTTGCAATGTTACATGGGCACTCATGTAGAATAATTGTATAATGGACTGTCAGTAGCCAAGCACTCAGTATCGCCCATACATATATCATCTGACTTCACTGACTGAGCACGTCAGCTTATAAACAATATTTCAGATGGCTTCTAGACCTAATCTCGTCTAGCGACGATTCTTCAACATAATGTTCAGCACATATTTTTCCATATAATAATATTGAACCGCTAGCAATGGGTTCTCATGTGTAGCAGTGATCTCTGGACTAATCAAGCGATAATACGGGCATCCCTTTTCTCTTCTTGAAAGTCACTACATGTTTTGGTTCCAAGATGGCTTCACTCGTGAGCTGTCACTCACGTTTGGATACAGATAATGAATCTGTCCTAAAGTTAGTCATTCATAAAACATTTCATTGCTCTGTAGATTTGATCATGAACAATTGACTGCAATCTACAGGATATAGTGCTGCTAGGAATCGAAGTCGTTTTCATCGAGTCAAATATATTCTCTTAGACATTCAAATCGTAACTATCGAAAATGGTGGCTTCGATCGAGAGTTCATAAGAGTATCTTTGACTACCTTGGTATAGGAAATATGAAACTGCCATTCCTTGGCAATACGAATAAACACTGGGTAAAGCATACACGATAGGTTTAGATGACTATCACCTTCCCCACAAATACTGAGATCACTTTTTCCCCGGCGACAGGCCGACATGGAAAACACACAGTCCCTATCAGGACGAAGCCAAATCACACCACACTCTAGCGACACATCCGCCGAATAGCCTTCGACCTCTCTAGAGACAACAGAACATATAGTTCGACTTAGATATGTAAAGATATACAGATATAAGACAGACTCGTCCTACTCAGACAAACAATACACATAAATTCAGGCCATAGATATTCTGAAGCAAGAACAATCTATTATTACCCAAACAACGAATAAATCGCAGAGAACTGGATTTATCCGCGGAGTTTGATCGAAAGAGCCGACACAACTTTCAAGGGAAGTAACTCAATAATGACTTTCCCTTAAGCACTATTTTGCTTTCAAAATATTTGCGAAGATAACAAGAATACCAATGTATAATATTGTAAGATATCAAAGACTGCACGTAACAGGTCCCTTCTGATGACATGGCCAACCCAGTTCCAGCGTCTGCCTGCAATGAGGGTGTGCATGCCTTTTTAACTACACCATGTAAGCAGTTCCTGATTGGAGGATGGTATTTGGCCAAAAATTTCGAAGAATCTTCCCTAGGCGTAGGTAGTGTGGAAAGAGGATACTTTGGATATTTCCTTTTCTGCTACTCTCCAGCACTTCGCGCCGTACAGAAAATACGGAACTCTCGTATAATCTTAATTTGGTGTTTGTGATATGATGTTATTATCGATGTAGTATGGGTGAACTTAGCAAAAACGATAAGCATGAAGTAAAAAACTTTCATAAATGATGATTGCGTGAAATAGAAGGTTTTAAGTGGTTTGACTAGATCACTAATGTGGAACTGATGACAAGTGCCAGACAAGTGCCTGTGGACGAAGAGACGAGAAGGCTCTAGCGATAGATACGACGCACACTGAGGAAACTAGTTCATAGCATTACAGTTCACTCCTCTTTCTGAAATCACCAGGTAACAGGTAGAGAGGATCGAAAAAGACATGGAGCGACCTAGAGTGGGTGACACAGGACAGGAACACTGGACATTAATTTGTTAAAGGCACATGTTTCTTAATAAGTGTTAGGGTTATGGCGATGTTGATGATAACGGCGATGTGAGTCTACTGTTTCAAGCATCTATCTTGTCCCTCGCAGTCGAACTTTTTAAAAATAAATAAATTAAAAAGGAGGGGCTGCTGTAAAACTGAAAATGAAAAAAGGTAAATGGTAAATGTTGTCCCATAGCAAATACTGCCTTAAGGGAGTAAAGTGTTAGAGACTTCACCATACTAGATCCAGCATCGAGAGGTGGGGTGACAAGTACCCTTCCTCGCTGCCTTTTCCTTCCCTAACTCAAAGTCTGGTACCCATTTACAGTTCGGTAGACTGGAGCTTGTCGGTACCGTGATTCTAACCTGGCACCTTTGCTAAGAGAGACCAGAGCTCTAACCTGTCAGTCTTCGTTCTGATAATTAAAAGACACCAAAAAAATAAAAATCGCTCTGAAAACAAGTTTTACAATTGAACAATACAGAAGACACACTGGACGTTTCGGTGTAACCCTACCTCAGCTACCGTCACAAACATGAAACAGATGAATGATATAATAAAGCCTGAGTAGACGCCCGTGTGCTACCGGGGCCCGAAAGGTGAGCAAAAGATAGTAACACAGCAACCTACAAAAGATAGTAACACAGCAACCTACAAAAGATAGTAACACAGCAACCTACAAAAGATAGTAACACAGCAACCTACAAAAGATAGTAACACTGCAACCTACAAAAGATAGTAATACAGCAACTACAAAAAATAGTAATACAGCAACTACAAAAGATAGTAATACAGCTACCTACAAAAGATAGTAATACAGCAATTACAAAAGATAGTAATACAGCAACTACAAAAGATAGTAATACAGCAACTACAAAAGATAGTAACACAGCAACTACAAAAGATAGTAATACAGCAACCTACAAAAGATAGTAATACAGCAACCTACAAAAGATAGTAATACAGCAACCTACAAAAGATAGTAATACAGCAACTACAAAAGATAGTAATACAGCAACTACAAAAGATAGTAATACAGCAACTACAAAAGATAGTAATACAGCAACCTACAAAAGATAGTAATACAGCAACCTACAAAAGATAGTAATACAGCAACCTACAAAAGATAGTAATACAGCAACCTACAAAAGATAGTAATACAGCAACCTACAAAAGATAGTAATACAGCAACCTACAAAAGATAGTAATACAGCAACTACAAAAGATAGTAATACAGCAACTACAAAAGATAGTAATACAGCAACCTACAAAAGATAGTAATACAGGAACTACAAAAGATAGTAATACAGCAACCTACAAAAGATAGTAATACAGCAACCTACAAAAGATAGTAATACAGCAACCTACAAAAGATAGTAATACAGCAACCTACAAAAGATAGTAATACAGCAACCTACAAAAGATAGTAATACAGCAACCTACAAAAGATAGTAATACAGCAACCTACAAAAGATAGTAATACAGCAACCTACAAAAGATAGTAATACAGCAACCTACAAAAAATAGTAATACAGCAACCTACAAAAAATAGTAATACAGCAACCTACAAAAGATAGTAATACAGCAACCTACAAAAGATAGTAATACAGCAACCTACAAAAGATAGTAATACAGCTACCTACAAAAGATAGTAATACAGCAACCTATAAAAGATAGTAATACAGCAACCTACAAAAGATAGTAATACAGCTACCTACAAAAGATAGTAATACAGCAACTACAAAAGATAGTAATACAGCAACTACAAAAGATAGTAATACAGCAACTACAAAAGATAGTAATACAGCAACCTACAAAAGATAGTAATACAGCAACCTACAAAAGATAGTAATACAGCAACCTACAAAAGATAGTAATACAGCAACTACAAGAGATAGTAATAACACACCCCACAAAAACAACACAAACAAACAAAACACACAACAGCAACTACAAAAGATAGTAATACAGCAACTACAAAAGATAGTAATACAGCAACCTACAAAAGATAGTAATACAGCAACATACAAAAGATAGTAATACAGCAACCTACAAAAGATAGTAATACAGCAACCTACAAAAGATAGTAATACAGCAACCTACAAAAGATAGTAATACAGCAACTACAAAAGATAGTAATACAGCAACTACAAAAGATAGTAATACAGCAACCTACAAAAGATAGTAATACAGGAACTACAAAAGATAGTAATACAGCAACCTACAAAAGATAGTAATACAGCAACCTACAAAAGATAGTAATACAGCAACCTACAAAAGATAGTAATACAGCAACTACAAAAGATAGTAATACAGCAACTACAAAAGATAGTAATACAGCAACTACAAAAGATAGTAATACAGCAACCTACAAAAGATAGTAATACAGCAACCTACAAAAGATAGTAATACAGCAACCTACAAAAGATAGTAATACAGCAACCTACAAAAGATAGTAATACAGCAACCTACAAAAGATAGTAATACAGCAACTACAAAAGATAGTAATACAGCAACTACAAAACATAGTAATACAGCAACCTACAAAAGATAGTAATACAGGAACTACAAAAGATAGTAATACAGCAACCTACAAAAGATAGTAATACAGCAACCTACAAAAGATAGTCATACAGCAACCTACAAAAGATAGTAATACAGCAACTACAAAAGATAGTAATACAGCAACCTACAAAAGATAGTAATACAGCAACCTACAAAAGATAGTAATACAGCAACCTACAACAGATAGTAATGCAGCAACCTACAAAAGATAGTAATACAGCAACCTACAAAAGATAGTAATACAGCAACTACAAAAAAATAGTAATACAGCAACCTACAAGAGATAGTAATACAGCAACCTACAAAAGATAGTAATACAGCAACCTACAAAAGATAGTAATACAGCAACTACAAAAGATAGTAATACAACAACTACAAAAGATAGTAATACAGCAACTACAAAAGATAGTAATACAGCAACCTACAAAAGATAGTAATACAGCAACCTACAAAAGATAGTAATACAGCAACCTATAAAAGATAGTAATACAGCAACCTACAAAAAATAGTAATACAGCAACCTACAAAAGATAGTAATACAGCAACTACAAAAGATAGTAATACAGCAACCTACAAAAGATAGTAATACAGCAACCTACAAAAGATAGTAATACAGCAACCTACAAAAGATAGTAATACAGCAACCTACAAAAGATAGTAATACAGCAACTACAAAAGATAGTAATACGGCAACCTACAAAAGATAGTAATACAGCAACTACAAAAGATAGTAAACACTGCAAACCTATAAAAGATAGTAATTCAGCAACTACAAAAGATAGTAATACGGCAACCTACAAAAGATAGTAATACGGCAACCTACAAAAGATAGTAATACAGCAACTACAAAAGATAGTAATACAGCAACCTACAAAAGATAGTAATACAGCAACCTATAAAAGATAGTAATTCAGCAACTACAAAAGATAGTAATACGGCAACCTACAAAAGATAGTAATACGGCAACCTACAAAAGATAGTAATACAGCAACTACAAAAAAAAAGTAATACAGCAACTACAAAAGATAGTAATACGGCAACCTACAAAAGATAGTAATACAGCAACCTACAAAAGATAGTAATACAGCAATTACAAAAGATAGTAATACAGCAACCTACAAAAGATAGTAATACAGCAACCTACAAAAGATAGTAATACAGCAACCTACAAAAGATAGTAATACAGCAACCTACAAAAGATAGTAATACAGCAACCTACAAAAGATAGTAATACAGCAACTACAAAAGATAGTAATACAGCAACTACAAAAGATAGTAATACAGCAACCTACAAAAGATAGTAATACAGCAACTACAAAAGATAGTAACACTGCAACCTACAAAAGATAGTAACACTGCAACCTACAAAAGTTAGTAATACAGCAACCTACAAAAGATAGTAATACAGCAACCTACAAAAGATAGTAATACAGCAACTACAAAAGATAGTAATACGGCAACCTACAAAAGATAGTAATACAGCAACTACAAAAGATAGTAATACGGCAACCTACAAAAGATAGTAATACGGCAACCTACAAAAGATAGTAATACAGCAACTACAAAAGATAGTAATACAGCAACTACAAAAGATAGTAATACAGCAACTACAAAAGATAGTAATACAGCAACTACAAAAGATAGTAATATAGCAACTACAAAAGATAGTAATACAGCAACCTACAAAAGATAGTAATACAGCAACCTACAAAAGATAGTAATACAGCAACTACAAAAGATAGTAATACAGCAACTACAAAAGATAGTAATACAGCAACTACAAAAGATAGTAACACTGCAACCTACAAAAGATAGTAATACTGCAACCTACAAAAGATAGTAATACAGCAACTACAAAAGATAGTAATACAGCAACGACAAAAGATAGTAATACAGCAACTACAAAAGATAGTAATACAGCAACTACAAAAGATAGTAATACAGCAACTACAAAAGATAGTAATACAGCAACCTACAAAAGATAGTAATACAGCAACCTACAAAAGATAGTAATACAGCAACTACAAAAGATAGTAATACGGCAACCTACAAAAGATAGTAATACAGCAACTACAAGAGATAGTAACACTGCAACCTACAAAAGATAGTAATTCAGCAACTACAAAAGATAGTAATACGGCAACCTACAAAAGATAGTAATACGGCAACCTACAAAAGATAGTAATACAGCAACTACAAAAGATAGTAATACAGCAATTACAAAAGATAGTAATACAGCAACTACAAAAGATAGTAATACAGCAACCTACAAAAGATAGTAATACAGCAACCTACAAAAGATAGTAATACAGCAACCTACAAAAGATAGTAATACAGCAACTACAAAAGATAGTAATACAGCAACTACAAAAGATAGTAATACAGCAACTACAAAAGATAGTAATACAGCAACTACAAAAGATAGTAATACAGCAACTACAAAAGATAGTAACACAGCAACCTACAAAAGATAGTAATACAGCAACCTACAAAAGATAGTAATACAGCAACTACAAAAGATAGTAATACAGCAACTACAAAAGATAGTACAGCAACTACAAAAGATAGTAATACAGCAACCTACAAAAGATAGTAATACAGCAACCTACAAAAGATAGTAATACAGCAACCTACAAAAGATAGTAATACGGCAACTACAAAAGATAGTAATACAGCAACCTACAAAAGATAGTAATATAGCAACCTACAAAAGATAGTAATACAGCAACCTACAAAATATAGTAATACAGCAACCTACAAAAGATAGTAATACAGCAACCTACAAAAGATAGTAACACAGCAACCTACCTCGTATGTCATAATAGGCGACTGGGAGCCGCGCTAGCGTAGTGGTTACCACACCGCTCTGGCGACCGGGTGATACAGGATCAAACCCGGGTGACGGCATTTGAGGATTTTTCGTCGACCGGGATTTGGACTGGATTAACTCGAGACCTGGCGAGGACATTTGAAGGAGTGTCGTCGACCAGGGATTGGCGGCTCCTGAGCCGACCCAGCTGTAATGGGTACCTCCGAAATCGGAGAGTATTTGCCTGAATGGCGAGGGACACCTGTCTCTGTACAAGAAAAAAGGGATACTCACGTAAAATCAATTTCAGGTTAGACATAAATAATAACCTGAGATTTTCGCCTCGAGTATTAGCGGGCGTAAAAAAAAAAAAAAAAAAAAAAAAAAAAGGCGACTAAGACAGGTTGGGTATGGGGCAGGTTACCCCCATCCTGTAGAAAATTCTTGAAACGACAAAAACTTGAACAAATAGTAAGTCAATTCAGCCACCCAAGGCAGAAGAATGTCATCTGGTAATGAGGCTCGTGACGCAATACAGAGAAAGCTGAAAGGAATCTGGGTTGCCGACTAACCTTTATTATGCCGGGTCATGAAGAAGTTATGGAAAGACCTTGAGCTGATGTCACGGGACAGGAAGACTTGTCTTGAGTTTGTTGAAAGCCTATGTTCCTTGGGGAGCTAAAGGGAGATTATGAATAAACAACAAAGGACATAACAGGCACGTGAGGGAAGAGGGGAAACTAAACAAATATGGCGATATCAAACAAAGCAGACGACAGATATCTGCAAAAAAAAAAAAAGAGAGAAAATAACACAACTAATATATAACAAATAAGCAAAAGAAAAGTGTAACTGATAGAGGACACTTCTACGAAGAAAAAAAATGTCAATAATAAAGTGTTTTATAGCTGACGAAGGGCTATCCCGAAACATCCCAGGTTTTCTTGTACATTGTTTGGATAAACTGCTTAGTGATATTGTACCTCGATGTGTGTTTCGCATTGAACGCGTCTGTGCGTAAATTCCTTCTCCCGTTGTCAATGTGCAGCTGTAGTAGGACCCCACGTCATGACAGCATTAAGTGTGGAATGTGCTAATCTCTATGTTCACATCTGCAGTGTATCGTTTCTTTCTGTTTGTCTGGGGGTGGGTCGGCGTGGCGCCCAGGTCTAATTCTAAAGGTACCTGGTTCGCTGCCAGTACAGGGAATATAATTGCACACGTTGAAAACTCCTCGGGTGTTGGAAATCGTAAAGAGTAGGCCATACGGCCGCTGCCCTGACAAAATGTAAAAATTAGAAAACCTTTCCACTACAACACTATTTATAGAATGTGTGATTCTTGTATACACACATTGGGATCCTCGCTGGTGCTACGGCGTTCGTGCACTGTGGTGAGATCCTCCTTGTGTAATCTAAGGGAGGGTATCGGAGCACTGATGGAGTTGTCCGTGTTGCAGGGAAGGTGCTTAAAGCGAACCAGACTGTGTCCCTTTATCTGTACCTCTCTTCTGTCCCTTTATCTGTACCTCTCTTCTGTCCCTTTATCTGTACCTCTCTTCTGTCCCTTTATCTGTACCTCTCTTCTGTCCCTTTATCTGTACCTCTCTTCTGTCCCTTTATCTGTACCTCTCTTCTGTCCCTTTATCTGTACCTCTCTTCTGTCCCTTTATCTGTACCTCTCTTCTGTCCCTTTATCTGTACCTCTCTTCTGTCCCTTTATCTGTACCTCTCTTCTGTCCAGTTATCTGTACCTCTCTTCTGTCCCTTTATCTGTACCTCTCTTCTGTCCCTTTATCTGTACCTCTCTTCTGTCCATTTATCTGTACCTCTCTTCTGTCCCTTTATCTGTACCTCTCTTCTGTCCTTTATCTGTACCTCTCTTCTGTCCCTTTATCTGTACCTCTCTTCTGTCCCTTTATATGTACCTCTCTTCTGTCCCTTTATCTGTACCTCTCTTCTGTCCCTTTATCTGTACCTCTCTTCTGTCCCTTTATCTGTACCTCTCTTCTGTCCCTTTATATGTACCTCTCTTCTGTCCCTTTATCTGTACCTCTCTTCTGTCCCTTTATCTGTACCTCTCTTCTGTCCCTTTATCTGTACCTCTCTTCTGTCCCTTTATCTGTACCTCTCTTCTGTCCCTTTATCTGTACCTCTCTTCTGTCCCTTTATCTGTACCTCTCTTCTGTCCCTTTATCTGTACCTCTCTTATGTCCCTTTATCTGTACCTCTCTTCTGTCCCTTTATCTGTACCTCTCTTCTGTCCCTTTATCTGTACCTCTCTTCTGTCCCTTTATCTGTACCTCTCTTCTGTCCCTTTATCTGAGCTTTTCTCTCGTTCTTTGAGTTTCTCATTCTGTTTCTCTCGTTGTTCTGTCGACAACCACAACTTGCAACTATGGGTTTATTTAGTCCCATAACATAACCTGCCGTAGGGGAGCCAAGTGTTACAGACTTCACTGCATTGGTTCCAACTTTATTAGGTGGGGTGATCAGGTCCCTTCCTCGCTGCCTTTACCTTCCTTAACTCACGAGCACAGGCAGGTACTAGATTTCGAACTCGGAACCTGTAACTTTGTAGCGAGAGCCTAGTGATCTAACCACTATGCCAATCGGACGCTTATGACGAGGTTACTACTTTATTATTAGACATTCTCTTGCTGTTATGGCTTTTTTTAAATACGAGTTTTGCATCGTTCTGGAGAGGCGTGCCCATTTAGACCAGACAAAACGTCCGTTGATTATATTAGGGCATGTCCAAATGTAATAGACCATAGGATCTAGTAGATAGGATTGATTTTCACTGAATTATTTATTTTAATTTTTTTGTCCGTGTTTATGTGATGTATACTTTATTTTTTCCGTTTAATGTCCGCACATCTTCTCATCCGGCTTTTTAATCATGTGTTTATTTCTTAATTTCTCCGTTGTAGGTGAGTACACACAGCTCCGGATCTCAACTCGACAAATGCACCTGAGCTAAAAGAATGGGGTAACAAAAACTATGTGTGTTGAGTAGACCGACCAGGAACAGCGACGTGGCTTCTGACGAAAGTTAAAATATGGATTGATCGAATGAGTAGGCAGCTGAGCAGATGTCAGCGTGGGTGGACCTGTCGCACGCGCTGCTCTATGTTTTACGGTGAGTAGATCTTGTCATACCCACCCCGAACCCCCACTTTAATGCCTTGTTGTCAAACACGCCCTCACACGTTATTGTATATTTAATGAATAATATTTGGTTGTGATGTGCTTAATATACGAATTGTTTGTTTGTTTGTTTGTTTGTTTCGTTGTATTTGGTCTCTTGTTTGTGTACTCATTTTGTTAAGTTTCCGTCCTGTTTAATATATTATTTACATCTATCTGTCTATCTATCTATCTATCTATCTATCTATCTATCTATCTATCTATCTATCTATCTATCTATCTGTCTGCCTTTCTGTCTGCGTGTCTGTCTGCCTGTGTGTCTGTTTGTCTATCTATCTGTCTGTCTGCCTATCTAAGCCTGTTTCACTGATAGTCTATGTATTCGACTATTTGTCTCACTTTATTTACATATCCTCCAGTATAACTTATATCGGCCTAACAGCTGTCTACGATGAGTGGAATATAGAGAGCCTGAGAGTCAAAGATATGAAACACAACAAATATATAAACTTCATGTCGAGTTAAATAAAAGCGGATTAAAAACTGCCATAAATACACCCTACGTAAAGACATATTTGTACATGCACCCAGGCGTGCTGTTCTGTTAAAAGTAGGTAACTCTGCGGTGATTATTGTAACGAGTTTGAGCCCTGTTACGAATCATTGCACGCTAGTCAGAAGAATTCCAAGTACCTGTGACGCAAAAAGATCGTTCAGCCGGCGTTGACTTGTCGAAGAGTCTTAGAAGGGCGCTTCAAGTTGTTAGTTGATGAGAAATTAAAATGTGCCGCCAAGTTTACAAGCAAATAAGGGGTTCCGTAGACCATCGCTAGGGGTTTCCAGAAAGTTGGTGGATACCGGCAGACGTGCTTTGATGTTAAAGCTGGGTAACTCAGCGTTGATTTATTCGGAAGTTATGCCGTTTGTACGAGTCGATGTACGCAAAGAAAAATGCTAGGCATCTCTGACGCAAACAGATCGTTAAGCCGACTTGACGAGTAATCTCCCAGCGGGCTCTTCAAGTGCTTAGTTCAGGGGAAAGAAGATGTGCAGAGGCGGCCGCCTACAGGCAAATAAGGGGTTTCGCAGAACGTTGCCAGGGATTCCCAGAAAGTTTTTAAAGGATAAACGAATACAGATTTTGAAACAACGGTCAATATTCCAGGTCAATGAATGCAATTGCACGGGGTCCCAGAAAGTTTTAAAGGATAAACGAATACAGATTTTGAAACAACTGCGTCAATGAATGCAATTGCCACGGGGTCATCACTGCTTTTTGCCATTGTTTGTTGTTGCAAGAAGTCTATACCCACAGCGCTTGGTGTGCTATTGTTTGTTGTTGCAAGAAGTCTATACCCACAGCACTTGATGTGCTATTGTTTTTTGTTGCAAGAAGTCTATACCAACAGCGCTTGGTGTTCTATTGTTTGTTGTTGCAAGAAGTCTATACCCACAGCACTTGGTGTGCTATTGTTTGTTGTTGCAAGAAGTCTATACCCACAGCACTTGATGTGCTATTGTTTGTTGTTGCAAGAAGTCTATACCCACAGCACTTGATGTGCTATTGTTTGTTGTTGCAAGAAGTCTATACCCACAGCACTTGATGTGCTATTTGTTTGTTTGTTGCAAGAAGTCTATACCCATAGCACTTGGTATGCTATTGTTTTTTTGTTGCAAGAAGTCTATACCCACAGCACTTCATGTGCTATTGTTTGTTGTTGCAAGAAGTCTATACCCACAGCACTTGGTGTGCTATTGTTTGTTGTTGCAAGAAGTCTATACCCACAGCACTTGGTATGCTATTGTTTTTTGTTGCAAGAAGTCTATACCCACAGCACTTGATGTGCTATTGCAGTAAAATTCCAAAAGTATCTAGACGGATCGCTGGAATTTGTATCCAGCATGTGATAATTCTTTTTACTTTTTAGTTTATTTTATTTATAATCTTTTTCTTTGGCGGACAAATGTTCTTGTCCGTGGCAGACATTACAAGCAAAGAACGCAGGCGGCTGCTCTTTGTGGAGGAAAAACAGTGAATGTTTGTCACATATATAGCAAGAAATTAAATATTCGTTTTAGAAAGACAGACAGACAGAAAGTAAGACAGACAAAAAGAAAGTAAGAAAGAAAGACAGACAGAAAGTAAGTATGTGAGAAGGAAAGCCAGACAGACAGACAGAAATTAAGTAAGAAAGACAGACAGACAGAAAGTAAGACAGACAAAAAGAAAGTAAGAAAGAAAGCCAGACAGACAGTAAGTAAGAAAGAAAGAAAGCCAGAAAGTAAGTAAGAAAGAAAGCCAATCAGACAGACAGAAAGTAAGTAAATAAGAAAGAAATAACGCCAGACAGACAGAAAGTAAGTAAGAAAGAACACCAGGCAGACAAACTGACAGAAAAGTAAGTACAGACATACACATGTAAATCGCGGACTGCAAAATGGCGGTTCCCGCCGCAGTTGCCATTCGCGGTAATACATAAACCGGACCCAGTTTAAGAATATACATAACCAGGCGTGAGTTTCCGAGTGGCTAAGCGGTTAGAGCGTTTTCCTGACACGGCAAAGTTACCGGTTTCAGGGATCAAAACCTAGTCGCGTACGCTCTAGTCAACTCATTAGTGAAGGGGCGCCTGACTCTGCTTTTCAGTTAGGGAAGATAATATCAGCGGAAAGGTAACCGGGCACCCCCCCCCCCCCCACCTCATAAAGCTGAGTATAGTTAACTCTGTAACACTTCTCTTCCCTCTGGTAGTATCCTGCTATCTGACTACCTTTACCTTTGTCCTTATTTTAAAATGACTGTGATAAGGGTGGATTTAACTGGAATGATAAGCCAAAGGGTCTGACCACCAAAAGTGGATTTAGGCTGACGACAAATCACCACCCCTATCGACACCTGGTATAAAAGTGCAAGATGTAGGTGTTCTTCTCTGGTTTATAGTGTTGCTGTGTATGTTGCAGTAGAATAGTTCACAGGGTACAACACAGGCAACATGATGTGTAGAGTCATGAAAATGGTAACTTCGCTTTATGTTTTAGGCTATACCATTTATTGCACGCCACAAAACAGTCATGATATTTTGTCATCACCAACATAGTTTAACGAATGCAGCATTCAAAATCATATTAGCTGATAGTCATGTAGGATTCAATACTCAATAGTTCTATTGTAAACAGATAGCTTCTGTATATTCGATATCATAAAGTTCTGGTTAATGAAGCTGTATATATATATATATATATATTATATATATATATATATATATATATATATATATATATATATATATATATATATATATATATATATATATATATATATATATATATATATATATATATATATCACAGATCTGGGTGCCTAAGGTTCATACATATAACTTCTGCAACAGTGTCAGCTGCAGATCATCAATGTTCATAGACAATAATAAATGCTCCCTTCCTGATGCTAGCAGATCAGATGTGTACAATAAGTCCGTTTACTGTCTGCACGTGAATAGCATACATGGAATACAGGTCAAACCGACCCTTATAACCTTCCTAAGTCTAACCATCTGACTTGGACGTGATCTCTGATATAACGAATCCTGGAACACAGACAATAGTCTTGTTGGTCTAGAGCGACCCATATATATATAACTAGTTCAGGTATAAAGATACCGGTGGCGAAAATCCTAGTCAAAGTACCTCTCCATTTTGAATCACACAGGCGAGCAAGGAGCCACAAAATGACGAACTTCTAGATGATAGCATAAAGTTCAATACAAGAGGAATTACCTTTCTTCGGAAATCAACCACGAACATATGCCTCCAGGCAGGCTTGAATAATACTGGGAAATAGTCTAGTTAGCTAACTAACTCACAAAGACAATGTATTTCCCTCAGAAAATCACAAGACGCACATTGCGTCCGCTCGCTGCTCAGACCATTTCTAAACTCCCGAGCTGGGCGGAACACACCAAACGAAACTACCAGTTTTGACATGCGCAGAACTCCAATATCTGAGTCGCCGCTCACATAAGACGATTCTAAGAACATTCGAGATAAAAGTCTTACACAGTCGCGCCTTTTATGGTCATGAACAGAAGCGTTAAGACAGGTTTCAGACATCTACAACAGTTGACTGATACTACCAAATAAGGAGATATGGTCACGCTTCGTTCAAGAAATTATAGACCGAACGTGTCTCTATACAAGAGAAGGCAAACTCATAAAAAAATTGTAGTCTCGATATCTCGGGTTATGTCCCTTTGACTGTAAAAAACATAATACACCTTTCAGTCAAAAAATGATCATACATACGAAAAATGATCATACAAAGACTTTGGAAAAAGTAATTATTTGTGCGTAACAGACTGGCATAGGTGTTGTTCTGAATTTGGCATTAATTGTGACGTAGAAGTGTATTCACGTGATCAAGTTGGTTAACCTTTGGCCGCGAAGTGTTTGAAAAGACGTTAAGTAGAGGTCAGGTCGGTCTGAGGGTGACGTAAGAAGATGATGAAATCTGGTGTGTGTGGAACTGGATGTGAGAAGGTGGTGCTGGATCTGGATAGGACATGTAGTAGGGAAGTCTGTTTATAGCAATACAAGGCAGTCCTTGTTCTAAAATCCCCAAGGTTAGAGAGGTTGAGGTAGAATGAACGAACGAACGAAGTTTTTGTTCCTCTCTTCAGGTTGAAGAAATAAGCATTATTGCCTTGTTACATTTCTGCCCTGGAATAACACAATTCTTAAAGTGTTTTCAAATTAATACATTATTAACTTCATGAATTATTATTATATATTATTATTGCATTTGGTAATGGAACACACACAAACATGCTTACACAGAGAGATCGAAAGGAATAAACAAAAAAACAAAGGAAGGAAGAAAGAAAAAAGAAAGAAAGAAAGAGTAAGAGACTGAAGAAGACATGGAGAAGGGAACTGGAGACAGTCATGAAGGAATAAAGAAGGCATGGACAAACCTTGGATGGATAACACAGGATAGGAAGAAATGACTGTTGAAGGCCAGTACTCTTACGGGAGCACAATATTAAAGATGATGATGAAATCTGTCTGTGACACCATCATCATCATCATCACCATGACCATCATCATCATCACCACCATCATCATCACCATCATCATCATCATCACCACCATCATCATCATCATCACCATCATCATCACCATCATCACCATGATCACCACCATCATCATCATCACCATCATCATCACCATCATCATTACCATCATCATCACACATCAACGCCTCAAAGAGCACAAGCCTTCAACAGACTTTTGTCCCGTATGTCTGTCCCGTATGTCTGTCCCGTATGTCTGTCCCGTATGTTTGTCCCGTGTGTGATGTGCTCTCGACTTTTGTTGAATCTTTACGTTGCATGTATCTCGCTTCACTCCTCCATTTTCTCATGTTTTGTTCTCCAATATCACGTTCGTACTCTCATCTCTCTCTCTCTCTCTCTCTCTCTCTCTCCCTCCCCCACTCTCTCTCTATCACTCTTCCTGTAACAGATATAAGCAGGGCTGTGGAGTCGGCCAAATAATTTTCCGATTCTGACCCCTGACATTTTAGAACTCTGATTCCCGACTCTGACTAAAAGGTAAAGGTAGGCCCCTATCAGATATTGCCGTAGAGGAGTGAAGTGTTAGAGACTTCACCTTCCTAGGTCCAACATCGAGAAGTGAGATGACCAGTTCCCTTCCTCGCTGCCTTTTCCTTCTCTAACTCAAAGTCAGGTGCCCATTTACAGCTGGGTAGACTGGAGCGTGTCGGTACCGTGATTCTAACCCGTCACCTTTGCCACGAGATACTAGCGCCCTAACCACTCTATCAACCAGACGCTCTGCATCAATCGATTCCAACTACAGTTGTTTAATTGTCTTATGTCCTCAAATTCGGACATTTAAGTCCGGGTATTTTTTTTAACCGACTTCGACTTCACACACAAAAAACGACGGACTCACCGCCCTGAATATAAGCGCCCCTGTACACATTTCTTTGAGTCACTGACTCTTGCTCCGACTGACTCCGCAGTAAAATGGCCGCAGAGTCAGTTTTCGTCTACTTATTTGTTGGTTGGTGTGTCCAGTGGCGTTGTTTAACATAGGTACCTATGCTTTGTTTGTGTGCCCCGTATAGTTCCCGGGGGGAGGGGGGTCTATGAGGAAACAAAGATTAAATAGGACTACTCTTCAATCAAGCATGTCGTACCAGGCTTACTAATGTGAGGTTGTGCATGGTGCTGGCAATCTCATCATGTAAATGAAGTTGTTACCTAAACCACAACTACAAGATCTCACATGAATGCTGTGATGCAGGTTTCTTGCAAGAGGGGCTAGTAATAGTGGGGCCCCCATGCTCCCTCAAGAGCCAAATGAGAAAGTAATAACCTACGCTTTAGTGTGGGGCTTCTGACTATAAGGGGTCTCGGTATAAGGGTTCTAGCTATAAGGAGTCTAGCTATAAGGGGTCTCGCTATAAGGAGTCTAGCTATAAAGGGTCTAGCTATAAGGGGTCTAGCTATAAGGGGTCTCGCTATAACGGTCTCGCTATAAGGGGTCTATCGCACAGGTACTTTCTTGTCGATATAAGAGGCATTTATATTAAATGGGCTTCGCAAGTCCACTTTTGCGTAGGGCATCGCAAAACCTAATACTGCCACTGTGTGGGTTGTCTTTTAAGAATGTATGAGAAATAAATATGAGATTTCACCAAGAGCTGACGCTCAGTTACATTGGATCAAAGTCACGTGAGTTAATGGCAGATTCTCATTAGGCGAAATAAAGTAGAAGAGTCTTTGTAATAATTCGTGTATATTGAATGAATGCGTTATAGTATATGTGTCTCTTCTTGGTTGTTCGTTCTCATATAATCACATTTGTTTCTCTCATAAAGTTGGCGGTCTGTCTCAGGTTTCTTTCATTGCTCTCATATAACCACATCTACTTCTCTCTTAAATCTGGCGGTCTGTCCCAGACTTCTCTCATTGCTGTCATATAACCACATCTACTTCTTTCTTAAATCTGGCGGTTTGTCCCAGACTTCTCTCATTGGTCTCATATAACCACATCTACTTCTTTCTTAAATCTGGCGGTCTGTCCCAGACTTCTCTCATTGGTCTCATATAACCACATCTACTTCTTTCTTAAATCTGGCGGTCTGTCCCAGACTTCTCTCATTGCTCTCATATAACCACATCTACTTCTTTCTTAAATCTGGCGGTTTGTCCCAGACTTCTCTCATTGGTCTCATATAACCACATCTACTTCTTTCTTAAATCTGGCGGTCTGTCCCAGACTTCTCTCATTGCTCTCATATAACCACATCTACTTCTTTCTTAAATCTGGCGGTCTGTCCCAGACTTCTCTCATTGCTCTCATATAACCACATCTACTTCTTTCTTAAATCTGGCTGGCGGTTCTGTCTCCAGACCTTCTTCTTTCTTAAATCTGGCGGTCTGTTCCGGACTTCTCTCATTGCTCTCATATAACCACATCTACTTCTCTCTTAAATCTGGCGGTCTGTCTCAGACTTCTCTCATTGCTCTCATATAACCACATCTACTTCTTTCTTAAATCTGGCGGTCTGTCCCAGACTTCTCTCATTGCTCTCATATAACCACATCCACTTCTTTCTTAAATCTGGCGGTCTGTCTCAGACTTCTCTCATTGCTCTCATATAACCACATCTACTTCTCTCTTAAATCTGGCGGACTGTCTCGGGCATATCTTATTCGTCCTGGTTGTGGATTCTTCCTCTTCTTTGGTCATTGGCCGTTGACTGACAAAGCATTCAGTGACCATCACGCCTGGTGGTGTCTTATAGCGCAGCAACAAACTGTCTCCACTTTGCTCGGTCGACTGCAATCCTTCGTGTGGTGCCCCAACTCTGGTTCATCCTTAGCCTCTCTGCCTCCACAGCTCTCCGCCAGGTAGCTTTTGGCTGGCCTTGCTTTCACGTTCCATCTAGAGTCCATAGCGTGGCAGTTCAGGTGATGTCAGGGTCTTTTCTGAAGATGTGGCCAACCCAATTCTAGCATGGTTGTTCATTGACTAACACTTACTTCCTTCATCGTTTTTTTTTTTTCACACAGCCCATTTTTTGTTAACAAGCACTCCTTTTTATTTTCTGTTTGTGACTCGCTGACGAATAGTAATCCCGGAACGTCCACTGATTTTGTGCATTATTTGTAAGAATGGTTCCAATTTTTATTACTTTTTGTTTGTTTGTTTTTACCCCTTTATTGAAACCTGGTATCGTCACGTTCTAATATACCCAGCTGCAAATGGGTACCTGACTCTACCCCTGAGTTTGCGACGGCAGAGGCAGCGAGTAAGAAAACCTGTCACCCCACCTTATAAAGCTGGACGTAGTATAGTGAAGTCCAACACTTCATTCCGGCTGTCTCGAAAGACTGCGCGTGGTGATCCCGGTAACGGGCCCTCCTAGTTCATCGGTTAGCGAGGCAGTGGTTTCGTGCGTGTTTGGCTCCCGTGTCCGTAAATCGCAGCCCCGGTCGTGATGTGAGCAAGTCGTCGCATCTCCGTATCGTGGCATGACAACGGTTTCGAAAAAAGGCCCGCTCTCGCAATGAGTCGTGGGCCGGCAGTCAGTAAGCTGGTGTCGCTTTCGGCCTGTCCTGTCCGACTAGGGAATCGTCTTGTCGGCAGGCGGCCAGTGGTTCTCGCAAGAATCAAATCGCCGGGGGCGCCGGGATCCGCTCTGCACAGAGCGATGTCTCCCTCCCCGCGCGATAAATCCAAGAAGACGCACGTCTGTCCGGACAGTTATCTGGTTGATCCTGCCAGTTGTCATATCCTTGTCTCAATAATTAAGCCATGCATGTCTAAGTTCACACTGTCTCACGGTGAAACCGCGAATGGCTCATTAAATCAGTCGAGGTTCCTTAGATAACACGATCCTACTTGGATAACTGTGACAATTCTAGAGCTAATACATGCTTACCAAGCTCCGACCCTCGTGGAAAGAGCGCTTTTATTATTTCAAACAGGACATGAGGTATAGCATCAAAGACATGAGGTGAGGCAAACTTAAATACTCTGGTTTCAGACTGTAACGGCTGCACCGTTCCTCTGATAGGACCAGGAGGGGCATGCTGCGTGGGCAACAAGCTTGATCTCTTTATTCAAGAGCCCAACCTCGTGCCACCGAGACCATGTTTCTGGGATACGCTCCTAGAGTCAGAAATGGCTGAAAAAGGAAAATAGAACACTTCTCTCCCCTACGGCAGTAAAAGGTAAAGGTAGTGCCATAGAATAGAGGAGTGAAGTGTTAGAGACTTCACCATACTAGGTCCAGCATCGAGAGGTGGGGTGATCAGTTCCCTTCCTCGCTGTCTGTTCCTTCCCTAACTCAAAGTCTGGTACCCATTTACAGCTGGGTAGACTGGAGCGTGTCGTTACCGTGATTCGAACACGGCACCGTTGCCGCGAGAGACCAGCGCTCTAACCACTCTGCCAATCGGATGCAGCCTACGGCAGTATATGGTATGGAACCACCTTTACCTGTCTATTTTACTATCCAGGTGTACTTCTCTTTGTTTAGGCCAGCACTCCGTTGTTCTTACGTGTTTTTGTGTGTGTGTGTGTTTATTTTTAAATTCTAGTTCTGTCCTCTTCTTTTTACTTCACTTCACAGTCGTATTTATTTGTGTTTTCTATGAGCACTCCGTTGTCCTTGCTTGTTATATGTTTTGTTTTTGTTCAGTCATCCAATAGTTAGTTTGACTAGCAGCCAGTTCCAATTAGTGTATCTTATTTCCTTCCGACGTTGTGCACCAGGTCTAGACGTTCATTGATCTCACATTAATGTAATCATCTTGTCTGGGGCTGATGCTAATGTCTGGAAAGTTCCAACAAAAACAGTCTGTGGACAGCGTAATAGTCTCCGGAGGCTGAGAAAGAGTACAGGGGATTAAGACAGGAAGAAAAATATGTTGGAAATGACTGGCTGTTTTTGAGAAGTAACAACGTGTCGTACAGGCGATGTACAGGAGAGATAGGTGGGAGGAGGGCTGGGCGGAGAGAGATAACCCAGGTGAAATAATTAAATAATTATTTTCCTTTGCGTTCCTTACAGAGCATAGAACCACGGCTACAGCTGGTCCACGTTGCAGGAACTTGTATGTGGCAGTCACATACTCTTGCAGCTGGGGTTTCTGTAGCAATCTCTTTGATATGGTGAGGTTGCCAGCCCTGTGCATAACCTCGTATTTATCGTCTTGTACGACGTGCCATATGGTGGAGTAGACGTATGGTGGAGTAGACGTATGGTGGAGTAGACGTATTCTTTCTTTGTTTCAAGCTTCTCTCATCACTGTCATATAACCACATCTACTTCTCTCATCACTGTCATATAACCACATCTACTTCTCTCATCACTGTCATATAACCACATCTACTTATCTCATCACTGTCATATAACCACATCTACTTCTCTCATCACCGTCATATAACCACATCTACTTCTCCCATCACCGTCATATAACCACATCTACTTCTTTCATCACTGTCATATAACCACATCTACTTCTCCCATCACCGTCATATAACCACATCTACTTCTTTCATCACTGTCATATAACCACATCTACTTCTCTCATCGGGAGCCGCGGTAGCATAGTGGTTAGTGCACTGGTTCGATCCCCAGATGAGGTGGGAATTTTTTAGGCCACAAACGGCTCCTGGGTCGACCCAGCCCCAAAAGGGTACCAGAGCAACTCTGGGAAGGTTAATGCGGCCGGCGTGATGCCGACCACATCACCCCTAGTGTGCCGACGGTCAAGATAATATGGGCCTAACACCATATTCCCAATATGCCTCAATGGGCGTGTAACGGGTTCCTTTGCCTTTTTTTTTTTTTTACTTCTCTCATCACCATCATATAACCACATCTACTTCTCTCATCAGTCATATAACCACTTCTACTTTTCTCATCACATCACTGTCATATAACCACATCTACTTCTCTCATCACTGTCATATAACCACATCTACTTTTCTCATCACCGTCATATAACCACATCTACTTCTCTCATCACTGTCATATAACCACATCTACTTCTGTCATCACCGTCATATAACCACATCTACTTCTCTCATCACCGTCATATAACCACATCTATTTCTCTCATCACTGTCATATAACCACATCTACTTACTCTCTCGGGAGCCGCGGTCATCACTGGTTCGATCCCCATATAGGCCACAAACGGCTCCTGGGTCGACCCACCCCTACCAGAGCAACTGGGAAGGTTAATCGTGATCGACCACATCACCCCTAGTGTGCCGACGGTCGTGCCTAACACCATATAATGCCTCACGTGTAACGGGTTCCTTTGCCTTTTTTTTTTTTTACTTCTCTCATCACCGTGATATAACATCTACATCAGTCTACTTTTCTCTCATCACATCGTCATCATATATAACCACATCTACTTCTCTCATCATATAACCCATCTACTTCTGTCATCACCGTCATATAACCACATCTACTTCTCTCATCACCGTCATATCTACTTCTCTCATCACTGTCATATAACCACATCTACTTCTCTCATCACCGTGATATAACATCACATCTACTTCTCTCTCACCGTCATATAACCACATCTACTTCTCCTCATCACATACATATAACCACGTCTACTTCTCACATCCTGTCAAATACTTCTCTCATCACCATCATATAAACCACGTCTACTTCTCTCATCACTGTCATATAACAACATCTACTTCTCTCAATACTGTCATATAACCACATCTCATTTTCTCTCATCACTGTCATATAACCACATCTATTTCTGTCATCACTGTCATATAACCACATCTACTTCTCTCATCACTGTCATATAACCATATCTACTTCTCTCATCACTGTCATATAACCACATCTATTTCTGTTATAAAGTTGGCGGTCTGTCTCAGGCTTCTCTTATCTTCTGGAATCCCCGGAAACTGCAAGGCTCAAGATATTGAAATAATTAAAGTAAATGAAAGCACGGAACGGAAGTTGGTAAAGTAAATACAGAACACTTACACTGACATATACACTCACACTGACACATACACTTACACCAACACATACACTCACACTGACATATACATTCACACTGACATATACACTCATACTGACATATACATTCATACTGACATATACATTCATACTGACATATACACTCACACTGACATATACACTCACACTGACATATACACTTACAATACACTCACACTGACATATACACTCACACTGACATATACTCTCACACTGACATATACACTCATACTGACATATACACTCACACTGACATATACACTCACACTGACATATACATTCACACTGACATATACACTCACACTGACATATACACTCACACTGACATATACACTCACACTGACACAGACACTCACATTGACATAGACACTCACACTGACATAGACACTCACACTGACATAGACACTCACACTGACACAGACACTCACATTAACATAGACACTCACACTGACATAGACACACAGACACTCACTTTGACATAGACACTCACATTGATATAGACACTCACACTGACACAGACACTCACATTGACATAGACACTCACACGTCCAGTGTAGTTCCTGTGGATATCTGAGTGGACAAACAAAGAATATGACTACTACTCCACTGAGCATGTCGTACAAGGCTACTATATACGGTTGTGCATACTCATCATGTCAAATGAATTGCTACAGAAACCACCGTTGTAGTGCATTGCCATAGGCTTCCTCAAAGAGGCTATCGTTAGCGGTGGCCCCATGCTCCATAAGGAGCAAAAAAAGAGATGATGATGATGGTGATACATACACGCAGGCCCTCCCAGAGGGTGAACCTCGCAGGGAGGGGGGAGGCTCACCTCAGCCAGTGGTGTTTTATTAACGCACTTTTTTTTTGCCCTTCGACCCAAACAAGAAGGGACCTTACAATATAAAATGGTCCGGGCTTCACCTGAACCCTCAGACGGCCTGCATAGACGCTGGCATATACATACCAGACAAGAAGTCTGGATTAACAATAGGGATGTCGCTCAGTGTAGACTTTTACTCCGTCTGAAGCGGTGAGAAGACAATATTCAATGTAAGCAGACGGCCTGCATAGACGCTGGCATATACATACCAGACAAGAAGTCTGGATTAACAATAGGGATGGCGCTCAGTGTAGACTTTTACTCCGTCTGAAGCGGTGAGAAGACAATATTCAATGTAAGTACATACTATAATTTTTCTTCTACATACACTTACACTGACAGATAGAGATATTATATAATAACATGCAATATAGGAGAATTATTACAATTAACAACAATATGGAAAACGTCTCTGGAAAGTTAATGTGGGTGTTGTTTTATTTTTATTTAACGCCCAAGCTGCCATATTCAGTGCTATCCAGTAACTTCACTAGTACTTATTTATTGACATAATTCTCCGGCTTCAAATTTCCTCAGCCCTTAATACATTAATATAGTCAACATTTTGCCTTTAAATATACTAGATTATCAAATATAATACAATAACATATGTTCGATAGCTTAACTCGTTGATTTTCGCACTCAAAGGATAGTAATTATTAAATTTATGTGTGTCGAAAATGAGCATCCTATATTATTGCTACTTTTACTGGAACAGCAAACTTGCCTTGTTGATTGATTACATCTGACTTGACTTGACTTTGATCCACTGTCACTGAGCGTCACATGTGGGTGACCGTTTATTACGTTTATTGCATGCTTTAAATGAGCTATTGCGGATAAATAGACAGGCCGACAGGTAAAGAAACAGACATACATAAATAGATAGATACGTACGTAAATAAGTATATATATATATATATTATATATATATATATATATATATATATATATATATATATATATATATATATATATATATATATATATATATATATATATATATATATATATATATATATATAAAAGAATATTTTTGTCTGCCTAAAATATATTGATAGTTGGTGATATCATGTAATTAATACAACGTACGATGTAGCAGAATTATTATAATTAATAACAGTGGGGAAATCGTAACTGAAAGCTTAATATGTTTATGTGTTTTAAATATCGAAGCTTGCATTTTCTTTATGATCGTATAATTCCACTGGTACTTCATGTCGGTGCGTTATTTTGAAATGTTGTCCAGTTGCCAAATAATCAGTGCATCGCCGTCTTGGTTTAGCTCTGTGAATGAAATTACGGAAACTCATGTCACAATCCAGCTTAAATTGTGAATACGGAAACTCCTATCACAATCCAACTTAAATTATGAACACGGAAACCCCTATCACAATCCAACTTATACTAACTTCCCCACATTTTACGGCTTCCTTCTTTAGAAATTTCAACTTGGAAACGAATCCGGCATTTTGTAAATTCGTTTCACCATTAACGACGGCTGTAGCGACAGATATACTCTCCAGGAAGCCGAGCTAAAAGGCTCATCACAAAAAAGTGTTTCCTACAATCTTGAATGCATACAACATATATACAGGCATAGATAATTACATACATACACATACACACATGGAGAGATAGAACAGACACGAAACAGCAGATCAAGAAACCATAATCACGTATTTTGTAAAGAAACAATGTAATTAACTTGCGCTGTGGACAGACGCATGTGGGCAGACATTTCCTCTCGGAAAAGAGCAGACGAGAATAAACGCAGTTTCCGGTTATCGGGCGAAGAAAGGCAGATAATGATCATTGTGGGTGGGGGAAAGCATTATACTAGGGAACAAATAAACACGACAGTTAGAACCTAGCATACGAGTCGTAAAAGAAAAGACGAGTAAGGGGCTTTGTGTTTGAGGTTTGCAACCTTATGAAAAAAAAAGTTGAAACAGAACCAACTACTGCAAGGTCGCATTAATAGGCGTTGGCGTAGGCGTCTTTCAGAGTGAGCCCCCATGCTTTTTAATGAGACACAGAAGGGGGAAATAAGAATACGAGTAAGTAAAACGTATGTGTTTGTCGGTCTATCTATCTATCTATCTATCTATCTATCTATCTATCTATCTATCTATCTATCTATCTATCTATCTATCTATCTATCTATCTATCTTCTCTATCTATATATCTATCTATCTATCTATCTATCTATCTGTCTGTCTGTCTGTCTGTCTGTCTGCTTACCTACTTATCTATCTATCTACCTATGTGTCTACCTATCTATCTACCTATCTATCTGTCTGTCTGTCTGCCGGCCTATCTGCCTATCGGCCTGTATGTGTGTGTGTGTATATATATATATCCCATGTCTGTCAGCTGCCTATCTATCTGCATGGCTGTATGTCTGTCTATATATCTCATGCTATCATCTGTCTGTCTGTTCTATGTCTATCTGTCACTTCTCTGCCTCTCATAAGTCTATCTGTTATGTGTCTGTTATCTGTCTACAATCTGTCTGTCTATGTGCCATCAGTCTATCATCGGTCTGTCTACCTTTCATTTGTCATCTGTCTATATATATATGTCATTTGTTGGTCCATATATATACAGGGTGTCCATAAAGTCTCTTTACAATTTAACAAATTTATTACAAAGGCAATTGATGAGATATCTTAATCAGATTTGTTCTATGTACTCAGTGATTATCAAAGTTTTTAATCACATACCTTTATCGTATGTCAGGTACCCTGTTGATGAAAGAGGTACTGTTAAATGAACCCCTATAAAATGGCTACTCTTCAAGAGAAGGCACAATGTGTATCATGATCCCACACCACACATTCAGCTTTGGTCTATCTCGGTGAAGTTCCCTAGTCACATGGGGGTGTTCCGATCCCCAGATTCTCACATTATGTGTGTTCAGTTTCGCTGAAAAATGAAAGGTTGCCTCATCACTAAAACAAACTCGGGTAAGGAACGTTTCATCCTCAGAAATTCGTTCCAGCATGTTAACTGCAAACTCTTTTCGTCTTGGTTTATCATTTGGCTCGAGTGCCTGTAAGAGTTGCACTTTGTAGCGTAGAATCGCAAGTTCTTGTGTAGGACTTTGTGCACTGTTGAACGTGGTAGCTCTAACTGCCTGGCAGCAAGCAGTACGGATGGACTTTGTGGGAGAATGATAAAAGGCTTGTCTTACAAGCTCGATGTTTTCCTCAGATGTTCTTGGTCGTCCACTCCTCCCTTTATCCAACATTGTCCCTGTCTTCATAAATTTCTTGTGTTATGCACGAATTGACGGACGTGATAGTGGATCTCTTCCATACTTAGTTCTGTAGTTTCGCTGAGTCTGCCTATCCGATTTTGTTTCAATAAACCTTGATACACATTGTGCCTTCTCTTGAGGAGTAGCCATTTTGTAGGGGTTCATTAAACAGTACCTCTTTCATCAACAGGGTACCTGAAATACGATAAAGGTATGTGATTAAAAACTTTGATAACCACTGAGTACATAGAACAAATCTGATTAAGATATCTCATCAATTGCCTTTGTAATAAATTTGTTAAATTGTAAAGAGACTTTATGGACACCCTATATATATATATATATATATATATATATATATATATATATATATATATATATATATATATATATATATATATATATATATATATATATATATATATATATATATATATATATATATATTATGTCATTATCTGTTTATATGTCTATCTATCTGTCTATCTGAACATCTGTCATGTACATGTCTGTCTGAACATGTCATGTATATGTCTGTCTGTATGTTATGTCTGTCACTTAACTGTCTTCATATGTGTGTCATATTTTCGTTATGTGTCTGTCATCTGTCTGTATGATCTGTCTGTCATCTGTGTGTTATTCGTCTGTCTTCATCTGTGTGACCATCATATGTCTGTCTGTCGTATTTTTGTCCAGGTTTCTTGTCTTTAACGTTTCTGTTGCGTTCCGCACATGTCTTCTGAATTCTGTGATCATGTCTTCTGAATTCTGTGATCATGTCTTCTGAATTATGTGATCATGTCTTCTGAATTCTGCGATCATGTCTTCTGAATTCTGTGATCATGTCTTCTGAATTCTGTGATCAAGCCTTCTGAATTCTGCGGTGATGTCTTATAGAGTATCCAGAGATGACCATTGTATCCATCGTCACAGAGAACAAACTCTCGAAAAAACCGTGACTTATAATTAGTTGTTTTTTTTTCTCACTTCCCGGCGGTCCAGGATTAGGAAATGACCTCGAAATATCAGTAGGAGAGTTAACCCACGGGATCTTGCTTGCTGCTCTGTTTCTTTGAGGCAAGGACCAGACGGGGTTTAAAAACAAAAGGGCGGGGGGGGGGGGGGGGGGGGGGGTTGGGAACAAACAGTAGGATGTCGTAAAGACGATAATTTGCTGTCTTCTTCTTATCAATCAATCAATCAATACCTTTTAGCTCCCCGAGGAGCATAGGCCTTCAACAAACACATGCCAAGTCTTCCTTCTTCTTCTGCGTTCGGTTTGTAGTCATGCTAAATCTGCAGGCCTGTCGCCAGGACGAAGTCCACAGTCTTTTCCAGGTCGGCGCGGCAGCCCCATAGCTTCTGCTGGAGCTCATCACCTTTTGGCCAGGTCGCACGTCGCAATTTATCATGGGTTGGACAGTTCTGGAGGATGTGTTCTGGAGTCTGGATATCAGTTCCACATGGGCATTCATTCGTGTGGGATATCTTGAGGCGATAGAGATGTCCAAGTAATCTGCAGTGACCAGTTCTCAGGCGGAAAATTGTCGTCTGTTGGTGTCTGTTTAGGTGGTGAATTGGGTCATCTCTGCTGTATATATCCCCTTCCTCCTTCCATTGATTTTTGTACTTGTTGTGGATGATGGTTTTTGCTTCCCGATAGGGCAATGGGTGGCTGTATTGTTCCATTTTACTGCCACTTCTTGATAGAGCATCTGCTTTCTCATTACCAGCGATTCCACAATGGGCAGGTAACCACTGAAGGGCAATGGTTGATGACCTTTGGATGATGTTAAGCTCAGATCTGATCTCATTCATCATGTTATCATTTCTGGTGTTTTGTATTGATTCCAGTAATGATCTGCTGTCGGTGAAGATTACTATCTTAGCTAGTAGTTGTTGTTCGGGTCTGGTGAAGATTTTTTCAGGGCTTGCAGTAGTGCCATAGCTTCTGCCCTAAAATTGGAGGAGATCTTTCCAGTTGGGAAGGCCTTTCGGATGATCTTTCCATTTAAAGGTAAAGGTAAAGGAACCCGTTACACGCCCATTGAGGCATATTGGGAATATGGTGTTAGGCCCATATTATCTTGACCGTCGGCACACGAGGGGTGATGTGGTCGGCATCACGCCGGCCGCCTTAACCTTCCCAGAGTAGCTCTGGTACCCATTCGGGGCTGGGTCGACCCAGGAGCCGTTTGTGGCCTAAAAATTTTCCGCCTCATCTGGGGATCGAACCATAGACCACTGCGCTAGGAAGCCAGTGCACTAACCACTATGCTACCGCGGCTCCATATCTTTCCATTTAGGAATCTTATAAAAATGCCTCCTCCACCGTTCTTTACTGCCCCCTCAGCAGATCCATCTGTGTATGCATGTGTCCACTCCTTCGGGTTGTACTTTTCTTCAATCACCAAGTCTTCCTGTCCCGTGCCATCCGCTCAAGTTCTTTCCATGTTTTCCTCACCATGTTCACCTCTGTATCCAGCTCTCTTCTCCGTGTGTTTTTTTTTGTCTACCTCTGCTTCCCTGTGGATTCCAGAACAAGGACTGCCTTGTAATGCTATCAACAGGTTTCCTCAATGTGTATCATATCCATCGCCAGCGTCTTCTTCTCAACTCTTGTTCCACTGGCACTTGTCTGGTTCTTATCATCAATTCCACATTTGTGACTTTGTCGTACCATTTCAATCCTTCTATTCTACGCAAGCATTCGTTTATAAAAGTATGTAGCTGTTTATCTTCTTCTTAGGGTTAAGGTTAACCTTCTTCTTTGTTCGTCCTCAAATAACCACATCTATGTCTTATGAAGCTGGCATTTCGATAATATACATCACTCAAGAGATTGAAGATGCTTTCCAGGAAAAGAAACACACACTGGCAGTCTGAGTAGACATGGAGAAAGCTTTTGAGAAAGTGTAGAGAGCTAGGATCAAGCAAAAACTACTCAAATATGGAGTCTGTGGGCGTAGTACACATGAGTAATCCACTTCCTCGAAAATTGGCACGCTAGAGTGTAATTACAAAGACATTAAGTCACAGAGTGAAATTAGGATACGGAGTGCCCCAAGGCAGTGGGATATCCCCTATATGTTCCTGGTCTACACCAATGACATAATAGACGAATTATCAAAGAGGATCCACAGTTCGCTGATGACCTAGCATTATGGGTACTTAAAGAAAATCAGAAAAATGTATGAAAATGTAAAATAATCAATTTATACTTCACGAATCACCATCAGATCTTAATTGTCTTCCTGTCTGTAGACTGGGATGTGAAAACATGGACATCAGCCAACAGAAATGAGAGTTCAGTGGACTCTGACTAAACAGCTTGATGACCTAGATTTTGCCAATGACCTGGCACTTCTTTCTTGTACCCGTAACCAGATGGTAGGCAAATTGAGAACACTTGGTGAGAGGTACTTGGCACCTATTCGCCGAATTAGGTGTCTTCCATCCGATATGCCTAACACAGATAACAAAATCCCGAACACGCCTCTGGGCTCATCAACCTTCGTAGCAACGAAAGGGCAACGTAAATACTCTTCCTTCTTGTGTTCCCACGGTTCTGTCATTCATTTATTTTCCTTTTTGTGGGTCAGAGTGGCTAAGGCGTCCGCCTCTAATTCTAAAAGCAACGCGTTCGGTTCCCAGTACGAGGCATATATTTGATGGAATTTGTTTCAGAACCAGTGGGTCCTAATGATGTCATACTCCCTCTGATCTCCTGGGTAGAGAGATCGGATGCCTAGCTTTCTCGGATAAGGGCGAAAAAATAGGAGGTCCCATGAGCAAGTTGCGCAAGAGTAGGCCAAACGGCCGGTGCCCTGGCAAAATTTACAAAACTGAGAAAAACCTACCCACCATAAAGATATTGATAGAATGCGTGATTCTTGTATACACACATTGCAATCCTCGCCGGTGCTACGAAGTCTGTGCACTGTGCTGAGATCCTCATTGTGTGATCTAAGGGAGGATGTTGGAGCACTGATGGAGTTGTCCGTGTGCAAAGATGGTCCTTAAAAGCCAAAACAAAAACCTTTTCACTCCTTGAGGAGCATGGAGCGACCACGGCAACTACTCCCGGCAGAAAGCCAGCACAAACCATTGACATACGCCTGCAGTGGTGGTGGTGTCTGTATCCATTTGTTTAATATGATGATGATGCCAGCCCATAAACAACTTCATATTAGTCGTCTAGTGCGATATACCTGACGGGACAGTAGCCATAGTCTTTCTTTATCTCATAAGAGACATCCAGGAACAACGTGGGACACAAACTTGATTTGAAAAATGTTTATCATTTGAACAATATCAGCATCGTCATCATCATCATTTGAACAAAATCAGCATCGTCATAATGATCATTTGAACAATATCAGCATCGTCATCATCATCATTTGAACAAAATCAGCATCGTCATAATGATCATTTGAACAATATCAGCATCGTCATCATCATCATTTGAACAATATCAGCATCGTCATCATCACCATTTGAACAATATCAGCATCGTCATCATGATCATTTGAACAATATCAGCATCGTCATCATCATCATTTGAACAATATCAGCATCGTCATCATGATCATTTGAACAATATCAGCATCGTCATCGTGATCATTTCAGCCACTTGACTGAACTATTGTATGGACATGAGGTTAAGCATACATAAAGGCGTGAGGTGACAGGGAAACAAACCCGTAAAAATGTCTTGCTGACATCGGATGTGTCGAGCCGAAAGGCGCAGATATCGCAGCATAGCTGTAAACTACGACACAAACTTATTTACCGCTCAAAATGGCCAGAGTTGTAAGAGAGTTGGCTGAGCGAACGCAAACAACAACAACAACATTTCGTTATTCA